>JAJHJA010000434.1:0-431214 GCA_021202915.1 Heliconius himera
TAAAACACCTATTTTGTTGATGGCAATGATGCCTCGACGGCCTTCTTTTTTGTTTCTAATAATGACTGCGCCTTTGCGTTAAGTCTTGTGGAGTAAGCAGAGAATGTAGTAATTTGTCCATTATCACTTTGTTTTTTTTTGTTGTTTACGTGGGGGGAATAGGAATGTATGTTAAAGGGAAATATATTGTGGTTCATTTGAAAATTATAATTAATAGTATCATACATTTTTTTCATTATATCAATCAATTAGATCAATTAGAGGTCAGTCGTGGCGCAGTGGCACAAAGTGTGACTGTAAACCCGACTGGTTGTGGGTTCGATCCCCACTCGAGGAGATGAAATATTTACTTAAATTTATATTTCCATTTCTTCGCTCTGGTGTCGAGGCAAAGCGCGAGTTGAGTTCTGCCACTCAACACGCAATGCCTCCAAAGTTCGGCAGAAAGTGGGGAACGGAGTGTCTTAACACTAGGTTCCCCCTGTCTACCCTACTGTGTGCGGGATACAGCGTGAAGCTATAAAAAAAAATACAATTTTTTCAACATTAGTGTATCTAGAGATATTTTCCAAAATGGGCCTTCACATTAGTTTTCTCTTCTTATTCCTGGTAAGAACTAATAGTAAAGCAATAGTACGAATTAAGGATATATAGAATGAAGAAGGGTGAGTACGTTAAGGAAACTTATTATTAAGACTCTCCGTTCCCTACTTTTCGAAATATTGCGTGTTGAATAGCACCATACTCTAATTGAGGCGTTGAGCTCTACGACTCAACACGCAAGGCCTCCAGAATTCGGCGAAAAGTTAGGAACGGAAGTGCCTTAATGGGAACGGAAGAGGACGCTTTCAGGTTTCCAGGTTATGTGCGGAATGCAGCGTGAAATTTTTAAACAAAAATTCTTTCGTCTACAATTTTTAAAAAGCCTACATTTCTAGTTACTAAAATATCGATAAAAATAACAGTAATTGTCTTGTTTTATGACGACGACATACTAGTATGGTACAGTGCAGGCTAGAGGCAACAGCGGTGAGAAAGGAACAAGGTCGCGTAATACATCCACGGCAATGACCTTTCACGTGCGACTGCATATCTTGCTTATTTTATTTTGAGAGGCTATATAATATTTAAAGATTTAAATTTAATTCTTTTTTTTGTTGATTGATGGAGCTCAACTCCGAGTTTTGTCTCGTTACCAGAGCGAGGAATTGATAATACTTCATATCTTCGAGTGGGAATGGAACCCATAACTGTTGCGCTTACAATCAGATACTGTGCTGCACACATAATTAACATGTTAAAGTTATATCGATGGTGGCACATTGTTTTCCCAAATAGGCCGTTTCGATGAACCAAAGCGGTTGTGTTATCTAAGGCCTATACCTCCAGATAGGATATAAACCTCTAGCACATGCTATGCTTTCTATTTTATAATATAACTACACTTCAACTTTCGTTGCGTAAACTTTAAGACAAAATTCAACATCTGGTTTTTTCGTTCCCGCTCCCTAATCTTACATGCCAAATTCAACTTCCAAAGTCCATTACTGTCACCTGTGATTTCTGACAGTCACTCAGAATTTTGGAAGCAGTGTGTGTTGAGTGGCGGAACTAAACGCCGCACTTTGCCTCGACTCCAGAGCGAAGAAATGAAAATATAAATTTAAATAAATATTTCATTGCCTAGAGTCGAGCACTACGACTGGACTAGGTAATTAATTTATCAATATTTATATACGAATACTTGGCCAGTGATATGTAGCTATCATCAGCGACACCAGTACCTATTCATCTCCATCGGGCATTATAAACCTCTATTATGACAATCGGGTCGTCAAATTGACCTTTGATTGTCCAATGACCAGATGCGACGGTGTCGGCTCGCGCCTGCCGCCGTCGCACTCGTAACGGAGTGACCAAGCTACCTACAGTGATACTAACAACATAAATAAGTTGTACAAGCGTATAAAAATTTCGACGTAGCCTGATGAGAACGTATGGCTTAGCGGTCAGAGCGCCTGGTCGGTTTCCAGGAGGCGCGGGTTCGAGTCCCGCTGCGTTCAAATTTTTATACGTTTTCTAAATAAGTATTTTTCTTTCCTAAGTGTGGAATAACACTTTAAAAATGTTTAAAAATACCTACAGTGTGTTTGGAGCTATTGGAAAATATTACTTTAGATTTGTAATATTTTAAGGGTTTAAACGTACTTTAAATTTAAATAATTAATAGATAGGCGCGATTGATTTTACCGCTTAAGAAATGGTTAACGTGATTTAATGTAGTCCGTGTCGTATTTAAATATAGTATTCCTCGATGAATCTACTATCCAATAAAAAATATTTTTTCAATTTGGATTGAGATTACCGGGTTCAACCAAACAAATTTTTCAGCTTTTTTACCAATTGTTATAATCACACAGCAGGGTAGGTAGCAGCAGGTAGCAGAGGGAACCTAGTGTTAATACATTCCGTTCCCCACTTTCCACCGAATGCTGGAGGCATTGCGTGTTGAGTGGCGGAACTCAACGCCACGCTTTGCCTCGACACCAGGGCGAAGAAATGAAAATTTAATAAATTTAATTAAATATTTAATTGTCTTATGTCAAGCCGCACTTCGGGCTTCTGCGCCACGACTGGTCCCAACATTCATGTTATTTTTAAAAATATAAAGACTAGAGTTTGTGGTACATTCACAGTGGCATAAGCGTGTTACTGTAAACACGACGATCCTGACATGGATTCCCACTAGGGATAATGAAAAATTTAATATTTTCATTTCGCTAAAGAATTCGGTGAAGTGTCCGAACGGAGTATCTTTACACTAGGTTCCTAGGTTCCCTTTATCTATCTTACTGTGCTGTGTGTAAGGGATACGTTGTCCGTGAAACTTTGAAAAAATATCATAATCAAATGGCTGCTTATAAAGTTTGGCGGTGATCGATTTGTTTATCGGAATACAAGGGACATATTTTAATAAATTTAATAGAGGTTCTACTAAAATGTATTACTGAGTTACTGTAGAGACTGGGTTCTACTAATATTATTGTGAAATTCAATAAAGTAATTATTATTATTTTTAAAAAATACACACAGTAAGTAAACATTCAGTAAACAATCAAACATTCATTCAAAATAAAAAAAATATTGCTTACTTTAAATGTTTTTAAATACTTTATGTACTATATTTTAATTAAAAATATTGAAAATAATAAATGATTGAACAAGTTTAAAATAATTCTGTTTCAAAGCTAGCGCGTCGTTGTGCAAGTCTTTTTGCATAGTGACGTGAGACGATTCTATATTGAGTTATTTAGGTCACTTCAAACTTTAAACGCTTACTTTTTACACGATTCATTCAAAATAAATACAAATAAATAGGCGTAAGTTTTAAATTTTAATGGAAAAAACGCTAATACAGTATTAATTTATTTACAAAGTTTTTAACGATGTCGTTTTTACATTAGTTTTTTATTTTATTTTACTATATCCCGCACATAACAGAATAGGCTGAGGGAACCTGGGTAGGTGTAACTTAGTGTTAAGACACTCTGTTCCTATTAAGACGCTTGCGTTCCCCATTTTCCTCTGAATTCTTGAAATTGGGCGTTGGTTGGCGGAACTAAACGCCGCGTTTTGTTTTGTGTAACTAATTGAAATGTTTCTAATTAATAAGCAAATTACCAACGAATACCAAACATTCATCCAAAGAAGTGTACAAATAGCTATAAAGTTTTCAATTACACTAGATCACCAGTCTCATTAGAGCCAATCTACTGTGAACAGAGACCTTGAGCTACATTTTCGAGTAAGCAAAGTCAGGGCGAACAGCTGGTGGTGCGTGAATAATGGTTGAAGTGCAGTCAAGAACCCATGACGAAGAAAAGTAAAGTAAATAATTACTTTAAACATATAATAAATTAAAAAGAAACCAGTCTAGTGCGAGTCGGGCTCGCTAATTGATGGTTTCGAGCCAATTTTACGATTGTAGGTCAAATGGAAGTACAAATTATAAAAGTTGACAAACTTCTCCTCCTCTTTTCTTCCTCCTCTTAACGCAATGTCTCCAAAATTAGATCGAAAATGAGGGCCAGAGTGTCTAAACACTAGGTTCCCTAAGCCTACCTTGCTGGATGCGAGATACAATGTGAAAAAAGTCCAAAAAAAGCCCATTGAAATTCCTCAATAGCTTAAATTGATAAAAAACACAAAAAAAATAGATTACTAACGGTAAGGATTTGGGTCGCACTTCTAAATTGTAAAATGGCTTGAAAAAAAAAATTCTAATGAATTAATTATGTTTTCACAAAAGTAGTGTTATGCTAATATACTAGAAGTAGTAGTTGCCAAACGTGAATTTTAAAAGAGGAAACCATTTCGATACTTCGCTTGATATGTTGATATTGCAATTACTGCTGTGAATCCATTTTTGTGTATTGTAACTTTTGACCAGTGAGGCCAGTCGTGGCGTAGCGGCACGAGGTGTGACTGTAAGACCGACTGGTTGTGGGTTCGATCCCCACTCGAGGAGATGAAATATTTATTTAAATTTATATTTCCATTTCTTCGCTCTGCCCTGCTCTGTTGAGATCTGCCACTCAACACGCAATGCCTCATGGTTTTTTGATTAGGTCACTATGATTCTAAAGGTGCGATATGTTGGTATTCGTATTGGTAGATATTATATCATAACTAAGTGAAAGAAATAAATAAATTGAAACAAGACGTCCCCATGAAGAACTGCATGCTATGGCTGTTAGTTCGAATTGAACAATATATTTTAAATACATACTTGTCAATCCAAACTAGTAGTTACTGAGATCAGCTGGATCAACCAAACACTCTTCGGCTTAAAAATATTAGTATAGAATTATAGATTAAGTGAATAAACGCATTCACACAAAGAATTTATTTTACGAATGTAACTATATAAGTATTAATGTAAATATTTTTTATTGTAACGTATAAACCTAGTTCTAGTTGTAATTTCAACAAGACTTGTGTTTTGTTGTAATTGGAACCAGTTGCGCTTCTTTTCTTTCACAATAATGCAATACATTCATCAAATAATTGTGTTTCAAACGTTTAATTTATATTCATGCTGAATTCTGCACAAAGCAGGGTAGGCAAAGGGAACCTGAAAAATATAAAGTTCCCATTGAAACATTTACGTTCCCCACTTTCCGCCGAGCTCTGGAGGCATTTCGTTTTGAGCGGTGTCGTCACCAGAGCGCGAAAATAAAATATTAAGTATTTTATTTCATCAGCTAGAAATCGAACCTACAACTTGTCGCGTTTACAGTCGCACGCTTATGCCACTGCGCCATGACTGACTTCTTACAAACGTATATTGTTATTTTTAATAGTTATGTGGTGTGTTTCTATTTAATTATATTATTTGTTATATAATTAACTAATACATCTTGTAATAAATAACAATACAAAACTGAAATGATTATTATTATTTCACTTATTTTAAATATTATCAACCAAGGATGAAATGGCAATGCAGCGAAATGGCGGTTATAGGTTCGATACCCACGCTTAGTTAATATATTTTAATTATATTTTCGTTTATCGTCAAAAGTTGTTACAACCGTGGCTTTAAGTTCCACCACTCAACACGGAGTGTCTTAACACTACATTCTCACTGTAAACCTGATTTTTAGAATTTTCTAATATTAATATAATATTTGCAGCTTTTTTAAAGATTATATCACATTAGCGTATCAACAGGCAACAGCTGCTATTGTAATACTGGATTTTAATATTTACAACACGTGTTTAATATTTGTATGAGGATACGAGCAAACAGTACCTACTTATAAGGATTTACAAAAAGTTCTATTCTAAGAATAGAAGCTTGTTAAATAGAAATACTGAAACCCTGCACGCTGTACGTAAAAATAAACCTTCGTTTTTCCTTATATTTTTCTGTTCTGTTCTGGGTTGCTCCGCACTTCTTGGAACAATGTCTTGGAAAATACACAATGTCTTGGGTAGAGCGTGGGGAACGGAGTGTCTTGTCAGTTTTGCATTAGTAGTTATTAGTTTGCCCTCTGCCACCCTGCTATGTGAGAAAAAATACGAAGAGAAATAAGCTTTTTTGTAGCTATTTAAAAATCGTGTATATATTCTAAATATATCAAGTGATTTTTGTAACATGAACTGGTACATTTGTGGTACAAAAAAAATTAAAATAAATATTTTTTATGTTAGCTATATTACTTTATTATTATTTTGAAGACGTATTCGTTTTTGGGCTCAAAATACTTTAAAATTAAAACATATAGCCAAAAAATATAAATAATAAAACATCATTATTTATATTTTTTGGCTTCATGCTGTAACCTACTAGGTTAGTAGGGTACGCAGGGGTAACCTGGGAATCTAGTGCTATATTACTTTATTATTTTAAAAACAATATTTATCACAAGTGATTATAAAAATCTATTGAATTTATTTTCAACACATTCCCATAAATTTCATTAACAAAAAAAAGCTTGTACTAACAAAAATATTTACTTAAAAATTATAATATTCATAAAAACTATACGAACAAAAACTTAAGAGTACCATAATGTATGATCAAAAATAAACAGTACCAAAACCGGTTTACGTAACCGAATGACCAGTTAAATAACATGCTTACTCTCGTAATGTCGTCCAACCTGTCCGATTCCCAACTGACCCAGTGAACCCGATATAGCTTAGGATTGATGAAGCCATGGTAGCTCAGTGGAGGAGAGTACAAACTTTTTATTTATATACGGAATACGGATGTACACGCGATGTTTGTAAGTTTAATTTACACTCGAGAAAATGATTATGTTTATAAGTTAGTAGCGTTTAACCGCGACTTCGCGCTAGTGTTCAAATCTAACTGTGGCCGTAAGTGGTGTGAGAGAGTGAGAATATAACGTACACAAAACAAAACAGAAGGTCTATCCATTTTTTAACACACAACTTATAATGTTAATATACAATATAGATATTTTTTTTTGATACCTTATGTCTATATAGAGCAACTTGGAGTTCTGTCGCTCAACTTATTTCTGAAAATAATCCCCACTCCAGATATTATTATTAAAAAAATATATTAGTTTCTTAAACGTTGTTAGATCGAACGCGGCGTTGAGTTCCGTTATTCAACATCCTTAAAATCTTAAAATAGGCGAAAAGTGGAAAACGAAGTGTTTCGACACTAAGTTCTTCATGATTAGCTAAATGCAACAGAGGTTTTATGATAAAAAAAGGTTATACAAGCAAATGACCCACGAAAAAACATGTTCCATCATCATCGTGTCGATTCCCAAGTGACCCAATGAGTCCGATTCGTCTCAGGATTAGTAACAGTTACAAAATACAGTTATTTTGATGAATCTTTGTTATAATGTTGAATATTACAATAGTTTATGTTTTGCTGTTTATTTTTTGGTTTACACTGTATTCTGCATATAATATGGTAGGCAAAGGGAACCACGGAATATAATTATAAGACACTCCGTTCTCATTAAATCACTTTCCTTCAGTTTCCGCCGAATTCTGGAGGCATTGCGTATTGAGGGTAAGAACTCAATGCCTTTGCGAGTTCATTAGATAGATATATATCGTGGAGTGCTTTGATTAAGGCCAGTCGTAGGTTCGGTCCCCACTCGAGGAAATAATATAAAAAATATTTAATAAAATATTTACTTACATTTATTTTTTCATTTGTTCGCTCTGGTGTAGAGGCAAAGTGCGGCGTTGTGTTCCGCCAATCAACAACAACACGCAATGCCACCAGAACTTGGTGGAAAGTGGAGAACAGTATGTCTTTACACTAGGTTCCCTCTGTCAACCATGTTGTGTGCGGTATACAGCTGATTTAATTTAATCATAGATTGCATGGCGTACGTAATGGTCGTCGTAATGGTCGTAGGTTTAAAACTCCTTTTAGGTAATTTAATGTTAATTTTCAACCCGCCACGCTATATTGTGGCAATGTAGTGACTCATGCAACTGCTCCACTTTGGCGGTATTATGCCCAATACAAACCAATTATAAAGATATATGCTAAATTTGGTACTAAAGCCGCTAGTACAAGTGAGGTATCCGACGCTTGTTCGGTAATTGAGAAATTGTGAATCTAAATTATTGGGGGCATATATCAATTAATAGAAGCCAAAACAATGATTTGTAAAATTTTTGTCTGTTTGTCTGTGGGTCTGTGCACGCTAATCTCAAAAACATCATATTATCATATTAGATTTAAATGCAATTTTTACTACCTATTTTATTTTGGCAAGCACCCTTAACATTTAGTGTTACTTTTATTTCAATCGGTTCAATAATAATCAAAGTAGACTAAAAGTCTATCAATTTAAAGTATTTAGTTAGACAAAATTTCAACTACGTATTATTACTTATAAATTAAATGCGCAAAATTACTTTTCTTTAACGCGATAATGTTATATGAACACAAAAGCAATTAGATTAGTAAAAAAAAACAGTCGAATTGGTAATCTCCTCCTTTTGTAGATGTCGGTTAATAAGCAATAATATAGATCAAGAGGCTAGTATTAGTAATAAAAAAATAATACATATTTCTATTTCTATGGAATGCGGAAATTATAGTCATTACTTCCGGTACAGATGTCCTCGTGTAGTGGAAGTTGATATTACACGAATCTAATTCTTGTTAGTGAATATATGTATATTTTTACCTGTAGTACTGTAATATTTTTAACTTTCTTCAATTTATTAAAAGGATAAAGCATGTATTTAAGTTTATGCTGCTATAGGTACAGGTGTCCAAACTGTGTGTTCAATTAAATAATATGCAGGTAAGTTTAAACGCTACGTTCAAATTCTTATTCTATTAGTCAAAAAGTATGTTAGTAAAAGCAAATTAAAATATATAGGGGAGAGGGGGGCACATTCGAACGATTTTTAAACTTTGTGTCATATCTAAAAATTCTAGAGTTTTTAACTTCTTTACTATTTCACAACGCTTAGTCCAACTATTGTGCCACACAATCGTAGCATCATATGTAGAAAAATATATAAGTTAAAGGTGCAATATCAACTTTAGTAGCAGTAGTCAAATGTTCAAAGCTGCCCCCCTTCCGGGGTAGCTTTGAACATATATGGGGCAGTTTTGAACTATCATCGAATTCAATGAAATTAAAAGGCTTATCAAACTTTTAAGTAATTTTATTAATAAGCTTAACATTAGAAACGATGGAGATCAAATATCAGTACTATGTTAACTTAAAAAAATAATATACCTAGTTTAATATTGCGATTGTACTAGTACTAGTGTTAAATAACTTTAATATTATTAATAGACTTTAAAAAACGAACAAACAAAAAAGTAGCTTTGGCTTCCTAGAAGTAATTAACCTTATGGGATCAATTATAGAATAAATCTAATATTATGAAAATAAAACAGAATATTTTTTAAATAAACAGCTTACTACCCTAATTTGAACTTAGAAAAATTAAATTTATAGGAAAACATGGATATAGTAACAGCAACAGAAATTGGGGAAGTAGTCTACGTAAGAAATAAAAATCAGCTTCACATTTTATCACGCACATAGCACGGTAGGTAGAGGGAACCTAGTGTTAAGACACTCCGTTCCCCACTTTCTGCCAAATTCTCAATTCTCGACACCAGAGCGAAGAAATGGAAATATAAATTTAAGTAAATATTTCATCTCCTCGAGTGGAGATCGAACCCACAACCAGTCTGTTGTACAGTCACACTTCGTGCCGCTGCGCCGTGACTGGCCTCAAGTCTAGTCTACGTAAGACTTTTGAAAAACTAACGTAGCACTTGTCCTCTTTCTCAAGAAAGAAAAAAAAATACAAGCTACTTTTTTATTATACACAGATGATGAGACATTCGCTAAAACGAAGTCTCCAATATGTATTAAGTTGTAGTCTAATTCCATTTCGTAGTCTTCATACGCACAGATTTCAGTATCTTCATTCTCTTTACAGTAAATTGTCACTTCTTCTTCTGATTCCAAATGCATTTTTGAGTCAGTTTCTTGTGAAGAAAAGTTAATTATAGTTTTGTTTTTCTTTCGCGGTATTTTTTTACATATAATAATATTCAAAGCTGGGCAGCTTTGAATATTATTATATGTAAAAAAATTATTTTGTTCAAAGCTGCCTCAGTGGTAATTAAAAAATTACAAACCTTTTTTTTTTCAAGTAAATGTTTAAAAATTGTAGTGATTTATAGTTTATTGCATGATATATGAAACATTCTAACTGAAAGAGGAAAAAATAAAACCATATACCTTGAATTAGATCCCTGCGATCCTTACGCGTTTATTTAAAAATGCATAAAATTTTACTCAAAATCAAACACTCCTCGTAACTCAACAACTGGTTCTCATATATCAGCGGTGACAAGTGACACGTGTGCAGATTAGTGCTGTCACTACTCAAAAAAAATCTACCAAAATTTCTTTTTAAAATAGCTCTGTTAACACATATTTTCAAAGGTGCCCCTGTTCAAAGCTACCCCCCTCTCCCCTACTTATTATTTTTAACTTAAAATAAAATTATTAATATTGTCTGTCCGTTGAATGGATTACTTACTGACGTATTTATTAAAGGGCAGGGTCTTAATATAATAATTAATAATAAACTCAAGAAGTTATCGGTGAATACTGCATTAAGAGCCAGATAGCGGAGCTTAACGCCGCTGTACCCACTAAAGTTTATTTTTGTTGGCTCACATTTTTTAATACAATATATTTAAGGAAAAGAAACATTTCTTTTAACAAAAAAAAATGTTTTGATATTATATACAGTGCATAATATTGAAATGGAACCTAAATCTCACAAAAAGTCATCAGTTCCTGAGGTAAGAAAGTACAACCAAAAAAACTGTTGTTTTATAATATTAGATAGTTGGTTTAATTTATTTAAGTCCGCCTATAAAATCGAATTCGTTTCACCAACAAGGATGCAAAGTATCAAGGCTAACTTACGTTGTCGCCTTACGCCCAGTATTAATAACCTATCTCCAACGTCAATCTTAGATTGTTTCATACATCTATCCAATCTCTAGATTGAGATTAAATTATCTAGAGAGACTAAAAACTTAAAAAAGAAGGTTTTTATAATTTTGGAAATTGATTTGTATTTTCTATTATACATACTAATATTATAAATGTGAATGTTTGTTTGTTTGTTACGCTTTCACCCCAAAAATTCTTAACCGATTATCTTGAAACTCTGTACACATATTCTTAGAAATATGGACTAGCATATAGAATACATTTTTTTTTAAATATATATTTTTTTATCAGCTTCACGTTGTATCCCGCACACAGCAAAGACTACTCTGCCTAAAGGGAACCTAGTGTCAAAACACACTGTTCCCCACTTTCTGCCGAATGCTGGAGGCATTGCGTGTTGAGTGGCAGAACTCAACGCCGCGCTTTGCCTCGAGACCAGAGCGAAGAAATGGAAATATAAATTTAAGTAAATATTTCATCTCTTCGAGTAGGGATCGAACCCACAACCAGTCGGTTTTACAGTCACACTTTTTGCCCCTCCGCCACGACTGGCCTCTAAATAATAATATATATTTAAAACACATTTTATTCATTTATAATATAAAAATAAGTTTAAGCGAGCGAAACCGGGTTTGAGTCTCTAGTATGAAATAAAAAGACATATTTTTTAACACTTTCGAATGTTACCAAAATGTACGTAACAAAAAAAAAAAAAAACCGATTACTTTACACTTTAAGCCGAAGTTTTATTTATTTATATATGAAAAAAAAGCTCTTCGCAGCTTTAACGATTATTTAACGTCGAGGTACCAGGCAAACAGAAGTCACAAGGAGAATTGTATCGCAAAAAACAATCTCAATTTATTTAATAGACACCGCACATAAATTTATATTCGGTCGGCTTTACTTTACTAGTAATTGAATGTTGTAATATAAGAAATATATTTCTTTTTTAAATATTAATAAATATTGTTAGATTTTGTTTGATTGGTGGGTTTTATAGATTGGGTTCACATTGAGTGTATTTTAAGCGTGTTGGGTTCGATTATACTTATCATTTAATTTTTTTTATTATATAATTTGATAGATTTAATCTTTAATCTTTGCGCAGGGTTAAGTTCCGTCACTCAACATGCAATATTTTGAAAATATAGCGCAACATAGAGAACGGAGTGTCTTAAAATTAGGTTCCCATGTTCCCTCAGCCTAACCTGCTATGTGCGGAATACAGCGAGAAGATTTTTAACTAACAAAAAACTGAATATTAAATTATTTTAGCTATGTTATAAATTCCATAATGTGCGATGAGATTGACAGTATTGGCACGTTTTTATCCTTAAACGCGGTTCCATGTCAAAAGGTCATATATCCATGTTTCAAATATTAACAAAGTTAAACTCTGTGGTACAAGAAATAAAGTTAATTATATATTTCATAGTTAAATACTCTTGAAAGCGTTGGAAAGGACGTCGTGGTATAGTGGCATCTGACTGTAAGCACGGTTGTCGGTTCAATCGCACTCGGGGAAATTGTTTTATTTCCCCACTCTGGTATACAAGGTCAGGCATTGAGTTCCGCAATTCAACACTAATAACTAGGTTCACTAGGTTCCCAGGTTACCTCTGCCTCCTCTACTATGTATAAAAAGGCGTGAAGCTGTTTTTTTGTAAACTTTTGTATCTATGATTGATTTTATATAGCAACTTCTTTGATTAAAAGCAATTAAAGATGTATTCTTTTACAGACTTTTAGGTTAGAGACAATAAAATTCAAATAAACTAAATAAAAGTTCATAAAATGTTATTTTTAGCGATTACTATTTATTGACGCTTTTACTTTAAACCCGGTTTTTTTTATTCATATTTGTTCCTATGGTATATATATGCGATATCAAAAACAGAAGATTTTGTTTTTTAGCTTCACACTGTATCCCGCATATACAACAGTAGACATAGGGAACCTAGTGTTAACACATTGCGTTCCTCACTTTCCGCCCTAATTTCAAAACGCTATAAGTTGAATGGCGGAGTTTAACGCCACGCTTTCACCAGAGCGACGAAGTGAAAAGAATTATTTGCCCTATGTGGGAACTGAATACACAATCGTCGCGTTTACATTAAGACGTACCACAAAGGCCTTAGAACAAAATTCGTCAACTAATATCAATTGTTTATGAATAACGATGAGATCAGGAAGAATTAAATGGACTATCAACCACAAAATTAATTTTTTTTGGACGGTTTCCAAAGGCGCGGGTTCAAATCCCGCCTCGTTCAAATTTTACCACGTTTTCCTAACCAGTAACCAATCATACTCTTCGGCTTTATAATATTAGTTTTTTTGTAGCTCTACGCTTTATCCTGCATCGGGTAGAGATTTTTAATAAGCACGAACATTCACCTCAAAAAAAGAATCTGTGACCTCCTCTCTCTCTCTCTCTATCTCTAATACAACAATTTAACATTATAGCTCTAAAATCCAAATAACGAGACAGTCAGTTAGTGAGAGGTCACAAGCGCAAGCCACAATCAAGTATTTATAGCGTATGACCGTCGTACATAAATGTACCAGTTATCTTTAGTACCAGCCACTAATATAGCTACCTCGTATGATCTTATCTCGAGATACAAGTATAGGTATTATATGGTATTGTAGGATAATAATTTACAATTTATAAATTGATATCTTATTATAATTTAATTGAAGCCAGTTGTGGCGCAGGGGCACAAGGTGACTGTAAAACCGACTGGTTGTGGGTTCGATCCTCACTCGAGGAGATGAAATATTTACTTAAATGTATATTTCCATTTCTTCGCCCTGGTGTCGAGGCAAAAGCGCGGCGTTGAGTTCTGCCACTCAACACGCAATGCCTCCAGAATTCGGCAAAAAGTGGGGAACGGAGTGTCTTAACACTAGGTTTCCTCTGCCTACCTTGCAGTGTGCGGGATACAGTGTGAAGCTGATTTTTTTTTGTTTTTATATTGATAGAGGCCAGTTGTGTGTCTGCAGCCACAGGGGCACAAGCTAGTGATTGTTAACATCAAGTTGTTGGTTCGATTCTCACTCGAGAACATAGAATACATCATAATTACATTTTGTCGCTCTGGTAACGAGGCAAAGCGCAATGCTTCCAGAATGTGGCAGAAAGTGAAGAACGGAACTGCTTTAATGGGAACCATATCTGTTTTTCGGCCAGTTGAGTTTGAAGCCAGTCGTGGCGCAGCGGCACAAAGTGTGACTGTAAAACCGACTGGTTGTTGGTTCGATCCCCACTCGAGGAGATGAAATATTTACTTAAATGTATATTTCCATTTCTTCGCTCTGGTGTTGAGGCTAAGCGCGGCGTTGAGTTCTGCCACTCAACACGCAATGCCTCCAGAATTCGGCAGAAAGTGGGGAACGGAGTGTCTTAACACTAGGTTTCCTCTGCCTACCCTGCAGTGTGCGGGATACAGTGTCAAGCTGATATCTGTTTTTCCATTATACGTCTTCAATTCCACATGAGTGTCCTCAAGAAAAAGTGCGACTGAAGTGAAAAGACGACTTAATAACAATTACACTCTTATTTTATCAATGGTTGTCAAATAGAAGTTAATATATCAATAATTCCAGCTGTCGTGGAAGAACAGCGCGGTGAAAGATTCAAATAATGGAAGCCAAGAACTTACGACGTTACGTGCTTCTAATGACATTTTCACCATAATATATCAATCTCATTAGATAAACTTGTACTTTCTAAACATTACTCATTTCTTTGTCTTGCTTAAGGTTATGTAAAGGTAAGTATTATTATATATTTTGATGTAAGATTCGGTTTTTGTTAAGGTATTTTAAATTTGGAACTCTTTATCCGGATTAAATCGTTATCAGTTTCTTTAGTTTTATACATTATTGGAACCCGTAGTGTCGAACATTTTGCAGTAGTCCGAGGTCACGAGAGTAAAATATAGAAGTATACGCGGTTAATCTTTATTAACAAAATATCTTGAGGACAGTCGTGGCGCAGGGGCACAAAGTGTGACTGTAAACGTGACTGATTGTGGGTTTAATCCTCACTCGAGGAAATTAAATATTTATTTAAATTTATATTTTCATTCCGCCACTCAACGCGCAATGCGTCCAAAATTCGATGGAAAGTGGTGAACGGAGTGTCTTAACACTAGGTTCCCTCTGCCTACCCTGCTGTGTGCGGGATACAGTGTGAACCAAAATAAATATATAAAAAACACAAGAAACACTAGTAAACAATATAAAAGTTGTACTAAATGTGTATCGAGACATAACCTTGTCATTGTTCGTTCTGCGCGAGGACCGTGAACGACATCGGTGTTATTATTTCACATTATTTACTTGCTATCCCTCCAAAACCTATTGTTACAACTATATTCTATTGTCTAGAATTTTTTTTAAGATATTTAGGTTATTCTTAACGTGTAATACGTTACGTATATACGTATATACGTTGTATCATTAAATTTGCTAAACACAAAAAATACTCGAGGAAATAAAATAAGTGTATTAGCACTATGTTCCCAGGTTTCCTCTACCTGCTATATACGGGATAAGAAAGGTCATATTTGATAGTAAATTATACGTCCGATTTTTACTTTATATTATAAAATGTATTCGTTTTTAAAGTATAGATATAGATAAATTTATATAAGAAAATAATATAAGAAAACCAGAATCAAGTGCCCCAATTTCTTTCCTCGGAATTTTCAAGACAATCGTTAAGTGGTGGAGCTCAACATGGTTTTTGACTACCAAAAAGGGCAACTAAATTCAATAGGCTACCCCGAATAGGGTTAGAACTCGCAACCACCGTCTGTACAGTGAGAAGCTGCTCCCATTCGCGACTACAGTCTCTATAAAAAAAATATTTGACTTCAATTTCTATATTTTTCTTAAGTCAACATCATTTTTCTTATATAACTTTAACAACAATACTTTGATATCGCATTTAATGATCTGTACCAGGAATGTTAATAAAAGAAACAATAAATTATGTTGGTATGTTGAATTCTACTTATTACAAGCATCCTCGTGTATATTATTTATTTATTATGTCTTTTTATATTGTGTTTGATTATTATATAGATATAATCAGCTTCACGCTTTATTCCGCACACAGCAGGGTAGGCAGAGGGAACCTAGTATTAAGACACTCCGTTCCCCACTTTTCGCAGAATGCTAGAAGCATTGCGTGCTGAGTAGCGGAACTCAACGCCGCGCTTTGCCTCGACACCACAATGAAAATATAAACTGAAGTAAGTATTTCATTTCCTCGCGTGGGATCGAACCCACAACCAGTCGCGTTTACAGTCACACTTTGTGCCCATGCGCTACGACCTCTATGTTATATAGATACATATTGTTTTTTTATTATGATCCGTTATGTCTTATGTATGTTTTAAATCCGTTATTACAGATAAAAATATTATATTATGCAGGCATTAATGCCTCAAGGACTATTAAAAGTAAGAGGCCGTAAATTTAGAAAAAGTCCAAGTATTCCACTCTCTTTTGGCCCTATGGGTATGCCCTGCAGGTAAGGTAATCAGGACTTAAAGTCAAAACACTCCATTTCTCACTTTCTGCACATTTAAAATTTTTGACTTTAAATAAAAAAGTGAATAAGTTAAAATAAACATTAGTCTAAGAAAATATCTAACTTACAGTCATCACCGATGGTCTGATATTTCCACTTGGTCGTTGTGGTCCAATGAGATTACCTGACATCAGAGTCAATGGTTCTGGGCTCAATTCTCAAATAGATTGCTAAGGTCAGAGCTCGTCCTCCCACAAAAGCCGGTGACGCTAGAAGCCAATAGGGAAAAAGTCAAATATTTTATTCAAAATAAGAAGTTACATTTTGTGGTTAATTTTTTAATCAGCTTCTCGCTGTATCCCGCACACTGCAGGGTAGGCTGAGGGAACCTAGTGTTAATACACTCCGTTCCCCACTTTCTGCCGAATTCTGAAGACATTGCGTGTTGAGTGGCAGAACTCAACGCCGCGCTTAACCTCGACACCGGAGTGAAAAAATGGAAATATAAATTTAAGTAAATTTTTTGAACGTCTTATAATTTACTACTAAAGTTTCTCCTCAAACCTGTGAATAAACCGGCGCAAGAAACTCAACGGGACAATTTTTTTTAAATCAATTATTTACACAATCATATTTATTTATTAATGTCAATATTCTTACCTTTGAAATAGACTAGAACCAACAGCGTACTGCACAATAGAAAAAAAAACAATTATTTTTCTTCGCTCTGGTAAGATAAAACTGACTTCCGCCTCATAACATACTGTCTCGAATTCGGGCATAAAGTTAAAAATTAAATCAAATTAGTTTCACGCTGTATCCCGCACACAGCAGGGCAGGCAAAGGAAACCTAGTGTTAAGACACTACGTATCCCACTTTCCGCCAAGTTCTGGAGGCATTGCGCGTTGAATAACGGAACTCAACGCCGCATTTGGGCATTTTGGGGGTGTATAAAGTTAAGAAAATAACATCTTAACTGTAGGTTCACTTTAGGTTACCCTTCTTATACGAGATGCGTGAAGATACAAGCAATTAATAAATAAACAAAAACAGTTGTGAAGGTAATGTTGGTTTTAATTCGATCTCAAATACTAGAGAGAGAAAGCTATATCATAAATATGCATAGATGATTTCTCTGATCGCACGCCAGCGCATGTGCATGGTCGATGTGCATGTTTCTACGAAATATATGAAAATGGTAACACTTTTCACGTATTGACTAGTTAGTGGTTGGAGATTTATTGGTGTTTACTTTGGTGTTGTAAACGCGACGATAGTAGGTTCGATTTCCAGTCGGAGGAATGTATTATTTTATTTTTTTTGTTCTGGTAACAAGACATAGGGCGGTGTTGAGTTCTGCCACTCAACACGTAATGAATCGAAATCGTAACAGTCTTTAAAATATTTATTTCACATCCTGAAAAGCTTAAATATGTATGAAATTTTAACCTACCGGACACAATTTTGAGGTTAATACTGCTAATAAAATATTTTATGTTATTGATATGACCAAATTTTCACTTTTCATATTTTTTTATACTTATGAATGCAAATGAAATAATAAAAAGAAATTGTAATGTTTTGTAATACTTTACACGAATCATTAAAAGAATAAAGAGTTAAGTAAAATAGTCAACCTCTGGCTGTAAACGCAAAGGTTGTGGGCTCGATTCCCACTCGCGGGAATGAGTTCTAATAAGTGAGAAATTGAAAAATGAAGTTTATACAGATAAAAATTATTAACTAAAAATTGTAATTCACTTGCTACATTTATAAGTTTGTAATAATTTTTAATTTATAGATACTTATACAAAAAAAAGTGCATGTGCCCGCAAACTTATTAAGTTTGCCAATTTTGTAAGTTGTACTTCCCTTTTACCTACAACCCTGAAATTGAAACGCAGCTCTTGATAGGCGAGTCCGACTCGAACGTGACTGGTAGTTTAGGGTTCCATCTCAAAAGAAAATAACGAAACTAAATAAAAATAAATAAAATAATTAATTAAAGAACTAGACAAAATAATAATGAAGAAAATAAATGTAATAATAATAAGGAAAGAAATAACTGAACTTATAGAATAACTTTATTGTGTGTCTGTCAAAATCGTTTCTCTAGATCGCGTGTATTTATCACGCTGAAATTAATGAATATATTGAAGTTTAGGGTCACTTTTAACATAATAAAAATCTAGCTTCTAAGTCAATGCAATTAAAATATACTAGGATTTATACATCGGTTTTGCTGCACTTTGTACGAAATTCACCACGTAATGAAAACCTAATGAATATTTCCCTTAAACCTACAATTTATACATACATATAATTATATTTCTCATACATCCATGTACAGACATCAATTCCAATTTTATTATGTATATAGTTTATATCAAGAAAACCTAACCAATACAATGGTGAACTTTATCGTCGATAAAATAATAAACCTTCAAATTGTATGGAGCTTATACTGTGGGAATAAGGAAAGACACTGCAAGGCACGAACCGGATTTAAAGGCCACATGGGCCTTACACAACGCTTGTGTTTTATGATAGACTAGAGACTCGACTCGAGCCTGATGCATTACAATTTTGAAATCTACTTATTGGTGATTTTTTTGTTTTCTCCGTTCTCTTTTTTATTCACAAATTTTTGACATGTAATTACGTTTTATTTGTTGGTGTCCAATAGAACACATTTAAGTAAAAATAATGAAGGCTTTTAATAATAACATTTTTGGCGTATTTTTTAGCTTCAGCAGTGTAGGCAGAGGGAACCTACACTTAAAACGCTCCGTTTCCCACTTCTCAGCTAATTCTAGACAATTGTCTTAATACCAGAGCGAGGAAATTAAAATAACTCATTCCACTGACTTGAAATCGAATCTACAACCGTTTACACTCAGCTAGTTGTTATAATAAAACAATATCAATGTCATTCATACCGGACCGAGAGAGTCGATGGCAAAGCCCTTCGCTTAGTAAACAAATAAATTATACATTTTATATACAAAAAAGTTTCTAAAATAATATTTTTATTACACATTTGGGGCCAGCCGTGGCGCAGGGGCATAAGGTATGACTGTAAAACTGACTGGGGTGTGAGCGCGTAATATAGGTTCGATTCCCACTCGAGGAAATTAAATATTTAATATTTTTATTTCTTCGCTCACGTGTCGAGGAAAAGCGTTGCGAGTTCTGCCACTCGACACGCAATGTCTCCTGAATTTGGCGGAAAATGGAGAGCGGAGTGTCTTAACACTAATACCTCAGTCTCCCCTGCTACAAGCGGGATACATCGTGAATCTGAAGAAAAAACATTTTAATACAATGTTTCAGTTTAGAATGTAATATAAAGCTGTAGACAGCGATAGCAATTATAATTAATAACGCGGACACAAACATCAATATGACTGTTTACGTAAATAAAGTTCAATGGCCATGGAAGCTTTGACCTAGGGTTGATAAAATATATAAATTCGTAATTCATTTAAGTATATTATATTCTAAGTAAATAAATATTACCCAAAATATTGGCTGTCGTGGTGCAGTAGAGCTTATGATTTTAAAAGTGAAGGTTTTAGGTTCGATTTCCACTTGGGGGAATTTATATTTGAGAGCAATAGTTTAAAAAAAATATAAAAAATAAGGAGAGAAACGCAATTATGGCTTGTATAAAATTATACCAAACGAATTTCTAACGTTCATTTAAACTTATTAAAAGTGTCCATTTGAAACAAAATTAACATTAATTATACACAAACTCACTGGAATTATTAATGTACAACATGTAATGTACAAATTATAATTTTTGTGAATCACTTTTCACGCTTCGAACGCGAGAAAGTAAAAGTTAATTATATTTTTATTTCTTATGTACATTGTTACCTTGAATTATTCGATTGTATTTTATCTTTATTAAGTAATCTGATATTTGAGACGTTGAATTAATTGTTCTTTAAAATATTACTATATTATTAGAGTTCAAGGAGATTTTTTTTAACTATTATTTGTTAAATATTCTTAATGAAACATAGAGATAGAACAAAATAAAGAGGCCAGTGGTGGCGTAGTGGCACGAAGTGTGACTGTAAAATCGACTGGTTGTGGGTCCGATCCCCACTCGAGGAGATGAAATATTTACTTAAATTTACATTTCCATTTCTTCGCTCTGGTGTCTAGACTAAGCGCGGCGTTGAGTTCTGCCACTCAACACGCAATGCCTCCAGAATTCGGCAGAAAGTGGGAAACGGAGTGTCTTAACACTAGGTTTCCTCTGCCTTCCCTGCTGTGTCGCAGTGTGTGCGGAATACAGCACACACCGCCACACAGCGTGATAAAATTGACAAGGTTGGCTTAAACAGTTTAGTATCAATGTCAATAACGGGAAGATAAAAAAAATGTGATTAGTGTTCAACTAGCAGGTTAGGAATGCCAGTCATGATCAAATAACAGACCAGAGCAAACAAAATATTTTGTACAACATCTTTTATCATTATAAATATATATTATTTTTTTAAATACCCTAAATCAGATTATAAGCCATCACCACAATACCTACGACTATAATAAAAACAATAGACATCCCTAGCTCAGGTCATTAGCCTTTAGTGACGTCCCATGTCACAGTGTCATTATTTTTAATAAATAATCTGTTCATAGCGTATGGTTTTACAAGCACTAATTCCATTCGCTGACATCGACAATATTGGAATGAACCCGGAATATACGACGAGGGAATGAGAGCCAGGGTCAGCGTTGCTGGTCTCCCCCTTTTAATAATAGGGAACCAGTGTTTTATTAACATCGCTGCGAACAAAATAATCGATTATTATAGTATTCGTTATTGCCTCTATTTTTATTACAAAGTGAATACTTTGTTATTTTTGATGAATGGTGAAATTATAATTTTTATATATTTTATGAGTTATATATTATGAGTTTTAAACTACATGACATACAATCACATCACATACGAATTAGGTGTTGAAAAGTAACTTCTAACTGTCAAGATTGAGTCAACCCCTATACCACAGTATAATAATAATATTTCATTAAAACATATACTTTACCACATTCGTTAGGGCAATAAATGATAAAACTATATTTTTCTTTGTTACAGATTGCGCTTGAACTCCAAGAGAGCTAATTACAGGTAAATTAAATACACATCCCATCGTGGCGCAGCAGCACAGCGTCTGACTGTCAATGCAACCATTATGGGTTTCCATTGATTTCCATTTGAGGGAATTAATTATTTTCGTTTCCTTGTTCAGATACCCCGAACAAACACACTATATACCCACCATATACACATAGCAGGGTAGACTAAGGGAACCCGGGAACTTAGTGTCGCCACTGCACAAGCTATATCTCGAAAATTGAGCAGTAATTAAGCAGTAATTGGTGCGCCTTAACGTTAGACTAGGTTCCCTTTGCCTACCCTGCTGTACAGCGTGAAACTGTTTAAAAGTAACAATAGTAGTAGTTCCAGTGGTAGCCGGTCTGAGACAGACTCACATAACTTATCACTAGGCACTGGAACACCGCTGTTCAGCACGCGTCGACGCGGTCCAGCGGGCTTTACGCTTTCTATCATCTCGACGAGATGCTACATACTTATATACCAACGTACACGTGTTCTTAGATAAAAAAATACTATATTTTTACCATTTTTGGTAAATATATTTAAAAAATTACATTTCATTTAAAAACAAATTAGGTTACCAGAGCCTCACGTCAAGGCTATGGGAACGAAGCAAAGCGCGTCGTTGAGTTCCCCACCGGAAAGTGGAGAACATCAGGTAGTCTTAATGGGAACAGAATGTCTTAACATTAGGTTGAGGCAACACGCAGCGTTGAACTCCGCCACTCAACGTGTAATGCCTCCAGAATCCGGCGAAAAGTAGGAAACTGAGTGTCTTAACATTAGGTTACCTGTGCCTTCCCCGCTGTGTGGATACAATGTGAAGCTGATTTTTAATTTTTAAAATTTAAAATAGATATTGTTTTCAGAAGAACAACATCGTTACAAAATTCGGTGATTGACGGTTCAATCTCCCACACTGGAATATTTAAATTATCTTCAATTCCGTCGCTATGGTAGACAAAACATGGATACTCTATCTACATTCTACATTCCGAGCTACTTTTGGGCACTATGTGGCATGACACAGCTCTTAGTTTGCTTGCCATATGACAATAACCAAATATGACAAAAAACCAGTTTGGCGGGCGAAGCCGCAATTAAAAACTAGATTAAAAAAACAGTGCAAAAATCATGTCACACATTACAGACAACCTAGAAGAGAAGTAAACCTTCACAAAGACAATTACTGGTCTCGTGATCTGTTTAACCTCGCTGGTAGTGTCGCTATCGGACTGTAACATCAGCTCAATTATCCTTTTACTTATATCTCTATTGTTTTTAAATGAAACAATGATTTTGTGGTTGCATGTTCGATTCCCATTTGGGGAAATGTAATATTTTCATTTTGTTGCTCTGGTAACGAGACACGGTGCGGCGTTGAGTTTAACTACTCAAACGTAATATCTCGGAAATTTGGTACCGTATGGTGAACAGAGAATTAAGTCTAATACTAAGTTCCCTTTGTCTACCCTGTTATAAGCGGGATACAGCGTGAAACTAATAAAAATAATTTATAATCAGTTGTATAAAAAAAATGAATACTCTAAGCTTACTTCCTTTTAAAGCTATTCAAAATTAAGCTCGACAGTAAACTTTAAATATAACACCGTCGCTATTGTCACGACGATCGTTTCCTTAACGCGTTGTGAATACAAAAGAGCATTAAAAGACATTTATGACACGATTTAACTGTTACTTAAAAAACTTTCAACAATTACAAAAATCATAAAATTATATATACATTAGAGGGCTTTTGATTATAATCGCAGCGGCTGTGGATTCGATTCCACTTGGGAAAATGAATTATTTTGATTTCGTCGCTCTGGTAAGACGACAAAGCGCGGCGTTGGGCACCGCGCCCGCCCTCTAAAATTTACCGAAATGTGGGGAAGGCAGTGTTTAAGCCTCTAGGGATTCCCTTTGAATACCCTGCTATATGCAGGATACAGCGTGAAGCTAATAATAAAAAATCTTTCTATCAATATCAAAGCTATATCTTCGAATTTACAAAAAAGTTTCTTAAAATGTGTAAGCTACAGTGTTCAAGGGAGTTTTGTAAACGGAACTAAAGTGAACTTGCGCAATGACGAGTTTCACTTTATTATGTTTTGGGATATTTAAAAAATTGTGGCATTCTACGCTGCTGCTTGCGAGATACAGCGTGAAGCTGATATGCGTGAATAATACCAATAGTAATTAATTTTAAAATAGATAAATAATACAAATAGACAGACAGACCGACGGGCAACAAAGAATTATTTTTTCTGGAATACGGAACCCTAAAAAAATTATATCGTCAGGATTACATAAAACGATAGAAAATAGCAAGAAAACTTAAGTAGATACTTACCTAGAAAGTTAATCGAGTAATCCATAATGTCTATAATAAGAACACGTTGTGCGGCTGGTGACTAATTGCACGTCACAGGTATTGGTTCAATTTGTAACTGTCGAACGCGGATCAAAATGAGTAAACGATGTTTGTATTGTATCTGGAAAAATTTATATTCTTTTGCCCGTATATTTATGATTTTATAGTAGTTATTTAAGTCAATTTGGTGAAAAAAGTAAAATGGGCGAAATAAAATGCGGCATTGAGTTCCTCCAATCAACACGCAATGCTTTCAAAATTGGGCGAAAATTAGGGAATGGGAACGAAATGTCTTAAAACTAGGTTTCCAGGTTCCCTTTGTCTACCTTGATATGTGTTCCTCTGGCACGCAGTGTAAAGCGAAAGAAAAAAATGGAGTAAAAAGAAAATAGCAGAACATGTGTTTAGGCAGGTTGGAGTCTTTATATTTAAATCAGCTGCTGTTGGCCCCATGGTCAAATGGAAATAACTGAGAGTTATGACACATGACAGTGGGTTACATCGGCTAACGTAATGTAATTTAGACTAATAGCATCCCTTAAAAAATGGACTGTATAACAAAAAAATATTTTTTCAAATCGAACCATTAGCTCCTGAACCGAAAAATCTCTTGAACTTTAAAATATAAACAATGGGATTCTGTGTGTAAATAATGTTACCGAAATGCATAAGTAAATTTAACTTGAGGCGTTTTCTATATTCGATAACCTAAAGAAAGATAATTTCGCAATTCTCCATTTTCATCTGACTATTGAAACGCTGTCCTGGATCACTCCTCGGACAAATGATTATATTTATACTATTTGCATCATCTAAAATCAGCTTCACGCTGTATCCCGCACACAGCAGGGTAGGCAGAGGGAACCTAGTGTTAAGACACTCCGTTATTTCATCCTGGAAGCTAAAGCACGGCACTGCGCGGAAATCAACGAAACATCTTAGCACTAGTTCCTATACGGAGAAAAACTATGAAGGTGACCAACTCTATAACTAGGCCTATGTTGACAGTATTACATAAAAAGAGTATAGTACAAAGGACTTGTTAAACAACTTTGGTAAGACTAGAGAAAGTCACACATCATAAGAAATGCTAACATCGCTAATAAGGAAGTGTCGTTATGTGGTGCGCTTGCGCAACTGGCCAACACTACTTCAGTGACACATTGATTGTGTGTCAAGAGCGGACGCTGTGGAGGGTGTCTATGAAGTTGTGATTATACACTTTATAAAAAAATAAATCAGCTTCACGCTGTATTCCGGACTCAGCAGGGTGGGCAGAGGGAACCTAGTGTTAAGACACTCAGTTTCACACTTTCCATCGGGCTTTGGAGGCATTACGTGTTGCGTAACTGAGTTCAACGCTGTGTGTTGCCTCAACCTCACCAGAGCGAAGAAATGAAAATATTAAATATTTTCCAAGTAGAAATCGTACCACAACCGTCGAGCTTACAAACGCAGGCTTGTGCTGCGCTATAACAGCCAAACCACTGTTAATATATTTTTAAATATATACTTAAATAATTTTTAATTACCTCCAGTAATAAAACACAAATATAATATTTTAGACTATAAGGCTTGGTTTTAGCTGCTCTTTAATAAAAAGTCATTTTACATCGTGACCAAATCTGATACGCCTTGAATCTTTGATCTCATAAAATGTTTCCGTATAAGGCGGAGGTTGTTAACTGGAATTACTGAATCAGTAATGCATAAACAGTTTTTGCAAATGATTAAATAAAATAAGTATAAATGAATCGTTTATTATTTAACTATATTATTTAACCGTAACACAGAAATGTTATGGTTAAATTACTAGTATGTAATAAATACTGATTGTCGCTTCACGCTGTACCCCGCACGTAGTAGGGTAGGCAGAGGGAATATAGTGTTAAGACACTCTGTTCCCTATTAAGGCTGCCGTTTCTTTATATTAGTATTCTTGAGGCTGTGTGTTAAGTGTTGTGTGGCGAAACTAAACGCCGCGCGTTGCGCTGTTACCAGAGCGAGGAAATATATATATATTTTATAATTACATTAAATTTATGATTAAGTACAAACATTGTTACTAAAATGAAATATATTTTTTGTAGGTACATTTTAAAACTTTATTTCTTCAACTTCTATACTTCTTTCTTACCTAACAACTTAATAAGTAAACACGATTTTCACAATATTTGTTTACAAGTAATAGACCCCCGTCGATGGTGCGAAATTAAACTAAATTATTACTTCCAAAGCAAATCGATAGAAGGTCAATTTGCAAAATTTGTTATATCGGTTTTTACGTTCATTTCTAATATGAATTAGTTTTTAGATTTCGAATATACATATAATAAATACACTTTACAATATTTTAAATTTTTTAGCTTCACGTAGTATTCCGCATACCTATAGTAGAGTACAAGAAGAGAGCCTAGTGTTATAACATCCGTTCTCCACTCTCCGCCCAATTTCTTAGACATTGCGTGTTGAGTGGCGCAACTTAATGTCGCGTCTTATTTCCTTCCCAGAGCGAGAAATAGAAAAGAAAAATAGAATAATAATGAGAAATAATTTATTTCCCTAATTGGGAATCGAACCCCAAAAATTGCGTTTATAGTCAGAAGCTATCACTGTTTCATGATGGCCATGGCTTGCCAGTGATTACGTATTACTATAAGCCTTTTACGGTTAGGATTCGTAATTCAACATCTGAATTCTGCATACAAAATACTTTAATATGTGATATTTATTTGCTAGCGTAATATATACAATTATATTTATAATATATTTTTAATTTAAAAAAATAGTTTCACGTTGTATCTCGCACACAGCAGGATAGGCAATGGGAACCTAGTGTTAAGACACTCCGTTTCCAATTTTCCGTCAACTGCTGGAGGCACTGCGTCTCAATAGTGGAACTCAACGCCGCGATATTTTTTAAATTAATATAAGTAAACTATTATATGTATAGTATTGTGGGACTGTGAGAAAGTATTGAGTACAATACTAGACGATATCGGTCACTTTCGCTCTCGGATTTTCGGTTACAAACGGTGTATTAGTTTCACTCTAGTTTGTTATGGATTTTTGGGCTATTGTATGGAGCTTGAGCTTGGAACCTAATAAACTAACCTGATAATCTGTTCGTTTATAATAAATATATTAAAAATATCTTAGGTTTATTTTAAAGCATATAAGGCAGAGGGAACCTAGTGTTAAGACAATATTTCCTAGTAAATATATGGCCAGGGATATATGTACATATATTATAGTAGGTGGCAAACCTTTTTATATTAGTAATTGAAACAAATGAGTTTAATAGTTTTAAAAATAAAGATATTTGCTGTAAAGAAATGAAAAGTTCTTAATATACCTAACAAACGAATAAATACTAATTGTATTAGTGGCGAGAAAAGTAGGTGTATGTGTAATGTGTATTGTAGTACGATCGACTCCCGAGCGTAAAAATATGTTTTTTAAATAGTACATAGTAGCCCGCAACGGCGTTTGCGTGGATTGCGTGACGTAAAACGTATAATTCCCCTTTTTCACGTGTTTGTAGGAATTTTGGAATCGTCGTTTCTTAGTTAGGCCAGAGGAATCGAACCCACAACCTGACGGGCTTACAGTCACACGCTTGCGCCACGACTGGCCTCAAAATTATGATTAATTGTGTTATTTGTAAATTTATTGACTAGACACCAATATAGGGGCGTATTTATAGGTGTCAGTTTACAATGTCTGTTTACATCGCGTCACGTACTACGTCAATCTACAATAGATCGGTCAGGTTTCCAAATCAAATTTCCTAATAATTTTAAATATATGATATTATATGTAATGTTGTAATGTAATATTTTTTAAATTCGATGTAATAATTAACTAACCTAGTCTGTAAGAAATATTATTTACTAACTATAATGAGTCACTGGTCACTTGAATAAAGTATATTATTATTATGTTTCTCTTTTATAATTCACGGGTTCAAAAGAACCCGGTCCTTTGCAAGGCTTGCGTGGGGACACCAGTCCAACACGTAGAGGCCCCTTAGAGAATATAAAAATGTTTTACTGTGACGCAACAGCCGGGATCCATCTCTGGGTAACCACAGGTAATTGCCCAGAGATGGTCGCCGGTTAATGCGTAGGAACTATGGAAAATGTGGAAATCTAAACTAGGACTATGGAATGGAATTTTGATGGACTGGCTACTGAGCTATTGAGTGAGACTAACGGACGTCCGCCTTTACAATAGTCTCAAATTGAATGGTTGGCGGACGGTGACTCGCCTCCCACTAGATGGGCCCCCACAAAGCGGCGTAGTGCCTTGGGCGCAACATCGACGTGGTCGGCTAAGGGTGTAGAGAGGTGTGCACCGGTTTCACCATCACGAGGAGCTCGTGAGCGGGTTTCCCCGCTATTACGCAGATTGAGCACTTCCACCCTTTCGAGCATACAGCTCTTGCGCTCCACTCTGCCGGCCAATAAAGGCAAGCCAGAGGCGGGGGATAGATTACAATTCCCCTCCGGAGGACTCAGGTCCGTGGGGTCGCCACTCCCCAACAGCTCGCCACAAGCTGCCCTGCGGGTATTATTATTATTAATATAAAACAGCTTATCTGTAAACGTCGTGGTTGTGGGTTTTTATTAAGTTATAACCCACTCGAGCAAATTATTATTTTCATTTATCTGGCGACTTAAATGTGGCATTGAAATTTTTAATTTAATGTGCAATGGTCTGGAATGGTCTCTAAGGCATCGCTAAGCTTGGTTTTAGGATACATATTTGAAATTAATATTAAAATTTCGTAAAATAAACAATAACATAGAAAATAATATTTTATAACAACAAAAAAAAAAAATTGACTTCAACTTTCATCAAACTACCCTTAAAGTATATTTTACATTACCAATAAAAAAAAAAAAAGAGTAATCGAAATCGTTTGTCTTGATATCGAGTTATGAGGCCAGTCGTGGCGCAGCGGCACGAGGTGCAACTGTAAAACCGACTGGTTGTGGGTTCGATCCCCACTCGAGGAGATGAAATATTTACTTAAATTTATATTTCCATTTCTTCGCTCTGGTGTCGAGGTTAAGCGCGGCGTTGAGTTCTGCCACTTAACACGCAATGCCTCCAGAATTCGGCAGAAAATGGGGAACGGAGTGTCTTCACACTAGGTTCCCTCTGCCTACCCTGCTGTGTGCAGGATACAGCGTGAAGCTGATATCGAGTTATTCGTCCGTTTGTAGCGCACATACTGAATGCAAATTTAAGATGCCATTTTCTGATGTATCCATCAGTCAAAAGTTGGTAACAAACATAAAACAAAATACAGTCGAATTGATAACCTCTTTTTCTTATAGAAACTAAAACTGAATGAATGATGTCGAATTAATTAATAAAATAAATATTTAGCTTTATGTTTTTTCCCGCGTGTGACATGAAGGGACAGTGTTTACTTGCGGAGTTACTCCCTCATGTGGAAATCGAATCGAACCCACAATTATCGCATTTAGTCACTTGCCACTACGCCACGACGGCCTCATATAACGGTGTTTAAACTATTTAAACAGCCACAACGAAGCGAAAGTAATTACGTATTAAGATAAGCAATCTCCATACATTATTTACAATACAAACACAATATTTTTGTTAATAAAAAGCCCAGAAGTTGTTTTCTTAGACTTTCCCTGAATGTTAAACAAAAGTGAAAATCGTATCGTAATTTGGGGTCAGCGGAGCGTGGACGTGGTGCAATTACTTCTTAGATCTTCTTAGTTCGTTACGTTGGAATAGATCATTGTTCCCTTATTTGGTATCAGCGATATGATTCACATGGAGTTAGATAATAAATGTTAACGCGACGGTTGTGGGTTCGATTTGTACTCGGGGCAATGTAAAGTGAAAATAATAATTTATTCGCCTTTAGTAAGGGACACCAAATTTATTTATCGATATTGGCTACTTATTATATGTTAATTGAATAATGAAATGAGACCAGCTGTGGTGCAGCGGCACAAAGTGTGACTGTAAAACCGACTGGTTGTGGGTTCGATTCCCACTCGAGAAGATGAAATATACTTTAATTTATATTTCCATTTCCTCGCTCTGGTGTTGAGTTCTGCCACTCAACAAAAACAGCAATGCCTCTAGAATTCGGCAGAAAATCGGGAACGGAGTGTCTTAACACTAGGTTCCCTCTGACTACCCTGCTGTGTGTAGGATACAGCGTGAAGTAGATTGATTATTTTTTTATTAAATGAAATCATTTTAATCGTTTCGATGTAACCCATTGTGCCAATGGTCTCTACCTCGAGCTACCTCGAGCACTTAGGCCCGTATTTATAAATCACACTCAAGTCTAACATTAATCTTGAGATGCCGTTTTCATTCACAGATATGTGATTTAGAATGAAAACAGTAACTCAAGACCGATCTCAGAATCAATGAGAGTGATTTATATATATAGGCGCAAGTAAAATCTCCAGTTATATATAAAGTACAGTAAACCTTTATTTATTCACAATATAAACATTTAAGTAGTTTTAAATATTTAAATAGAGATAGCTACCCATTGTCTCGAAAACACTAATTCAATAAGAGACTCAGTTTCTTTGTATGTTTTCTGAAGATGTAAATGTATGACTCAAATGGAAAGGATTTTTGTTTATGATTAATAGGTGACCTCGTTGTCTGACTTTTAATTCTTTTGTTTGTGGACTATGGTTTGGAGAAAATTGTATGAACTGTATAGACGAGTCGTGGGGGAATGTAAGCGTATGGCTTAGTTAGATATCATTTTTACAGAATCTGAAGTGTGGGTTCAGAATTTTTGTTTATTTTTTTTATGAACTTACGCCTTAAACGTTATATTTTTCATCGTTTTAAACAATTATCCTTAAATATGTGTATTTTTTATATTTTTTTTGTAATTGTGAAATAATATGGATGAAACTTGAAATAGCGTTTAATGTATATAAAAAATATCACTATAGAAATAAACAACATTGTCATTATAATATTAAAATAACATTTTTAATGAAGCGCAGCGTTGAGTTATGACGCTCAACACGAAATGCTTTAAAATTTGAGCGGAAACTGGGGAACGAGGTGTCTTAACACTAGGTTAGATGAGATACTTATACTATTTATATTTTCATTTCTTCATTCTGGTGTCGAGGCAAAGCGCGGCGTTGAGGTCCACCAATCAACACGCAATGCCTCCAGAACTCGGCGTGAAGTGGGGAACGAAGTGTCTTAGCACTAGGTTATCTCTACTTATGAGATACTTATACTATTTATATTTTAATTTCTCCGCCTTGCTGTCGAGGCAAAGGGCGGCGTTGAGGTCCGCCTCTCAACTCGTATTGCTTCCAGAACTCGGCGTGAAGTGTAGAACGAAGTGTCTTAACACTAGGTTTCCTCTGCCTACCCTGCTGCGTGCAGGATACAGCGTGAAGCGGAATTTTTTATAATATAAAAAAATATATAGCATCTGATAATATTATTTATTGATAAGTAAGACAAAATTGTTAATAATCTATCATACTATGTATAAATGTGTAATTTACTATGATTAATGTATCGCGTGTAGTGTGAAGTAAGAACGATATGTTGACAGGTAAATGTGTTACCTAAGATTTTTAATTCATATTTTAGTGTAAAAAATTTTTAATATTTTATTAAATAACTTCGACGTATTAAGAAATTTTAGTTTTTTTTATGTAAGTGTACTTACTTACTATGTAGTAAGTACTTCTAATGGGCAAAACATTAATTTAAGTTTGAATTACGCGTTAACTCAAGAGATTACAATAACAAACGCGGCTTATATGGTCGGTAAAGCATATATAAAACTTTTAAATGTAATAATCTTTTTTAAATGATATAGTGTTAAAACATTCCGTTTTCCATGCACCGTGAAATTTTCGAGACATTGCGTATCGGGAGCGGATATAATCACCGCGCTTTGTCTTGTCACCACACCGAGATGAAAAAAAACTCTTTATTTTACCTCTTGTGGCTGTGCCACGACTACTTCTATTAAGCTGCATAGTTATTAATTTATATTAACGTTAATATTGGTCTTTTTACAGTTCCGTAACCTAAGGGTGAAACGAGAATCTATTACTAAATTGCACTGTACGTTCGTCTGTCCGTCACCAGGCTGTATCTCATGAATCATGATAGATAGACTAACATTTTATACAAACAACATTTCAGCAACAAATACTAAAAAAAAAACAAAATATATGTGAATGGCTCACAACGTGTTCCGTGACACTTATAAAGATATTAACGATACGGAACCATTCATGCGCGAGTCCGATTCGCAATTGGCTGGTTTTTTTACTTATACAAGTTGAACATTGTTTCCAAATTAGTGTTATTAAAGTGTCTGTGTAATAGCAACCGAATATGAAATATTATACTTTGTACTGCACGCGAGTAACAGACATACCTCTTTCAACATCATTTCTGACCACCAAATCTGCTGTCACTTGATTTGGTTCTTTTGTGGTCAAACATACGGAGCTTATTAGTGGTTTTATAACTGTGCACATGTTTTGAATGGAAAGTATTAGAAAAAATAATTTATTATGTATTTTTTAAATTTTTTATCTATGTGACTGTGAACGCGATTGTGACAGGTTGTAGAGTCGATTCCCACTTGTGGAATTGAAACATGTAATATTTCCATGACTTCTGGTAACAAGGTAAAGCGCGACGTTGAATTCCGTCACTCGTCACATAATACACACACACAGAATTCGGCGGAAAGTGGCGCTCAGAAGTTTCTTAGCGCGTAGACGTGTTCAAGATGCATGGATTCGACTCCACTTCGAGTCCCGTTACGTTAAAATTTTTATACAAATCAGCAGGGTAGGCAGCCTAGTGTTAGGACACTCCGTTTCCCACTTTCCACCGAATTCTGGAGTTTATACGTTTTATAAAAAAGATACTGTTAAAATTAATAATAATTTTAAATCCTTTAATATCATATAAGTATATTAAGTGTATTGCTTTATAACAATAAATCTTCATTATAATGTGCGATGTATCTGTATAAAAACTTATTAATTTTAATGACATGCGAACAGTATATTAGAGCTGTATAACTTCGAACTTTTAGTAGAGAAAATAACAAGTATATACGGTATTTCATTAAATGTTTGAAACAATAATTATTCTAATTATGATCAAAGAACAATTTGTGGATCTGTGGTACTATAGTTAGTTACATTATTACTATATTTTTATTAAGTAGGTATTTGAGGCCAGTCGTGGCGCAGGTGCACGAGTGTGTAGTTGTAAACACGATAGGTTGTGGGTTCGATTCCCAATCGTGGTAATGGAATATTATTTAATATATTCATTTTCTCGCTCTGCTAACGAGGTAAAACGCAGTTCTCAACTCGCAATATCTCAAAAATAGTACGAAAAGAGGGAAATGGAGTGTGTTAACACTAAAGTTGATATTGACTGCCGGAATTTATCGATGCACTTTGCCTCGCCAGGACGTGGAAATAAAAATAATTTTAAATATATTCATTTTTCTTAGAGTGAATCGCACCCACGACCATCCCGCTTATAGTCAAACTCTGTTACACTGGAGCACAATTTATAGAATTAATAAAAAGAAACACCAAAAATACTTAAAATCAATATATTTCATCGAACAATGTATGAGAGAACACGCTCGAATAAAAGAACTTACCATACAATAGTTCATAAAAGTGTTTTATAGCATTTTGTAAATTTATATTATTAACACTAGGTATTTGCCTATAGAAGAATCGAAGAAAATATGGTATTATATAAATTTACCTTCTCCACATTCAGATTAGGCTATCGTGGCGGAGTGGGACATCTTGTGACTGTAATCGCGATAGCTGTAAGTTCGATTCTCACTCGAGGACTCCCTCGAGTGAGAGAAATTCACTCGAATTATATTTATTTCTCCGCTCTGATTTGCCAAAAGCTTGACATTGGTTTTCACCACCCAACAAGCAATGTCTAGAATTGCTGTGAATAGTATAGAACGTTGTGAGCCCGTCGTGGCCCAGTGGCACAAGGGTGTGACTGTAAACGCGACGTTTGTGATTTCGATTCCTATTCGGGGGAATTCGCTTTGGTATGGAGGCAAAGGGCGGCGTTGAGTTTTACTCAATACGCAATTTCCCTAGAATTCGGCGGAAAGTGTGCAACGGAAGTGTCTTAATGGCAACGTAGTGTCTTTTCACCAGGTCCTCATTATCTGTTCCCACTCTAAATCTTTTTTTTAGTTTTCACTCCTCATATAAAAAAAGCATAAACATGATGATTAATCTTTTTATTACTTTCGTAATGTATCCCTAAAATATCTAATGTTAAGATTCTTCACTCCCCACGTCCCGCCACATTTACGAAACGTTCCATTTTGAGTGGCGGAACTCAATGCTGCGCTTAGTCTTGATACCGGAGCGGGGAAACAAAAATAATTGTTTGCTCTGAGTGGACATCAAACCCACAACCGCTGCGTTTATAGTCAGATAAATGACATAAATAATATAAAACACTATTAATAAAAAACATCAGCTTTACGCTGTATCTCGCAACCAGCAAGGGCCGGAGCAGGCTTCGTCCCCCACTTTCCACCGTAACAATTTTAAATCACCCAGTTTCTACAAATATAAGCTAAATTTGTTTCAACAACTGCCTTATTTCGACAGTACGGTCACCTCAGCGACCCGTAGTGTAAAGGTTTCTAAGGCCTTGGCTTGCATCACCACTCTATGAAAGGGCGCACTGTCGGTGTCCGCAGCTATTTGCTTTGTTTTTTGATAGCTAAGGTCTGTGATGATGATGTTTTCTAATTATTTCTTGACATCTTTGGCACCGTGGTGTAATTCAATCGTATTAGGTTCTATTTTAAGATATAGAAGAATACTTTTTATTCCTTTCTGTTTCTGTTCGCAGCTTTGCCGCAGTGATTTTAAATTTTGTGATAAAATATTTTCTAAAATAATACAATCTATGAATCTAAAGACACTTTCAATATCTCAAATTTTAATATATTCTAAAATATTTTTCTATCGTTATGGTGATAGATTGAGCGTAACTGTAATATGAACTTGATATTTAAACTCATATTTTAGTTGATATATGAATTAATGAAGAATCATTATTTCATATATCAACTACTCACTCGGGACAAATTTATTAAAATTATTTTAATTTCTCTGGAAACACAAAGCGTTGAGTTCCACCAGTCAACGTGTAATGTCTCGAAAATTGAGTGGAAAGTGAGGAACGGAGTGTCTTGAACAAGAATATAAATATAATGATTATAAAATAAAAAAATAAATCAGCTTCACGCTGTATCCCGCACACAGCAGGGTAGGCAGAGGGAACCTAGTGTTAAGACACTCCGTTCCCCATTTTCTGCCGAATTCTGGAGGCATTGTGTGTGGAGTGGCAGAACTCAACGCCGCGCTTCTCCTCGACAACAGAGCGAAGAAATGGAAATATAAATTAAAGTGAATATTTCATCTCCTCGAGTGGGGATCGAACAATGATAATATTGTTATATAATGTAATTCCCATTACGTATTAAAATAACATTAAGATAAATATGTAAAAAAACGTAATCCAAACATCTGGACTGTAAGACAAGTAGTTAATTGTTCCTAGTTCTTAGTCTAGTTTAAATAGCAAAGAACAAAAAATAAGGTTCAAGTACAACTTATAACATACATGAAAAAAGGTACGAACCACGTATATATAATAGTATAGGTACGTATAAAGTATTTAGTTAATAAAAAAATGTATAAAAAATACACTAGATTCCCTCTTAAAAATTATTCTTCAATGCTTTCGAATTTTATGGATCTACTTTTTTTATAGCAACCGGATTCCATGGATTTAAAACTTTATTATTATAATATTTTTTTTTTTATCGTAATTCATACACACAAAAGCAACACCGTGGAGTGTCGTGCTTGTGGCGTACAAGCAAGCCGTCGTGGTGAATGGCTTGTTTAGATCGTGAGATGCATATCAATGTTGTTTAGTGTTGTTACATTGTTTGCTATGTTTATATTGTAAATGTTGAGAGCAGAGAGTCTTAACACTAGGTTTTAACTAGCTACTCTCCGTATGTAATGACAAATTTGATTTAGTATAAAAAATAATATACATTTGTAAATAACGCGTGATGCTGTATAAATTTTAAAATAAATACTTCTAACCTTAGTAATTATGATCTTATAGAGTAACTACTAATATTACAAAGCTGCAAAGTTTATTTATTGTAACGCGCTAACCTCAGGAACTTGTTTAATTTTTTTTTTCATGTTGAATATTTTATTTACTGACGAAGACTATTATATGTTTTTATTATACTAAATCACACACAAATACTAGTTATCTATATAATTCTATTAAAACTATTTAAATAAACATTTATTTCTTCAAGTTCTTTCTCTCTCTCTCTCTCTCTTTCCTACAAAATACTTATTTCCTGAACTCACATCACTACAAAGAGCGCAAGCATTCTATCACGACCCGAGTCTTACTATTAATAACCATTGTTAGGGAACAATCTCTTATAACGAAATACGTCTTTCATTTTATAAGAAACTACCCTTTACCGGCTTTGAAGCCGACATGGACGTGTATTTACGAAATTATATTAGGTTTGTTGTATGATAGTTATATTGTTTTGGTAGGGTTGTCATGTAATATTTTATTTAAAAAATATATATTTATTAAAAATATATAAACATATTGCAATATTTGTGTGAGTCTAAGCTGAGCTTTGTATTTGTGTAAGTGTTTGATACTGCTTTTTAACAACCAACCCACCTCTTCTATCGATAATTTTTAATATTTATTTTTGGATTTCATTTATATTTATTAAAAGTGAAAGAAAAAGTTCGCACTATCACTATACAAGAGTGGAAAAATATATATGTGAGCTAGCAATAAAAAAAATTAGGTTACATGGCTGTCCTTGATGACATAACGGAAACCACGACTAGTCTCAAATGTAATTAATGTATAGAAACTGGAGAACTGCGATAGTTATTTCTGGTTGGAAGTTGAGTCTATACCTCCTGTTAAATGAGCATGATGTATAAATATAATAAAATTTTTAACATTTTTAATGTGTTATTTCAGTTAAATTCAGAAAATAAATAAAGTAATTTAATAATTTATAATCTTAAATGCTTATTTTTTGCTACTAAATTAATTTAATTTTTTTGTCGTATTTTTAATAGATTAACGTAAATTATTTATCTATTTCATAACAATCAGTTACTGAATGCTAAAAGGGAATTAACATTTCATCACTTTGTCATTGTATACCGAATTAGCGTAAAATTGAAATTTTTACACGATAAATTTTACTTTCCATAATAAAATATTCAATATTGAGTTTTCTCTATAACGATGTCTAATTTAAATATAAAAAAAATATATATTTCTGATAGAGTGTGAGACATAGGTAGCATATAAACGGTTTGGTTTGATTCCCACTCAAGGAAATTAAAAATTTAATCCATGCCAGTCGCGGTACGAGGTGTGACTGTAAAACCGACTGGTTGTGGGTTCGATACCCACTCGAGGAGATGAAATATTTATATTTCCATTTCTTCGCTCTGGTATGCAGGTTAAGCGCGGCGTTAAGTTCTGCCACTCAATACGCAATGCCTCCAGAATTCAGCAGAAAGTGGGAAACGGAGTGTCTTAACATTAGGTTCCCCCTGCCTACCCTGCTATATGCGGAATAAAGCGAGAAGCAAAAAATATTTTCTCTTTAAATTGACAACCCTAATAGGTGACAAGATTTGTTTGGGCTCGTACGGTTTCGAAATGGTTATTGCATTATTATGAGGACAAAACGGCAGCTTTGGCGAATAATAAGTTCATTTTGTTACATTATATATAGTTTAAAGTTTTGTAATTTATAACGTAATACAATACTACAATGTAAATAAATACTTTGCTTTGTGTACAATAAATGATGAAAAGACATAATTGTATGCCAGTTTCGAAGTCGTCGTGGCGCAGCACAGCGTCTTACTGTGAAAGCGAACGATGTGGGTTCGATTCATACTCGGGGGAATTAGTTATTTTATTTTCTCTTGTAAAACAAATATGTACATATAATATATATAATAGATGTTAAATATTAGAAGATTCGGCTTGACGCAAGTTAAAAACTAATTGGTCTAAAAAAAAATTAAATTAAATCAGCTTCACGTTGTATCCCGCACACAGCAGGGTAGGTAGAGGGAATCTAGTGTTAAGACACTCCGTTCCCCACTTTCTGCCGAATTCTGGAGGCATTGCGTGTTGAGTGGCAGAACTCAACGCCACGCTTAGCCTCGACACCAGAGCGAAGAAATGGAAATATAAATTTTAATAAATATTTCATCTCCTCGAGTGGGGATCGAACCCACAACCAGCCGATTTTATAGTCACACTTCGTGCCGCTGCGCCACGACTGGCCTTTTTTGTGTACTGCTATAATTTTTTTATATTACTACCAGCGCTGTCTATGCAAAAGTAGTACATCTTAATATTTAGTGTACATTCGTATAGTGTAGGCGTTGCTAATTTCTTCGTAATTTAATGAGGTCAGGTTCATTCGGCAATTTGCCTTGTAAAGCTGTTAGTAGGATAAGAGGAAAAATAACAGGACGCTTCAATTTTAGCAATCAATAGTACTCAGAGACGTTGATTAACACTTAAATGATATTATTTTGGATGAGGATATCGTGACGCAGGGGTACAGTGTTTGTTAACGTAGAGCTTATTCTGGTAACCAGATAAAGCGTGGCGGTGAGTTCGCAGTCGACACGCGGAGACGCAAAATGGGGAACGAAAGGTGTTAACACTAGGTTCCCTATCCCTATTCTCCTTTATACAGGATACAGTTTGAAGCTCAAACAACTAAAATTGACAACAGATATAGATAATATGTATTTTGTAACAGTATGTACCTATGGTATAAGGTAAAAATAAATAAATAAATAAAATAAAATATGCATGGCAATATACATAAATAACATAGTTAAATATGAATAATAAAAACTATATATTTTAAATATCATATTAATCGAGACGCGTTCGTGTATTCTCGTCCCGAGTGTCGCGACCGTCGTTTCGTATATATAGGTGGTGGTGATGCTCGGAAGGCAGCGGTCGAGTCGAACTATTAAGTACTACGGTACAAACAAATATGATGCACATAAAGACTCGTACCAAATGTATAATAAATATAATGTGATCATTTGAAGTCTATGATGGCACGATCTTTTAGGATCGAATTTCTTATAAAGGCAATATATGTGTAGGAGCGACACATATTGTGGATCTTTGATCCATATTATGATATTGAATGTTGCTTGACGTCGCGAAGGCTGACGTGATGGGCTTATGCGAACTGTTATAGCGACATTAACTATGTCGTGGCTGATGCCGTCTCGCAGTACGCTCGCGATACGTAAGCTATGCTTGTATGGCGTTGGTCATTGATATATTGTATACCACTTCTACGACTTGGTATACTAGTAGGTGTGTGGTGCTATTTTATGTCCCAGCTCCGGTGTATGTAGTAGTGTCCGCCTTCATACGGGTGTGTGGTGCTATTTTATGTCCTGGAACTCTGGTGTATGTAGTAGTGTCCGCCTACGGTTCGAGACACGACTGTGGGGTGTGTGCCGTGCGTTTATTTAACATATCGGCCGCCTTGCGGTAGTGCGATCGTTCCAACGACTTATATTGATCTCACAAATCAATCAACATCACGAATCACTATTCTAATACAATCTTAATATAAACAAGCGTAACAAGTACCTTCGGAAAGATCACACACAAACGTCCCGGAGAGTTCAATAAGACTGTTGCAGCCGCAGTCTGGTAGGAATTCACGGTGTAGGGCGGGGAGGGGCCCGTACTCTTTCTTCCTTTTATTATAACTAGTTCGCAGTTATAGTGGAGAGGAAGATAGGACGCGCTCTTGGCTTATCTTCGGACGAGCTTCGAGTTATGACAATGTTATATTGTCGAGTCAGCAGTTATTTAAATAACTGACACAAGAACAACTTCTGGTGGCAAATATCTTATTAAAGCGATACCTTCTAATGGCATAATATGGAATTCTTAACACTGTTTCCTCTGAATCTCTAAAAGATTTTGGGTTCTTCACGATCACAACAATAAAGAGTTCTAACCACTAGACACATCACGAGCCAAGGCATTATTTATTGAATAATATTTTAAAAGGTGTTTGGGATATCAGTTACAATTTGAGTGCTTAAGCGACGGTAAATCACAATAATATATTTTTATACCATCAATCTGATTGTTCTGACCCCAGGACATACGAGATTTTTTAGCTTCGCGCTTTATAGACGCAGGGTATCCTGGGGGCGTGTTGAATGACGGAACTCAACTCTGCGCTTTGCCTACCGTGATGAAATGAAACTAATCTTGACCGTGTCTTTATAAATCAAATAAAATCAAATCATCTTCACATTATATCCCGCACACAGCCAGGTAGGAGGATTGAATCTAGTGTTAAGACACTCCGTTTCTCACTGTTCGCCCAATCCTGGAGGTATTGCGAGTCGAGTGGCTCACTTTTGCCTCGACACCAGAACGAAGAAATCGAAATATTAATTCAAATAAATATTTCATATCCTCGACTGGGATCGAATCCACAACCAGCCCCTGCGCCACGACTGGCCTCGTCTTCATCATGCGTAATATACTCTCTGTCTATGTAATTTTGATATACAAGAAAGTATAAGTAAGTGGGTCGCAATTTACCGCTCGTCATACTAACAATTTTATAATATAACCTTTTCTTCCTTTGAATTTGAACAGCATGCTATTTAGAAAGCAATTCTAGGTCGGGCAATTTGCATCTAGTGTTCAACTTAGTGTACTAACTGGTTTCGAAACTTAGGTCATTAGGACTTTAATAGAAATGGCTATAATACAATTGAAGTTAAGTAAATTATAAATATATACTTTTGTTTTAAAGCTCTCGAGTTCTCGAGAGAATGAAATATTTTCATTCCCTGTTCATGTATGAAGGCAAAGCGCGGCGTTGAGTTCCGTGGCTCAACACGCAATGTCTATAAAATTTATCGGTGCACGGGTATCGGAGTGTTTTAATACTAAACTTATATTATAACATCATTAAATAAAGAAAACCAATGTTATTTTTCTCTCTTAATCTCAAAATAAAGTTACGCTATTGCGTTTGCGGATGTTTTTATTCTTTTTTGCTTCACATTGTTTTACTTTACGTATATAGCAGGGTTCCCCCTGGAAATCTGGTGTCCAGACACTCAGTTTCCATTAAAACACTTTCGTTCCCCACTAAATATGAAAATAAAAACGAAAAACCTATTTCGCACGTGACACTACCACATTTTCATCCGTGGAAAGCCTTAGTGCCTCTCTGGGTATCAAAGTGCCGTTAAACCACTAAAGAGGTATAGTGAATAAGGCTTTAGTTCGAATTATGCATTCACTATGTAACGGGATACTACTTAATTCAGTGGAATAAGGGAATATTACATATAATTTTACTATATAGTTATTTTTTTTTAGTAGGACGTCGTGATTCGCGCGATGGTTGTGGGTTCGATTCGTTATTCGGGGTAATTAAGTATCATTTACCTGCTGTGGTAATAAAACGAAGCTAATTTCCAAGCAATGTTCTGAAAATTGGGCGGTGTGTGGTGAACGGAGTGTCTGTACATAAGGTTTCCCTCTGCCTATCCTGTTATATGCGGGATACAGCGTGAAGCTATAAAAATTAAATAATTATATAAAAATGTTATTTGATTATATCAGCAACAATGTATAGTAAGAAATTGCCTTAGAGATGGTAAGTATGGGAATTGATAAAGTTGAGCAAAGTGCGCTATGCTATGTGAGAATCTTTTGCATCATCGATTCTAAGTACATTACACTCTACCTAATAGTGGTTCTATATAGAAATAACTAAAACGGGAAATATTTAAAATCAAAACTAAATGAAGGCACTGTTAATTTAAATATTTTTGTTGTTTTTTTTTTACCTTGGGAACGTTGTGTTAAGACACTCCGTTCCTATTGGGACACTCCCGTTTCTCAGTGCCTGTCGTCGAAGCTTTCCTTGTAGATTTGTGGAACTCGACGCCGCCCTTCGCTTAGTGGCTTTGCCCACAGCAAAGAAATGAAAACATAAATCATTCCTTCGAGTGGGAATCGAACTATCAACCTGTCGCAAGCTTGTGCCCTGCATCATGACTGTCTTCATTATGACATAATTTTAATTTTATTCAGTTATTTTTAAATAAAAAGTTATCTATAAAGTTTAACTTATTTTTTTCAATAAAATTTATGAAAATAGAGTAGCATTCTTATTTATTTTATAGTCATGCAAACGAAGTTGCGGACTACAACCTGTTTGTATTTAATATATAGCACATTTTTTTTGGTATCTAACCACAAACAATAGTCATTATTGTAATCTGTAACTCACTCATTTCGTGAACTAACCCAAATACTAGCACATTATGTACCGAAATCTATGAAATTACATTTTGTACCAGCCTTTTTGGCTCTAATAACTTCCGAAAGTCCCTTGATGAGGTCACTTGGGTCAAATGGGTCAGTCTAATGTTACTTTAGTTGTATATGTTATAAAAAAAACATTAAAGAATATTTTTTTTCCGCTTCACGCTGTATCCCGCTTATAGCAGGGTAGGGAAGCTAGTGTTAAGACACTTCGTTCCCCGCTTTTCGCCGATCGAGGCGAGAATATTTTTGTTTATATTAAAGTATAAAGGTCTAATGAATAGAAAAAGTTGTAGTGCAACGGTACAGCGTCTGACTGTAGCTGTGACGGTTGTGGATTCAATTCCTATACGGAGGAATGAATATTTTAATTTCTTCGTTCTGTCACAACAACGAAATGTAACGTTGAGTTCCACCTTTCGACTCGGAATGTCTCAAACATTGGGTGAAAAATGGGGAGCGGAGAGTCTTAATACTAGGTTCCCTCTGCTTACCCTGCTATGTGCGGGACACGGCGTGAGGAGGTTAGCAAAATCTATATATTAAATACATATTGCAAAATAACCGATGTATCAGATTTTAAGTCGAGTTAAATAGTAGGAAAAATTCTGTAAATTTTATCAATATAAATGGTTTATATTATTGCTTAATATTTACTATAAATTTGTGTTTTTCTTTGCAGAAAACATTTCAAGACCACGGAATGGGGTGGAGTTGTTGAAGATAGCTTGCCATACAACAAAATGATATAAACATGGAATCACCGGTCAGAATATGTATAGGTACGTACATATTAATTAAATACTTAAAAAATAGTTCAATTTTAGATATTTCCGTACTGTATTAGCTTGTATAAGTGAGATTGTTATAAATGTGAACTCTAAACTAGAATAAGAAATATTTCGTTTATATAAATTAGCTTCACGCTGTATCCCGCACACAGCAGGGTAGGCAGAGGGAATCTAGTGTTAAGACACTCCGTTCTTCACTTTCTGCCGAATTCTGGAGGCATTGCGTGTTGAGTGGCAGAACTCAACGCCGCGCTTTGCCTCTACACCAGAGCGAAGAAATGGATTTATAAATTTAAGTAAATATTTCATCTCCTCGAGTGGGTATTGAACCCACAACCAGTCGGTTGTGTGGTTACAGTCACACTTTGTGCCGCTGCGCCACGACTGGCCTCATTTATTTATTTATTTATTTATTTAAATTTTTAATTTTAATTCTTTTATATATAAACGCTTCATCGGTTTTGTAGGACAATATAGTTTATTTGGTGAAACAATAAAGTGATTGGCTCTTTTTTTAAATATAACTTAATAATATATTAAAGATGCAGAATATCTCACAAGGGCTCGCTACGTAACTTTAATTAATTTTAAATTTGCCGAAAGTGGAGAGTGAAATCTTTTGCTTAGTTTTAGTGTGAATTTATAAAATAGTTTTCCTTAGTATTCTATACGTTATAAAATAACTATTTTAAATTTATGTTTATTTGAAATTTCAGGTGCCGCATTAGTAGTGAACTTGTTACTGTTAACCAGCAAAGTAACTGCAAATACATTGCCCGTAGAAACGACAAAAAGTCCCTTTGGTAAAACTAATGTTACCACTTGGAGGAGTAAACCTAAACTACCTGATGTTGCTTTGAATGAATTACATCCAAAAGATTCCACAAGTGAAGAGCATACTGAGAAAAATGCAAAATATAAAGACAGGGGAAGGGTTAAGTTCAATTTGTCTAAACCAACGCAAAGTAGTGCTAAACGAACAGCGTCTGTATCAGACGTTATAATAGTAACACCGACTCCAGAAATAAAAAAACCTGCCGAGATTATAAACAGTATGCACACTTATAAGAAAACTAAAATACCTGTGGTCACTGTGGTTAGCACGGGCAAACCAATTGAGCTATCGTCTATTAAGAATGACGACTATGATGATGATGATGCTGATGAGGAGGATGAAGATAATGAATCTTTTGAAAAATATTCGTCTGCTAAGTTCGATGGTGGAAGTTTCTTTACAATGCCAAGTTTTGATGACGACGATGATTTTAACAGCAAAAAATATATGCATGGTTTCGATATGGACATGAAAAATGAGCATATTAAACCTTCTTATGATAGTTTTTCTAGTTTATTCCCTAAAAGTGTTTATACACAAGAGGAATCTTCGTATACGTCAGATTCCTATTTTGACTTCAACTCTGATCTCACTACGCCTAAAAACAATTTCTTTGATAAAAAATATCAAGAAGTATCGTCTAGTATTTTGAATCATTTAGATACAATTAAATCTAAATCACCACCGCCGAATATAACAAATGTAAATAAAGTAGTTAAGGAAAATATAGGATCTGATAAGCTTAATAACAATACACCATCTAACAAATCTAGTGTATTTATAAAGAATACCAAAGAAATTCGCTATCTAGATAGCGATAAAGCCGGTTCTAGTAGTGATGGTTTATCTGATGTACAGGGTACAAGTATTTATTATGAAATGACTGTTTTATCAACTGAAACCTATAATTTTAAGGACAGTAACGATTATGACTGCGAAAATGATACAGAAACGTCCTCTACAACACAAAGTACTCCTATAAAAGAAGAAATCCAATCTATACAAGGCAAGATTTCTAAAAAAGGAAAGGAAATATCATCTAAAAAACGTGTTTTCGATTCTGAAACAAGTCCAGTATCTATATCAACAATAGCATCTCAGTTTTTCCCAAGTACAGCACAGTCAGCTGTTAGTTCAGTAAATCCAATGCCTACTTCTACTCAAAATGCAATTTTTTCTACTGTCACAAGTAGATTATATTCTAGCAACTATAATAGTAGAAATAAAAATTATTCTAAACGTCTTAATCTATCGGGCTCCAAAAATTCACCAAACAGTGTATTTTCTACTTTGCAAACAGAGCAAGCATCTCCAAATCAAGCTAGCAGGCCTCAGACCAGACGATTTCATTTTACTACGCCTAAAATAAAACCAATATGGATGGCTCCGAGAAAAAATTACAGTAGACCTTTACCTCGAGTTCCGACTACGATATATTATGAACATTTTGATATAAAAGATAAAATAATGAACAAAACTAAAACAAGAGGAAGTTTAACGACACAGTCGTCTGATATTGACCCAGTATTGCAAAGTGAAGTAAGTGGTGTTAAGAAAATTGTCCATTCTCAATCTATTTCGGATAACACTATTCCATCACTATGGAAAAGAGGATCGACAAAATTTGCGACATCTACTTCTGCGTCTGGTGAAAGAAATACAGGAGTTGATTTAGAAATACCTCCAACTATGACAGCATGGGCTTTGGCTAGCTTGCGAAGTCCCCCACCGTCTAACTATACAGGAAATACGGTGTCAACACAAAAAAATCTTGCTGAGGATGAATTACAAAAAGTTGCAGATGTTTTAGGTATGTATCATGCTTATTATATTTTTAGTGCATTTGTCTTTTTAATATTTTCTTTAATATTTCTATATTTTAGATAAGATAGAAGTTACCACCAGTTCTACAACAAGTACTACAGCGGCAGCAAATAACTTTGTTTCTAAAAATATAACCGAAATCTATCAGAACAAATTACCGTGGAAGCCTATAACGCCTACTTTATCTAATTCTGTTCTTGACATTAAAGAAACACCTGAACCGATATCGGAACGTGTACCAGCAGAAAGTAATATATCCATTCAAAGTAGTGCAGAGCCTGCAATCACTTCATCAATGAATGTATTGGCAAGCAATGATACTGACTCTGAAACTGAATTTCCCTGGATACCAGTGACAGATAACGACCAAACTGTTGAAAGTAATAACTCTTTGCAAAATGAAACTGAAACAATTCCGCCAGTTGACGCAACCAAGTCAATTGGATTCGAATCTATTACGAAATTACCTTCGAGTGTAACTACGCCTAGTGACGACACAGCGGCTTCTTCAGAAGTGAAGAATATAACGCAAGAACTAAAACAGCATGTAAATATACAATCTACTACTGATAATTATGAAATAACAACAATTAGGTTTTCTTATGTTCCAATAGAAAGTGAAGAAACCATATCAACAGATGTAACAGATTGGATTCCTGTATCTCCAACTCGAACCCGTGAAACAACTACGGACAATACTCCTGTGACCACTTATAGACCAAAATACGTAACTACTACTGAGAAAACGGAAGAAACGACTATTTTCATAGACAATAATACATCGCCAATAGAAGTATCGTCTCAAACAATTGAAAATTCAACGCATAAAGAAAATCAGATAACAACTGAGATGGTTGAAAAAATAATTTCTACAGATATTCCAACTACTACAGATATGAATATACCAGATACAACAACTGAAGATGTAATGATATCAACTACAGAGCTCACAACAACACCAATTGAAACAACTACAATCATAGTAACAGTGGCCACTGAAATAAACTCTGAAAGGGTTCCAATAACTACCGTCCCAGATTTACCCGAAACTACTATTGTCGAAGAAATAAAGGATAAAGAAAATGAAATAATAACACAAGACAAGAAACCTACCGAAACTGTTAAAACTGAACCTGAAATATATACAACTACAATGCAAACAAAGCATGTACCAACAACAATAAAGTACATGCCACCTTTGAAACCTTCTACAACAGTCCCAACTACAACGGAATTCCCACGTCTTATAGAAAGTACAACAGAATTCGTAGAAATAACAACAAAAACGGTAAATGACTTGGAAGATCTAACAAGTTACTCTGATATGACAACCGAGGCGTCTCTGAGGACACTAGAGGAAGAAGCGGGTTCAGGTGCGGCGATAGCGATAGCAGTCAGTACTATTGGAGTGATCGCGCTTGTCTTACTTGTCGGACTATTGGTAAGTTCTTATAAACGTATTGTTTAATTCAAATCGCCATCTCTTAATTAGTTAAATCTATACTGATGTAATATAGCGGAAGAATTTGTTTGTTGGTTTAATCTCAGGAACTACTGGTCGGTTGTACAATTTTTTTGTTTGCATGAAAGCTATATTCTCGGGAATGTTGGCTGGCTATATATTACAGTTTAATTCTTAGTTAGCCTTAAATAACGAAATAACAATAACTAGAAACCATCGTATTACTGAAACCGCGTGCGCTGCAGTAATAGTTACATTTACATAATTAGTAGTAGTATTACAAAACTTTCAGTTCTATTAGCTCTAAGATAAAGCCGCGACACCCTATACCTATCTTTTATAAATAAGTCACACCAAGACATTTTATGACAAAAAAATATTGAAAATTGCATGATGATATTTCAACGTTTTTTTATTTGACACATATATTGAAACTTACGAGCAAACTTATTCCATTATCAAGGAAATTTTATGAAGATACTCTTTGGCTTTTATGGCATGTAACTTCGACGTATACTTTTCTAGAAAATGTAAAATTTTAAATAAGTCAACGCTCTGTTTACGGCCGCAAGCCTAGGCTCGAGTTCCTCATGGGGCGCCCTTGCGGCCGGCCGTATGACGTCCTCACAAGTAACATAGTGTTTACACTTTGTCAAAATTATAAAAAATGATTAAATGTATAATTTATAAATCAATCTGTTGACAAATGCAGTACAGCAAAAAAAATATATGTTGTACGCGGGCGAAGCCACGAGTGGACTGCTAGTTAATGATAAAAATATATTTTTGATATCATTACTATACTGAACAAAGAGTACATGGTTGTGGGTTCATGTACCATTTGACGAAATTTATTTATTTGTAAATTATAATTATCAGGACCTGTAAATTGTAATAACAAAAGAATACCAAATAAAAATAAAAGAGCACGTTTGCGTAAAAAAATATTACTATCAAATATTATCAAATTCTTCAATTCAAAAATTTCTTTCTTCTTGGTTTCTTTCGAGTTTTTTAGGCATTCTTCATAAAAAAATCTCCATCGATGAATGTTCATACAACTTCTCCAAAGTAATGAGCATAATATCTATAGATAGCTCACGATAAATTACGTTCACTACTTTGGGTGGCGTTGTAGACTAATTATACGCAGAAAATCTTCTTAACAGCGTGCTCTGAAACTAAATGTTTTAAAATTTTAATATCGTCTGACGGTGCGTGCTGCAATTGTGGGTTCGATTTCCATATTCATTTTTTTTTCATATTTTTTTTATTGGATAGAATATAGTCCTATATAAAACTGGCAATTGGTTAAGCACTTTTTTTAGGTTTACTCTGTATCCCGTACGTAGCAAGTAGGCAGGACGAACCTGGGAACCTAGTGTTAAGACTCTCCCTTCCCATTAAAACACTTCCGTTCCAACAAGCAAGCAAACATAATATGTTCAATATTTTATTCCCCCGAACTGGAACCGAATCCACAACCGTCGCATTTATAGTTGCACGCTTATGGCCATGCGCCACGACGTCGGCGCCAACAACTTTACAAAGACAAAAAAATATTAGTAGGTACAATATAATATTTACACATTTTACTTAAAAACTTTGCTCCTCCTTCAGTTAATATTGCTTGCTTTATATTTCCTTTTTTTTAAATGGATTTAGTAATTTTATTAACTGTGATAAAAAATAGCTTTTTAGGTACATACCTTATTCCTTCAAAGTTCAAATTATTCTTAATCTTCTGAAAGGAGATTTGCGAGAGACTGAGACTGCTCCTGAAATTGATGATGATATAATTTTAATAAATGGTAATTGCCATCTAGTTACAACAACTATTTCACTATATGTATGGATAAATATTTTTTAAACATTTTTAAAGTGTTATTCACGTAAAAAGCATGAGGACCCCCCGAAGGGCATGTATGAAGAGGTTGATGACAGTGGACGAGGCGAAAGAGGTATGTAGAGACCGTAGCGTTTGGCGCTCCGTTCTCTCTGACTACCCCGCAAGGGATAAAGCGTGAAGCTAAGTTAAGTTTTTAAGTTTAAAGTGTTATTCCACACTTAGGAAAGAAAAATACTAATTTTCATACGTTTTCTAAATAAGTATGTATGGATAAAGTTTAAAAAACAACAATATCTTATGAAGCCGTTGTAGCTCAGCTGTACGGCGTCGGACTGTTAACGTTCGATTCCCATTCGGTGAAATTAATGAGTTGAGTGAGTGACTCGCTCAAATATCAAGATGAAGCGCGGTGTTAAACTCTGCCACTGAACAGGTGTTATGTTTTGAAAATTTGACGGGAGAAGACACGGAGCATTTTAACACTAGATCCCGGGATACAGCAAAAACCTAACAAATAAAAAACAATATCTTATATTTTTTATAACATTCTGTTTGTGAAATATTTGTGTAACATTAGATTTTTTATGTGAATTTAAATATATAATAAAAAATCAGGCGTCTGAAACAAAATAAATCAACAAAAAAAAGCATTTATTGTGGTTAAATTATTTTTTTGTAACATTTGATTTATAACTTTACTTGAAGAATGAATCTAAAAAATAAAAAAAATATATAACATAAGCTGCAATTTACGTTAATTTTAGTTCCTCAACCATTTTTTTAACATATTCTCGGCTACAACTTGAAAAAAAAAACTTCACTAGCCACTTGCACACACCAATAGCATATCAACAAATGCAACTGCAACTACAGTACAATTCAAAAACAAGAACGATATCAAACACAATATAATTATAACATTTTCTCGCAACGTAGCTGGACACCAACGGTTTTAAAAGCTCATAAAAATACCTTGCAGTAACACTATCGCCGCCACCCGACACCTCTTATCGGAGTTGCGAGAACTCACCGGCCCGCAGTAACGCTGTACGCTACCCTTGATAACATTAGTTTATTTAAACATCCGGTCAAGTTGAATTATTTGATTGTAATGTCTAAATTGTTTGGAGTTCTTGTGAATACGATATGGGTTGTGGGTTCGATTCTTTTTAAGGTTGATGTAGAATTTTTATTATTTGACACTAAATTCGATAGTGTGGGTATGATATAAAGGTATTTTTTTGACTCTCTGATACTGACTTTGACATATAGTATAGCCAGTAGTTCTATGTCCATATATTATTTTAAAAAAATGGTTGGCTGTCGTGGTACAGCCACAGGTTGTGGGTTCGATTTCCACTCGGAGGAATGAAATATTTGCCACTCCGCCACACGACATGCAACGTTGAAACATTCAGGGGTGTGAAGCTAAAAAAAAATAACCAAAGCTAGACAACAATTTGATCCTTCATTATGTTTGCTAATCGCTATGCCCCAATAAAGCATGATGCTTACCTTATTATTTGTATACCTTATAGATATTTTCTCACGATGGAACTTGATCCCAGTACTATCACATGTAAAAGATAATTATAGTAGGTACACAATATGCATTTTTTTTGTTTTGTCACAAGGTTTAACGAAATAAATTCTGTATTAAAAAAAACATAAAGATCATATATTCATTACACTATATAACATAAAAATGTTTACATTAGTTAAATATTTGTATTGTATTTTATAACTTAATTATATAAATTAAAATTATTATCATTATTTAATTTATCTAATTTCCGATCTGATCAATCAAAATTGTAGATCAAAATTTCTAAAAAAATATTCTAAAAATTCTTTATTAGGTATAAAGAATTTTTAGAATTGGATCAGATACTAACATAAATATTTCTCGACGAATTTCTTTAATTTGTGTTTAAAAACGTTTAAACTAGGAACATTTCGGACATCACATGGTAATCTAATATATACCTCCTAGACCCATCACTCCAACAGTTTAGTTTTCGCCGACGCGACTTACGCCCAATATTAATAACCTATCTGCAACGTCAATCTTAGATTGTTTCATATATCTAGATTGGATAGGTATATGAAACAATCTAAGATTGACGTTGCAGATAGGTTATTAATATTGGGCGTTAATGCAAAACAAGCCGAGGATAGCTTTACAGTTAATTGCTGTAAGTGTTCATCAAATTTTAGACTATGGTCCACATGATACCAAGAAATTTTGTAATATTTACTTGCTTAATAGATTTTTTCCTTATTTTTACATTTAATGGTTTTTCATTTCGACCCCCAAAGTAAAATTTTATAAACTGAGTTTTTTCAGTTTTAGAAAACCAGTCTTGTAAACGGTATAAGGTAGTAAATCATTCAATAAAATAGTGAACGCAATGTTCGGGAAGGATGATCCTTGCGGGACCCCAATGATGCGCGCTATCTTTAAGCTTTAAACAAACTACGTCAATAACTTTATAATAAACGTTCTAGTTACTTTATTTTGATTGCGTTGACTTAGAAACGTTTTATTTCTGTTTATTTCTGTTTATTTCTGTTTATTTCTGTGCGCCTAGGGACATGAACCTTTTATATTAATTATAGTTTGATACCTCTACGCGTTCTTAAGACGGACATACAGACAGACAGACAGAGGGAGGGGGAGAATTCTTCTTATAGTCTGTTCATTAAGGTATGAGACAAAATGTAAACAAAGAAATGCTATTTCTTAAATTTTGATATCACTTTTTAATTGCTATTAAACTTATCTAAAAATAAACGACTATAATAAATTATACTGTGCTGTATAATTTATTAAAGTAGTTTATTTTCATAGTATTAAAATGCCTCTGAAGCTTGAGAACAAGTTCGCTTTTGAGTGTTTTTACTTGTCAATTATTTAAAAATTATTATTAAAAATTAAGAAAATAATTTAAACTATTTATGACAACGTAAAAAAGGTTGTATAAAAAAGGTTGTATAAATTTTAGATCTTAAGTTATCTATTTTCCTTAGCTTAAATATGAAAACAATTTTATTTTTTTATTATTGTATCCGTTTCTTTTCGCTTCTAACTCTTTTTTTTATTATTATAACCAATTTGCACATTGCATATATACAATATGCAATTTAAAAAAAATAAAATATAATTATAGAAATAATTTGTTCGATATCCACAATAATAATTATATTTACTAATACTTATAACTTGATAGAGGCTTGATAGAGGCCGGTCGTGGCGCAGCGGCACGAGGTGTGACTGCAAAACCGACTGGATGTGGGTTCGATTCCCACTCGAGGAGATGAAATATTCACTTAAATTTATATTTCCATTTCTTCGCTCTGGTGTCGAGGTTAAGCGCGGCGTTGAGTTCTGCCACTCAACACGCAATGCCTCCAGAATTCGGCAGAAAGTGGGGAACGGAGTGTCTTAACACTAGGTTCCCTCTGCCTACCCTGCTGTGTACGGGATACAGCGTGAAGCTAATTTATAACTTGATCCTAGTTAACCACAGAATTATAAAAGCTTTTTATTTTACTGAACACAACGTTTATAATATATATAAAAAATGTATTTGAGGCCAGTCGTGGCGCAGCGGCACAAAGTGTGACTGTAAAATCGATTCGTTGAATGTTCGATCCCCACGCGAGGAAATGAAATATTTACTTAAATTTATATTTCCATTTCTTCGCTCCGGTGTCGAGGCAAAGCGCGGCGTTGAGTTCAAGCAATGCCTCCAGAATTCGGCAGAAAATGGGGAACGGAGTATCTTACTAGGTTCCCTCTGCCTACCCTGCTGTGTGCGGGATACAGCGTAAAGCTGATTTATTTATTTTAAAAAATGTACAACTTTTATGTAGTACAATTTAGTGTAATCCAACCGACGACGTTCAAACATGAAATACGTTTTGCATTTATTTTACTTTTTCCTGACTGTACTTTGGGTCTTCCAGTATAAAAAATGTAATTTTACAAAATAGGAAAGAAATAGTAGATTTACTTACGAAAATAATTGAATATTATAGTGTCTGTTTACCCCGCTTTGTCTTATATTCTATTCATATAGCCATGAGACAAAATGTTAACAAAAATATACTGTTTCTCAAACTTGTGAAATTTTTTAAGTTCTATTCCTATAATAAGTTAATATTATAATAATTTTGAAAAGATTAGTAATATAATCCTAAATGTATTATATAAAATAAATATTTAATAATATTTAATAAAAAATAATATGTTTATAAAACGGTCATAGCAACGACAACGATAATAATGTCGTTTTCATTAGATCATTTACACAAAACACACAACACATGTGACTGTAAAGGCTCCCGTTCCCACTTTTCATTTCCTCTCTCTGGTAACGAGGGTAAGTATGGCGGTGAGTTTCGACACTCAACACACCTTCAGAATTCAGAGGAAAGTGGGGAACGAACATGTCTTAACGAGAACAGAATTTGTGAAAAAAATCATAGAACCCTTCTATATGCGGAATACAGCGTGAAACTAAAAAAATATATATAAAAAAGCTCTTACCAACAATATATCGCCTTCCGTTACACCAACAACACTAAAAGTATAATATCTCAATAAACCATTGTATCTTTAAATAAATAAATAAACTGACTATTACTAATAAATATTATTTTATTTAAATATACATATATATTTTTTTATAAATAAATATAATATAAAAAAATAAAAGAAAAGATTGTGTATGAGATGCGCGCGCGCACTCTTCTGGTCTAGAGAGTTGTGACTTGTGAGTTCGAGTTAAGTTGATTTGTTTATGTGTGATTCAGTTTCAGGGCAGTGGGCGCGATTTAGGGTGTTCTGTATAGAAAGTATTTTGTTGTTGTTTTAATTTTTATTTTATTTATCTATTAGCTTCACGCCCATATATGAGGTACTGTATCCCTCATATATGAGGACTTACAGTGGAAACCACCAGATAGGGAACCTTTTGAACCCTAAACCCTGATGTAAAAAACACTCCGTTCACTACGCACCGCACAATTTTCGCACCATTTTTTTTACTATTGTTACTAGAGAAAGGAAATAAAAATTATTTATTCCTTGCAAAGCGAATCGTACCCGCAACTACAAGTTTTTACAGTCAGACGCTGTGCCACTGTGCCACTATTGTTTTAATTTTCACATATAAATATATGAAATTACCGACATAATGACAATTGATTGTAATAGTCGAATGAAATTCATAATATTAGTAATTTAATATATATGTATCATTGGATTTAGTTTAAATTTATAATAGGCAAATCAATTTGTTTATCATTTTTTAAGGAATGGATATCTCCATTATGCCAAACAGCTTTCTGTAAGAAAAAAATATGCAAAACTTTCGTAGAATTTTACTTTACTAAGGCTCTTATTAAGCTAAGCTAAGTGTTGCCGTATCGCGAGTAAAGGATGTTTTTACAAAGTTAATTATAAACAAAGCTAAATGATAATGGACCTTTAGTTTCCATTATACTTTAGAAATTTTTTTATATTTATTTATTTCGACGAATTATATTTGAGGCAGACAGAATCTATCGATATTGATAAAACACTCTATCCTCTAAATTTAAATTTTAATTGACCCTTTGTATCTACGGTCAGAGGCACCTATCGTTACTTATCGAAAATAAAAATTAGTCTCTCCATATTCTTAATATCTTCAAAGCGAATTCTGATGTACATTTACTGAACGTGAATTTCCTACGAAGATGTAATCAAATATCGCTTGCCTTTATTTGAAATATCTCCTTTTCCTGTTTATTAAATAAACTTCTGCGGTTCGTTCGCCTAAACGAGTCGGTAAAATGAAGAACTAGATTCTAAAGCCACATATTATTAATACATAAGTTAACTAGACTTACTAACAGAGACATTCTAAATGACCGATGATACTCTGATCGCAGTAAGGTGGGTTATTAGCGAAGTGTTTAAGGTAATTTAAAAAAAATCTTTCAATTGGAATCAATAGTTTCTGAGATTATCGAGTTTGACCAAACAAACTATACAACTTTATAATATTAGTGCAAACTTGTACAATTAATAATTTAAATTAATTACCATCTACTAAAAAAATATAAAGATTAAACATTTTAACCGACTACAAGAAAAAAGTATTATGGACACTTTTAGTAGGTAATAAATAAAAAATGCTGAACCATAAGTGCCTAGCCCAAAGCACTGTTACCTAGAAGTGGCTAACTAACTAACGTCGAGTGCCAATTTGATTACGTCTCTTGACGTCAGCTAAATATTTTAACGACCTACTCTTAAGTACGAACTAAGAATAATATTCCCACGTTTTAAACTGTTTTGTTTACATATTATATATTTTTTTTAAAAATCAGCTTCACACTGTATTCCGCACACAGCAGGGTAGGCAGTGGGAACTTAGTGGGAAACGGAATATCCGTTTCCCATTTTCCACTGAATTTCGGAGTATTGTATATTGAGTGGTAGAACTCAACGCCGCACTTTCTCGCCTCGAGTGGAAATCGAACCTACAACCAGTCGCGTTTACAGGCACTCACTTGTGCCCCTGCGCGACGACTGGTCTCGTTTACTAATATTGTAATATATACATTTTATTATCGTATGTATTGTTGTGTATTTCATAATAAACTGATTTTAAAAATTGAAATTTTCAGTCTAACGTGTACATGTAACATGTAAATCGTATCGAAATTATAATTTTTTGTTTTTAATCAGGTGTATTCTAAAATGGGAAACAGTCTTCATCGAATGGTTCTGAAATTAGACTAGGGGGTATCTATAATATATAGGATCGTTTTTTATCGTAGTTTTCTTAGCGTCGCAGTTTGTTTAGACCAGGGGTTCCCAACCTTTTCTTGATCAAGGACCACTTTTACATCATTCTTGGTAGCAGGGACCACTATGCATGTAGGTATATTAAAAATTAACTGTGATAATTAAACAGAACCTTTGCCTCACTATCCCCAGTCACAATCATAAAATCGTTCGCGGACCACATTTAGGCTTCTGCGGACCACTGGTGGTCCGCGGACCACTGGTTGGGAACCACTGGTTTAGATAATGGGAACACAGAGACAAATGTCAAGAAACTTTGTTCAAAATTTTCGTCCCAATTTTCTCTCTCTTTTAGTTCTCTTGTATTAGAGTGAGGAAATAGAAATAATTGATTTTACCGAGTAGTTTTTTTATATATTATAAGTACTTGTTAGATTGTTAATATGATTTTAATCAATACACGGTAATGTACTTACATAAAATTATTTATATAAATAAGGTAAATTATAACTTTAAAGTAATTATAATTAGACTTTAAGCATATTGTCACATACTTTCTAACAACGCAACTATAACTTCAATTTTATAATTAAAATTTAATAGTTTTATATATTTTTTTGTAGCTGGTGGTCCGTCGTCGTGGTCGCCGTGGTGTGTACGCTCAGCGGTGCACCCCCGTATCTCTCGACGCGTACAGCTTGGACAGTGTGAGCGTTGGCCATAGAAAGGGCAATCATAGATTGAGGGCCAGCAAGCGAAGCTATGGCAACCCTGCTTACGATGATGAGGTAAGATTTAACCTTCTTATTTATATACAAAGCAGAATGAGAGTCTATTCTTGGTACAATATAAATAACAAACTAAAAACAATAATTAAACAATTCATTCCCTAATGAAGATTGAACCTGAATGTGAATCAGGAGATGCTGATTAATTACTGAGTCATGACGGCGTTTCTAGAAAATTTAATATGTTTTACAATTTTATTGTAAAACATATTAAATTTTGTGTTTTACAATTTTATTGTAAAACATATTAATATTATTTTTGTATTGTATATGACATGGTACTAAATATGCGCGGAAACCAATCATGCTTTTTAAGGACTTTTATGAAAGTTTAAATCTTTGTTGTCTAGTTCGCATATTGGTAATGTTTCTACATTTTCATAATGTGAATTGAATAATAAAACAAGTAAATCAAAGTTAGCTTCAAGCTGAATTCGGCATACGACAGGATAGGCAGAAGGAACATAATGTTAAGATCCTCCGTTGTCCATTTTACGCCGAATATTTTTTACGTGTTGGGTGGCGGAACTCAACGCCGATCTTTTTCCAATTCCGTTATTATTTTAGCATTTTTTATAAAGATCTTATATATACTTCCAAAATATCAGGTAACCTCACATCCAATGCAGTACCCAGCCTTAGCAAACTTTGCAATGGACATTGACTCAATAACCGCCGAGTTCTCTGAGATCCCCTCAGTGACGGTGCGACCTGATGAGGTACCACCAGGCTGCGAGGACAAGAACAGGTACTCCAATGTCCTCCCGCTACCGGAGACCAGGGTGCCTTTGAAAAGAATTGGCAATGATCCGACTTCCGAATATATTAACGCTAATTATGTTACGGTAAGTATCTAAATATATATTTCTCTATATAAATGGAAAATTAAATGTTTTAAAAGAGAATTGTTGGGTTTATCGTGTAGTACTGGTCAGACTGACTGACATTTTTATATTAATTAATGATGATTTACAAGACAAATGCCTATTATAAATGAATGGTATGGAACATTACCGTAAAGAAGTTTGTCTATAGTTAGAAATAAAAGAGTTTCATTACTAGTCTTCAGTGAGTTGACTGTCATTTGAACACACGGTAACAGAATAGTTTAATAGATATATATAGAAAAATGGCCCTATGGCTTCTTGCGCTGGTTCTCCTCAGGTCTGAGGCAGCAACTTTAGTGAGTTGGTAGTAAGTTATTTGATGTCAAAACAACATGTTTTTATTTAGAATAAAATTATTTCCTTTATATCTCATTGATATCATGTTATCTCTTTAATCTTTAGTTTTTAATGATTATTATATAATTTTTAATAATTGAATTAGGTAATTTTTTTTTAAATTTCTAGGGTCCCGGTAACATCCGCGACTACTACATAGCGTGTCAGGCGCCGCTGTCCAACACTGTCACTGACTTCTGGCGAATGATCTGGGAACAGAACTCACGACTGATCGTCATGCTTACTGAGTACATGGAGAATGGCATTGTAAGTTTTCTAAATTAACATTTTTTTATGGTTTCACGTTGTATCTCGCACACAGTCTGACTTAGGGTGAAAAGACCCCGTTTTCCACTGTCCACACAATGCGGCTCTGCGCGTAAAGCGGCGGAACTCAACGCTGTTCTTTATCTTGTTACCTTCCTCGAAGTGAGAATCGAATTCACAACCGTCGCGCTTATAGTCGGCGGGTCGCTGTGCCGCTGCGCCACGATGACGGCCTCCTACATCAGCATGATGAAAACATTTTTTTTCTGAATATAAAACTATGACAAATTTTGTTTCACATAAAAAGTAAGATAAAGACTTCAAATTATTGAAAACATAATGAAATCACATTCATGCTGTATCCCGCACACAGCAGGGTAGGCAGAGGGAACCTAGTGTTAAGACACCCCATTTTCCGCTTTCCGTCAAATTCTGGAGACACTGCGTGTGATTTCCAGAAATCAACGCCGCGCTTTGCCTCGACACTAGAGCGGAGAAATTGAAATATAAATATAAGTAAACATTCAGATCGAACCCACAACCAGTCGTGCTTACAATCACATTTTGAGCTCTTGCGCCACGACTGGTCTCAATGAAATCATTAAATATTATTTTAAAAAAAAAATGAATTTCTTCTGTTACTGGATATTTTTGAAACCGCTTTTCGAGTCGATTTGTAAAATGAATTAAAATCAAAGAAACAACTCACTTCTAATAATGATTGTGTGACCATATAACTTGACAGTATACCGTATATACGTATAACTGCTACCTGCCTATGCTACGTATAACTTATACGTAGCTTAGGTGACAATACATTAATATGGTATTATCGAGCTGGTCTGATGATGGAGCCAAACTCAGAGAGGTTACTAGTAAACCAGTCGAGCTCATAAAGCTCATGGTTATAGAGCATAATTTATAGCTTTGAGCACATTCCATAGCACTTATAGCTCGTTTGTTTTTATGTTTTTAAGTGCAAGATAAAAAGAGTTTTTGGGTGTCTTTTTTCTGTTTAAATTATATAATTTTATTTGCTAAATGTCTCATAAAATACTTTATAAAATATTAAACAACCGTATCTTACTTTACAGGAAAAATGCTACGAATACTTACCACCATCAGAAATATCGGATAGCAAGCGGACCTTTGGGGAATTCCAGATTATATTAAAGAAACGGGAACAGAAGGACAAATATGCTGTATCCAGCGTCCAACTGATAAACCTTAACACCAGGACGTGGCGGGAGGTGACTCATATGTGGTACTTCTGGCCGGCTAAAGGAGTCCCCGATGATTATGATTCGATCATAGATTTCTTATCGGAAATGAGGAGCTACATGAAAGTGTCGCAAACTGCTAAGGAATATGATGAAGAGGGTAAGTTTCCTGTGATTTATGTATATATAGACTCTCTAAGATTTGTTTACTGCAGTACAAAAAAAATATTCTCCTTTTCCGGTTTTTACTATTCACGCCTGTGATTTTTTAACGGAAGTTTAACTAAGACCAGAAAAAAATATGTCTTTTTGTACCTAAAACAAAAAACTGCATTTCGGTACAAAGGAAACTTGAAAATTTTGTATATTTCTTTATTTATTCGATGTAGGAATGGAAAAGATTATCTATATCATGTCGTAACACAGAGGCACAGCGTCTGACTGTAAACGCGACGGTTGTATGTTCGATTCCCACTTAGGAAAATAATTATCAGTACCATCACTATGGTGCGCGGGGCACGTAGTGTCTTATATAAGATCCCTACCGTGCTATGCGAAAAAAAATGTGAAGTTACTTTAATAAATAATATTTCATTCATATTATTCCAGGCGTAGAAGTAATATACCAAGACCAAAGTAGATCATCATACCACAATCTGTCAAAACTACGCAGCGACGAGAACGGATCGAGCAACGGAGTGAACGTATACTCCCCTGCAAAGGCTGAGGAGATGATGAGGAAGAGCAATCCGACTAATGGCACTTTGGGCAAGATGAAAGCCGCTTCTGAAGTTGAAGGCAAGTTGTTTCAAAATAAATAACACGTTGTCTAACTATAAACACAATAGTTGTAGGTTAAATTTCCATTTGGGGAAATAAATTGTTTTTTCGCTTTGGTATCAAAACAAAGCCCTTGAGTTTCGCTGTTCAGACGCAATATTTCGAAAATTAGACGAAAATAGGAGAACCCTGAACCAAGTGCCTTAACACTAAATTGTGCCTTTTTTGAATCTTCGCTTCTGCCTACTCTGCTATATGCTTAAATAAGTCTATGGATTGAAAGTGGTGGCGTCTATTTCATCCAAAATCTGGATGACTTGTGATTTGTAAATAACTTTAAAATTCAGCTGAGACCGGCTATCGAGTCTATAGTCGATACGTCAAGTTGAGCTCTTTGAGGAGGAAAAATTAAATAACACGTTCTTGCAATATACGATTGATGTTCATATTTCTTAATACATGCAAGTATTTCTTAAAATATTAATTTATATTTAAAAATTTTAGGTATCCGTCCATGCACAGTAGTTTGTGCATCAGGTGCAGGACGGTCGGCGGCGTTAATCGCCGCAGACATATGTTCGCGAGCACTCGCCGCCGGGCGGGCGGATATACCGCGTGTGGTGCGGAAACTGAGAGACCAGCGACCACACTCATTGACTAACCGACATCATTACATATTTTTGTATAGGGCAAGTATTATTATCTATGATTTACGTGATATAATTACTTTTTTTCAAATAAACTATTTTTGACTCGTAGCTATCTATCATTTTTAAATTTGAATGTTTTTTTTTGTATAGATCATTTTATATTTTCAAATTTCATATTCTAGCCATTTTTATACAATTTTATCGTTTATCTGCGATTTAAATAGTATTATAAAATAAATTTGAAAATAAATGATTTAAAAAGTAAATTTCAATTATTGTATCTGCCTCGGCGGGAAGTAGTGAGCGGAGTGTCTTAACACTAGGTTCCCTCTGCCTATCCTGTTGTATGCGGGATACCGCGTGAAGCTGATTTAATTTAATTTATTTACTTTGTATTTATGTTTTTACAGCTATTGAGTGAATACGGCAACAAACTGATGGGAGGAGGAATGGACACAGTTTGAAACTTCGAAGTCTGACTAAAAAAATATTATATAGCTTATAATTAATTTGTAACAGTATGGTATTATATAGGTCGTATTAAATAACGTTTATACATCACAATAAGGTCTTAGTGAAGGTATATGTAATGACGAAGTGTCTGACTTTAGAGGATTGTTGTAGGTTCGATCCCGAATTGAGAGAAAGTTTATATTCAAAATATTTTCAACGTTTTTGGTCTACTTAGGTAAATTCTAAAGAACAAAATGACCTATTTCTTAAATGATGACCTTTTTCATTTTTTATCCTAAATGATAGGGAAATATATGGGAATAAATTAAAAGTACAGTTTCAAATTCCAAAGGAAGAAAATAAAAAAAATTAAAGTTTCAAAACGTATACTGTTCATAAACAAATAATAATGAATAAAGGTTTTCTCAAGTTAGATTTTCAGGAACACTGAATAAAAAAATATATTTACGGAGAAAGTAAGTAAGAGAGTAAGTTAAGACACTAATTGTAGTAGTTGTTATGGTTATTATAGAGAAAGCACTGACACTGAGGCGACATATACAATCAATTTTAACTGCAAATTAAGAAATAACTTTTTTTTTTTAATATTTTAATTCTAGTATAATCCCAAGATATTTTGTTCAAATACAAAAGATAAAGAAAGGATCTGTCAGAATGTTATCTATAATAACTATTGAATATACTAATAATATTCTATTAAAAAAAAACACTTAGTACGTAAGGTATCGTTTAATAATATATTTTTTAAATGTATTATATAAAATATTATTTTATAATTATTTATAATATATTTTTTATTATTTCGGTTCCTATACTGTTAAAAAATAGTACGCGTTCAGCCTTAATTGCATTATACCAAAGTATACATTAGATCTCTACTTTTTTTGGTAGCTCAAAAATAAACACTTTAGAACGTAAGACAATTTTTTGGTAGCTAATAGTTATTAAAAAATATATTATTTCTTATTATGAAAATAATTCTATTATTAATATTAACACAATTTGTGATATGTTTTGTTATTTTCTATTTATTCTTGTAAAAAGAGATGATTTTTTAAGATTAATTTTTTTTTTCATCATTTGACATTTCGAAAACGTCAAACATTGTCTATGAATATTAAGTTTTTTTCGCCTATTACATTATTATATAAAAAATAATTGTATTTACTTTTGGATATTATAATAGCCTTTGTAATAATAAGAATAATTTTAACTAAGTAAAGACATAATATAATGTAATAATAATGTATATAATAAGATTTGAAGAACAATTTAGGTATAGAACTAGAACGCTAGTCTTTAACACATTGCATTACCAAAAAACTCAATTTTCAATGTTACCTTAGCTTTCGAACGCAGTGTTATATTATGTGCATAATGTAGTATTTATCGAGATCTGCTGTGATTTCTTATGTGTTCAGCTAAATAATCTAAATTGTTAACTAATGAACAAATTGATCTATAATAAGCCTCACGCTCTATCCCGCACACAGCAGGGTAGGCAGAGGGAACCTAGTGTTATGACACTCCGTTTCCCACGTTCCCCAATTCTGGAGGCATTGCGTGTTGAGTGGCAGGACTCAACGCCACGCTTTGCCTCGATACCAGAGCGAAGAAATGGAAATATAAATTTAAGTAAATATTTCATCTGCTCTAGCGGGGACCGAACCCACAACCGGTTTTACAGTCACACTTTGTGCCCCTGCGCCACGACTGGCCTCTAAATTGTTAAGTATATAATATTATTTTTTAACTATCACGTTAATAAGTTGTTTATTAATTCCAAAATATAGTTAAATTGTTAACTATAATATATTTTGAAATTCATAAACAACTTATTAACATTATAGTTAAAAAATAAAACAATTTTTGATGTAAATCTGTATACGTAATACAGACTATAAAATTCCCGCCGTTTATTTTACTTTATACATACTGGGAATGGCCTTTAGCAATTTGAATTATTTAGCTGTTAATATGTAATTTGAATATTTTTTAACTTTAGATTTATTTTATCACTTTGTGTTGTACATTTTTATAACTTATTGATTTAACATTTGAAAGCTTCATAAATTTTAAAAATGTTTATGTTATATAAAGACATATTAAATATTTTGTGTATTAATCAAAATTTTATTCATAATCAAAAGAAAGTTAATCTATTTCTGCACAATTTTAAGTAACAATGAATTTCATAACTTACTATATATATCCATCTATCCTTTTCTTACACTGAAAACTAGTAAAAATTTACAACACAAAGTATCACAATACTCGTCTTTAGATTCGATGTGTGCTTTTTATTCACTTGTTATTTTCCACGTTAGTTTGTAAAAATATTTAATTTTACGTTGTATACTTTGAAATATTTTATATATATTTTATTTTGAGAAATGGAATGGTTTATTGTGTAGCTGATGATCGTTGCCTCCTATATTAAACTATTAGTTTTATAGAATATCATGAATTTTATTTTTTTGCAAGGAATTCCATATAATAAAGGTAGATGGCACCTTGCGATATCTGTGACGTCATAAATTCTAAAATCCAATTTTCTAGGATAAAGAGTAGGCTCACACTGTCATTTTTGCTTATAAATAAAAAAAGATTTATAATTATGGTAACATTACATATGCTAATATCATTGTAATGTATGTATGTAAATAATAAGATTATTCTTATATTAATTTTTGTTATTATAAATACTTTTTTTTTATATTGTTTACCAAAAAATATTATTGTATAGCGACGATTTGTGCTCTATGAATAGTTGTAGGAAGACTCATAATAAACTTTTGATTAAAAAATATTTTCTTTTGTTTATACTGTGCCTTTATAAATAAAAAGTCCATTTTAAATATTATCTATTTTTTCTTTTTTATTGCTAAACCATTTTAGCACATAACTACTAGTGTAGTGTGTCAAAGAGTATATTTACTTCTTCGTTTGTATTTTTTTAATAGAAATTGCGCTTTTAAAGACCTCACTTCAACTTGGGTCGCAAGTCCCACACATTGATCCAAGCTCCTGTCTTCCAAAACACGTATCGTAAAAACTATGGAATCCTAAGACATTTCATCTCATACAAAATAATGTATTCTAAATATTAAAACTAATAACATTTTTTTTGTGCTACAATTTACAAGTAACTAATGTATAATTTTAATAGTAGTCTAGCCATCGCTGCCACGAGGACTATTCAGCAACGATTCTTCTATAACAGAAGATTCTGATGAATCTTCTTCATTAATTTCATCCACTATTAGTTCTTCATCATCACTAATTACAATATCTTGTTGTATATCCTGTGATTCTACTTTTTGCTTATTATCGTAAACCACATCTGTTTTGGAACTGCTCCCTAAACTTTCTTGAAGTTTAGTATCGAAGGGTGAGGAAAACTTTACTCCTGGGATGATATCTTGTAAAACTTTAGTAGTTATATCTAGAATAGAATTATAGATTAGAGTCGTTGGTCGTCGGGGCACGGAGGTACAGTGGCCTACTATAAACGTGATGGTTACCAATACAATTCCCACTCGGAGGAATGAACTATCTTCATTTGCTTCTGGTAACGAGATAAAACATGTAAAAATATAAATTACAACGATTTGTAACCCATAGCTTCATTTGTGTGAATATATAGCTATTGGATAAAGATCTATGGAGTGTGCCTAGTCGTGGTGTTGGGGCACAAGTGTGTGACTTAAACGCGACTGGTTGTGGGTTCGATCTCCACTCGAGAAAATGAAATATTTATTTATATTAATAAAATATTTTCATTTCTTCGCTCTGATGTCAAGGCAAAGCGCGGCGTTAAGTTCCGCCACTCAACACGCAATATCTTCACCGTTCGGTGAAAATGGAGAACGGAGTGTGTAACACAAGGTTCCCTCTGCCTACCCTGCTGTATGTGAGATGCAAGAACCTGATTTAAAATGTATGAAATCAATGTCAATTGAATCTCTTGCAGGATAGCTGTCATTGTATTTAATAAATAAAATATAACATTAACATTGAAAAGAGCAATAATACGTATTATCTATTTGAATAAAGACTATTTTGAACTTTAATTTGAAAAGCTATAAAATATTGTAATTTGTTTTATACAAAGTCTTATAAGATCCGCGGGATTGATTTCTTCACCAGTATTTTTTATAATTAGATATAATCAACTTATTTAGTTAAAGAAAGAAAAGCACAGCGTTGATTCCGCCAATCAACACGCAATGCCTGGAAGTGGGGTGGTGGGTTGCGGAACGTAGTACATTAATAGTAGGTGTATCCCGCAAAATACAGCGTGAAGCTAAAATTAATTATGTGTACGCAAAACAAACAATACGGCCCTCCTCTGATAACTAATATTTTTTTTTACCGTAAAAACAATAAATAAATATAAAAATGACACCAATTTATAAAAACAAATGAAATGTTGAATCCCTTCGCTTACTCTTGGTATAATCCAAGGAACCACATTCCTCCGATATTTTAGATAGCGCCGCGGGTTCTACCACATGTTCGCTTGACTGTGAACATGTGTAGGACCCTGCCAATGATATTGAAGAAACTGTCTTTAGATCTGAAAAAGCAATTAAACCTGCATATTAGGCTTTTTTTGCGCTTTACGCCGTATATATATATTAAGACACTCCGCTCCGAACTGTCCGACACCGAATCCGAATTACGAAGGCATTACGTGTTGAGATGATACGGCCCGACCACTTGATCCGCAGGGAGCAAACGTAAGACTGTGAGCACGACAGGATGAAGGTTCGATCCACATTTGAGAATATATCATATTTTCATTTCTTCGCTATGGTGTTGAGTTCTGTCAATGAGCACGCAATGTCTGTCCAGAATTCGGCGGAAAATGGGGATCGGAGTGTCTTAACACTAAATTTTCTCTGCCTACTCTGCCGTGTGCGGGATACAGCGTGAAACGATTAAATAAAAACTAAGTTTTAATTTATTACTTACTTGGCCTCGTCGGTGAAGTGATATTGCCTATAATCTGTAATTAAAGTTTTTAAACGATTAACAATAAAATTAAATTATGCAGTGAAAGATATAGATGTAATATCAGAAATACATTGAAACTGTTATACTTTTATGAAAAGTTTATTTTTAAAATATTTTTTGTCAAAAAATTAGACATCATGCAAAAAAACAAAAATAAAGTAGGCAAAAGGGACCTACCTAGTTTCGTTCCCCATTTTCCATCCAATTTTCGGGACATTGTGTGTTCAGTGGTGGAACTCCACGTCACGCTTTGTCTACCAGAGTGAGGAAATGAAAATAATTTCTCCTAGTGGGAATCGAACCCACCACCATCCTGTTTATATTCAAACACGTCATTTCGTTGCGACGACCGCTATTATTTAATACCTTGTTTTCATTGTATAAGGCAAGTGTGTGCGCTGCAATACTTTCTTTACTTTCATCATTGATTTTCTGTAAAATAAAGTTCTTATTGAAAAATCAGCGCAGCGAGTCCGTTTTATAGGTACTCGTAAGCTTTTATACTAAATAGTAACTTCATACTTCAGAGGATTTTGGCACAATAAACAGTCAGGGTTCACAGGTTCCCTCTGCCTACCGTTCTAAGTGCGCTCTTCTTAGTGCTATTCTACAACTCACAAGAAATATACATGAGAAATTGTGGCGTTCTGCACTGCTTGCTTAAGGTTGTCGTTGCTCACTTCTTTTTATTAATTGTTGATTAAAGAAGAAAGTAGATTTAAGAAATTTTAACTAAAATAATTTAAAAAACTTACATCAATATTAGGACGCCGGTATCGATTGTAAGCTCTCTGTACTATGTGTTTTAGAGCACCGACTTGATTCTCCTCAATATTAATTTTTCTTATTAATTTTAAAAATAAACTTTGCTCTTTAACTAAAATATAATAAAAATTAGTCACAATAGACCAGAGGCCATACGTAAGTGCTTATTTAATTTTTTCTGTGATCTGGTGACGGTATTGATTTCTACCATATATATACTTTAATATTATTAGGGAGTTTTGGGGGAGGTGCATGCTTTTTATAATATGATAAGCCACTTATCGCAATATTATTCGTATAAATATATTTTTTTCAGACATTACAGTGTTTCATACAATATTTTGTAATTGTGTAATATACATATATGGTGATTTAATATGGTAATTTTTTTTTAAATTGAAGGAGACTCAAAGTGTTTAAACAGTAACATAATATTTAAATAATAGTATTAAAGTAATAACATATATATTTAATTTTAAAAAATGCAATTACGTTATTGTGACACCAAATAATCGACACAGAAACTGATAATATAGTAAACAACCTGTATCTTTTTTAAAATATCTCTCTATAATATCGACAGCTTTCTCTACATCTTCCTCATTTACACCTATAATTCTTAATTCTTCATATACGTCAAATTCACATGCGCACTCGCAGGTCTCCGCGCATACGCGACATGCTACAGCGAGTGTCTCTCGTACTTGTAACAGGGACTGCAGGTAGCTTGCTATAAACTTGTATATATCACGTGGTTGAGCTCGTAATACCTATAATTTTTTCTTTAGTTTCACTCTGTATCTGTAGGGAATACTGGTTTTATTAACACACTTCATTCCCCACTTTCCGCCCAATTTTAGGACATTACCAGAGCGAGTACTTTTGTCTCATTTACAGTAAGACGCTGCGCCGCTTCGGTGTATTCGTAAATGAAAGTGAGGTTCCCAGGTTCCCTTTGCCTTCCCTATATAGCAGGGTTAGGGTATATATCAGGGTGGGCAAAGGGAATAGAAACATTGATATCCGCTAGTTAACGCGCAATGTATTAATTTCAGACTATTCAGACAAAGTGACAAAAAGCGGACGGAAAGTGAAACTTAAAAGCAACTAACGTACTTCTCTTGAGATATCACTCATGAGGTCTTTAAGACCCTCTGGCAACGCCAACTTGCAACTTTCTAGTATTTGTTTTTGTAATAAATCGGTCATGTTTAAAGATATTTGTTTAATATGTAAGACTTTTGTCCACAATAGAATTAATAAGTGATTTATTATTATCAATAGGGCCATGCTTTGGACGGTAAGGATATATATATTTTTTAATATATAATATAATACAAAATATCAAGTAAAATATTTTTTTTATCAGTTTAATTATATATATATATTTTATCGATTTTTTTTATAATTAAAAAATTCTATTAAATATATTTACTGATCTTTATAGTAAGAAATATACAATACACTCACAAAGTCCTGAATGGAATATGCTTCAAACCAGCGTCTCTTGGAAACCGTCTAAGGATCATTAAGCCATACATAATATTTCTATCCGTCCATCCATCAGCCTTTCGACGTCCACTGCTGGACATAGGCCTCCCCTAATGCTCGCCACTCCGCCCGGTCCTGCGCCCTTTGAATCCAGCGGATTCCTGCTCTCTTCCTTAGGTCGTCGGTCCACCTAGTTGGAGGGCGGCCTGTACTCCTTTTGCCGAGACGTGGTCGCCATAATATTTAATTATCCTATGTATCACCTAGCGGAGTAGTCGTAGAGAGTAGAGAACGGATCGCCAAACGTTACGGTCTCTGTATAGCTTTTTCACTTCGCCAACTGTCATCAAACTCTTCATATATGCCCTCCGGGTGCTTTACATCCTCATGCTTTTATGTTAACTTCCTGCAGTATATTGATACTTTGTTTACGAATGTCAACTGACGTCATCATCTCATTCTTTCATCATTCATTCTTTCTACGTGCCCAAATCAGGTGAGCACGTTCTTGTTCTCTCACAGCATTTATCTTTCTTTCTTTTTCTGTTATATCCACGTTTCACTACCGTATAACAGCGTCGGAAACAACACTGTGTTGTGTAGGGCCAAACGTGCAGCTGTGCTTATGTTCGCCTCATGCGCCTCATCATTGCAGCTAAGGCACCAATAATCCTGATACCGGTAACAATACATCTTTCCGCATCCATCTTGTATCTTCCGTTTCTACTGAACATACTTCCCAAATATAACAAATCATTCACTTGTTCTTCATTTCTTTCAAATACCAGAACCTTTGTCTTACTCGCGATCAGACTTAGATCATTATTTTCACACCCTTCCTTCAGAGTGGTGAATAATTCACCAGACTTAGTAATGCAACGGAATCCTAGAAAACTTTTACCTTTTGGGTACGGAACCATAAAAATTAGACGTGTATCGAAAAAATATATTCGAGTAAACAATGTAGCACCGAAAGAGTTAATAAACAATTTATTGATACAAAATAATTTTTATTTAAATAATGAAATATTTTGTTATATACATATATTGCATTTATTACAAAAATAGATTCGAGGCCGGGCGGCACGAAGTGTGACTGCAAAACCGACTGGTTGTGGGTTCGATCTCCACTCGAGGAGATGAAATATCTACTTAAATTTATATTTCCATTTCAACAACAATAAAATATTCTACTAAAATTTAATTCTATTATCAATTCCCGCTCTAGTAGAGCGCGGCGTTTGGTACCGCTATTAATCATTTCGAAAATTGGTTCTTTGGTTTGGAAAAGGCTTAACAATAGGTTCACTCTGTCTACCATTCCTAGTGGAGAAAAGCGTAAAGTTTTTTTAATTTATTACTTAAAAAAAATAAAGTGATTAATTTGTGGCGTCTTCCATCTCTCCTTCATCTTCCACGTCTGTAGTATTCGCAGTTAGCGGAGCCGACGACGGCAGTGAAGCTGGGATACTCTCTTCATATTCACTGTGATCTGATGAAATATAATTAATTATTATAAAAAATACGATTAAATTGATTCATTTTAATTTTCTTTTGGTCGTTTTAAAGAATCAGAAAAAATAAATGTGTAAATTCGAAGGTTGTGGGTCCTATTCCCACTGAGGGAAATAAATTAGTTCTATTTCCTCGGTAACAAGATAAAGCATGGCTTTGCATGTCACCAATGACCACACAGTGTCTTATCACTAGGTTTCCTCTACCTACTCTACTATTAAAAAAAATAATAAGCATTGAGCTATATTTACCGCTACAACTCGAGACACTTAGGACTTAAGTAAGTATCTTAAAAGTTAACCAATCCTTAAATATCCTATATTGGTATTTTGGCATTTAATTATAGCATTTTGTGTGTTCAACATTGAAATTCTACATCTAATGAAACCTGTGATGGACAAATCTACTTTCATAATGTCAAGTTCTCACGTTCTTATTAAGAAATAATGTCAAATAATAATAAATAGATTGTAGTAAATGGTAAAGACCTGACAAAACACAGTCAGATTCGTTCACCAAGTAACATTTGGAGTTAATTGAAATCGTCGAAGATAAAAGGTTCTGAAAGTTCATTATTTTTTCAGCTTTTTTAGTGGACATTGGGTAATCTAGTGTTAAGACACTCCCTTTTCTATTTTCTGAAAATCTTTGTATTGACAGTGTTGATTTGTTTTAGAAATCATTGTATTAAAGTTGCATTGCCGTTGCAAATCCAAACCAATCTAGTGATCCACAAATCCTATTATTATATATTTTCACCAGTGACTTAATTTCAATATTTCCGAACATAACAATAGCGCTAGTAAAATACACTACCGGTTTCAGTTGCATGTGGTGAAAGATCCTTGTAGAAATTAATAATTATAAAAAAGCAAAGACTAAATAATTTGGATATAATTTCAATTGAACAAGAAATATTGGACAACTTTGATACAAGACGCTTGATAGATTTCGCAAATATAAGAGTAGAAAAATTTAATTTTGTAATCAAAATAAATGGTTTTATTTTCGTTGAGTTCTATTTATTTTATAATAAAAAAAATGCCTTTTTAACAATAAAAACTCGGCATCTGTGGTTGTAGGGTGGCATAATGGGTATTGTACGCAGGCTTTCAAACAGTCATGAGGCCAGTCGTGGCGCACGTGTCAGTCACGCAAAGTGTGACTGTAAAACCGACTGGTTGTGGGTTCGATCCCCACTCGAGGAGATGAAATATTTATTTACATTTATATTTTCATTTCTTCGCTCTGGTGCGCGGCGTTGAGTTCCGCCAATCAACACGCAATGTGGAGGCAAACTCGGCGGAAAGTGGGGAACGGGGTGTCTTAACACTATGTTCCCTCTGCCTACCCTGCTGTGTGCGGGATACAGCGTGAAGCTGGCTTTCAAACTGTTAGCGACGGGCCTGTGTATATTGTTTAATTTTAATTTATTTATTTTCACCTGTAATATCCTCTGGTACATCTTCCATATCTTCCTGTACACCTTCAAAGTCTTCACCATATTCGCCTACTTCACTTATTTCAGTTGTGTCTGGTGGCATTACTTCTCCGACTTCTTCACCGTAAGCCTCTTCATCAGGTTTCAGTACCTCTGGAGGTACCTAAGACATAAGAAGAAGAAAAAAATGTAAAGTATATATACGTATTGTTTAGTGGCCAGTGATCGGGCGGTATCCAACAGGCGGGGGTTCATATCCTGCGTTTCCAAAAAAAAAGGTTGTTTTAGCTCGATAAGAAACGTATGGCTTAATTGACGATGCGACGTGCGCTTGAACGCTTTCCAAGGGGCGTGGGTTTAAATGCCGCGTAATTTTTTTAATGAAATTGAAATATTTTCTTTATCGTGTATTAATACCAAGATAACATTACCTGATAGTAAGATTTTATATTATGCTCCAACCGAACTGTATACAGCAACAACTAAGTGTAAAACTAAAACACTTCGTTCTTTCTCTTATTTTATGATCGTATGTGTAAACTCTGACATACTTATATGTATTTTATGGAACCAGAGCTAAACGACGCAAGAACTTCGTTATTTTATAAAGCCTGAAAGTTTTTTTCTGTGCGCATAAATCCAACACTGATAAGTATTAGGTTGTGAAAAAATATCAAAATTAAGTATTTACATTATGTTCAACAGTGAACGCAACAGATTTTTGATGGGATTCCCAATCGAGGACCGACACTCAACGAAGCATTGAGTCTCTAAAAGTCGGCGGACAGTGCCGAACGGAAATGTTTTAACACTAGGTTCCCAGGTTTTCTCAGCCTACCCTGTCATGTTCGGGACTCAGAGTGAAGTTAAATAAAATTAGCTTCACGCTGTATCCCGCACACAGCAGGGTAGGCAGAGGGAACCTAGTGTTAAGACACTCCGTTCCCCACTTTCTGCCGAATTCTGGAGGCATTGTGTGTTGAGTGGCAGAACTCAACGCCGCGCTTTACCTCGACACCAGAGCCAAGAAATGGAAATATATATTTAAGTAAATATTTCATCTTCTCGAGTGGGGATCGAACCCACAACCAGTCGGTTTTGCAGTCACACCTCGTGCCGTTGCGCCACGACCGGCCTCTCACACACCGGACCGGACAGAGTGAAGTTAAACAATTGTATTCACATACTCCCGCAAAAGATATCTTTGGTCCAGTGGAGGAAGGCGCAATTTGACTGTCGATACGACTTTTACGTGATTCTGTTTTACTTGGCTGGCTCAGCTGAGATTGACGCATTCCTATAAGGTATGAATTAGTTTTTTTTTATTATATATTTTTAACAAAAGATATGTACATAATTGACATATTAAAATATTTGCAAACTGGATGCAGTGTTGTAGTATCTGATTGAAATGCAATGGATACGGGTTCGATTCCAAATGGATCGAGTTATTATATTATTAAATTATTTTTATTTCTTCAATTTTCTAAGATAAAACGTGATGTTGAGTTACGCAATATGTTTTAAATCCTACCTGAGTTAAGCAGAAACTAGAGAATTAAATATTTTAAGACGAAGTCTCTACATAAGTAAAGTAAAAGAAAGTACCGGCGGAAATTTGACTAGACATAATGCTAGGTAGTCTGCTCTGCGTAGATTCTATTTTAGACGCCTGCTCCTGGAGGGAAGGCAGCTCTTGCAGGTGGTCTTCCTCAGGCACGTGAGTGATGGCCGTCATGGGCTCGTACGAAATACTGAGAGTATCAGGTGGTGCCTCGTCGAACATTGCATGCACGTCATCTTTAGGTACTTCGATACTCTATCGTATGAAATAAATAAACATTTTAAGGTCAGTAATAACTATTAAAGCAGGTGTCGTATCGCATCTGTATTGTAAATACAATGGTTGTGGGTTCGATTCGTGGATTGAAGTTATTTTCAATTGCTCGGTTTGATATACTAAAGATAGGCGGTATTGAGTTACACATATCAACGCGCAATGTCTCGAAAAAATTGAAAATTGGACAGTGCGTGGAGAATGGAGTGCCTTGACACTAAATTCCTTCTGCCTAGTCCGCTTTATGCGAGAAAAATCATAAAGCTAAAAAATACGTTATAACTGTACTGTAATAAAACTTAATGTAAAAATCACATACAATCAATGGTCCCAAATCAATTTCTCTCGAAGCGGCAATATCTATAGGCGGACCTGGCAAATCCAATTTTGGACCTCTCTTCTTTTTCTTCTTAAGATGCTGGAGGACGTTTCTACGTACGTAATAGCCTTTGTAGGCGGCCTGGAGTTAAAAATAATAACATGACAAAAAATAATTTAAAATGAATAATTAATTAATTAATTCATTCATTATTATTATTAAATTGTGCTCGTAGAGTCAATTTGATAAGATTAAAACAATCCAGTCGGGGCTCAGGGGCACAGAGTGTGACTGTAAACGTGACTGGTTATGGGTTCGATCCCCACTGGAGGAAATGAAATATTTATTTAAATGTATATTTTCATTTCTTCGCTCTGGAGTCGAGACAAAGCGCGGCGTTGAGTTCCATCACTCAACACGCAATGCCTCCGGCATTCGGCGGAAATTGGAGTGTAGTGTGTTAACACTTGATTCTCTTTGCCTACCCTGCTGTGTGCGGGATACAGTGTGAGGCTGATATAATTCATATCAAATTTACTGTAAAAAAATATATATCTCTATCATTACCAAATTTAGTAGTAATTAATCAAATAATCAGAAAATTTTACAATAAATTATGAAATCTAAAATATTTATATTTAAAATATACCTGAATTTTTAGTGTCGCTCGAGTTAGCTCACTCAAAGATGGTTTAGTTCTCTTATACAGCTCCAATGTCCTTCTCGCTGCTATTTCCCAGGGCTCTTCTGGTTTCTTTCTTAAAGACTGTATACATAAAAAATGCGAATAATTATATTTTAATATGTTTTGCAATTTTACGCTTTAAAATATCTTTTGAATATGAGGCCGGTCGTGGCGCAGCGGCACGAGGTGTGACTGCAAAACCGACTGGTTGTGGGTTCGAATCCCACTCGAGGAGATGAAATATTTACTTAAATTTATATTTCCATTTCTTCGCTCTGGTGTCGAGGTTAAGCGCGGCGTTGAGTTCTGCCACTCAACACGCAATGCCTCCAGAATTCGGCAGAAAGTGGGGAACGGAGTGTCTTAACACTAGGTTCCCTCTGCCTACCCTGCTGTGTGCGGGATACAGCGTGAAGCTAATAAAAAAAAAAATAAAAAAAAAAATATCTTTTATTTTATTATATTATTTGGTTTCTGGTGTCGAGGTCAAGCGCGGCGTTGAGTTCTGCCACTTAACACGCATTGCCTCCAGAATTCGGCAGAAAGGGGAGAACGGAGTGTCTTAACACTATGTTATGTTCTCTGCCTACCCTGCTGTGTGCGGGATATAGCGTGAAGCTGATTTATTTAATAAGTAGACTGTCGTGGCGTAGAGGCACAGTCTCTGATTGTAAGCGCAATGGTTGTGGATTCAACGTCATTCCACATTTTCGGAATTAAATATTAAATTAATTTATTGCCGAGGAAAAATTAAAGATATTTTCCTAAATACAGCATATATCGTAAACATTACATTTAAAAATTATAACTATTTAATAATTAATACCTTTTCTAAAGTGGTTTTCTTGTACCAATAGTCGCGGTAGGCATTCCTCACAACTTGGCACACTTTAGCCGCCATCACCTCGTCCAGTGGGGTTCGATTCAGAATTTTCTTCATTATTTGCTGTTCTTTTATCGGCTCTAATTAGAAAAAAAATATGTTTATATTGTTAAACAAATACTAGTACTATTTTTAACTTCACGCTGTATTCCGCACATAGCAGGGTAGTCACAGTGAACCTAGTGTTAAAACACTCCTTTTCCATTAGAACCTCCTACTTCTATTCTCCATTTTCCGCCAGATTCTAAAGGTAAGCGTGTTGAGTGGGAACAGAAAGCGGAACCTAACGCCGCGCCTTACCTACTGAACAAAGCTAGGAAATTAAAATATTAAATATTTCATTACCTCGAGCCGCAATGGACCAACAAGATTACTTACAGTTGCACGCTTCTGCCCCTGCGCCACGACTGGCCTAGATAGAATTTCTATTAAATTAAATTATTATATGAATAACCTATATATTTTTTTAACCTAAATATATATTTTTTTTCTATATAATGTTCCTTTAGAATTTTTTTCGATATTTTCAAATTATATTCACACACAGAACAGATATTTATGCTTAATACAAATATAAACACCTCAAGATCGGGCATCGAACTCAAGACACAAAGGAGAAATTTGAAAAGTCGTTAACGACTTGTAACAATTATTATTATTATCTAAATAAAAAAAAGAAATAAAAAGGGTATTTAATAAAACACCATAATTAAAAAACAAAATGAATATTTAAAAAAAAAGGGTTCACATACTAAAGGGTTCACGGCTATACACAAATCGAATTGTCCGGTTAACACTTTTTAAATAAAAGAACGTTACTGTCCTGACTAAAGGGACGGCCCGAGCACTCCGTTACGTCTTCATTTTCAAAAAATACTTTATACAAACTTTCACTGTCTCTTCACCATCTCAAGTTATAGTACAAAAAAATTAAAATTAAATTAAATTAAATTAGCTTCACGCTATATCCCGCACACAGCAGGGTAGGCAGAGGGAACCTAGTGTTAAGACACTTCGTTCCCCACTTTCTGCCGAATTCTGGAGGCATTGCGTGTTGAGTGGCAGAACTCAACGCCGCGCTTAACCTCGACACCAGAGCGAAGAAATGGAAATATAAAAGTTATAGTACACTGGTACAAAAACCGTGTCTAAAGTGATGACCCGTGTCCTCTGTTACGGCATCATCTTAATTTCCAAAAATATTTAATGCAAATTCTTACTGCCTCTTCTCCATCTCAAGTTATAATCATCTGGTACAAAAACCCTGTAATTTTATTACAGACGTTTCAATTTAAGTCTGATTTTGCAAACCGAACCGCAAAATGTTTAATTCTAACAAAATATTGAAATAATATAACTTAGTTCCAATTACTTAAATATAAAACTAAACATACTAATTACAATATATGTATAGTATATAACAAATAAAAAGAATATAAATGAACAATAGACTTCACCATATTACAAATGCCTATAAGCATTTATATAAAATTAAATTTTAAATACAAATAATAATTCAATCTATCTCATAACACCTAAAACTATAATTAAAAATGTGAAACTTCCAACACTTACCCAATCTGGGGTCTCTTGTACCTTTATACGTTTACATAACCAATTAAATATAAAAAAAATAGATACTTTTATCCATCTATTTTACTATAAAGCAGTTCGAAATTGAAATGAGCTGTCGCCTATCCGCTCCTTACAATCACGCGACGCCGTATCGCATCCTACCTACATTTACTAATATTGTTTAACATAAAATTACCCGCGATAAGGTTTTTTTAAAAAAAATATTAAAATGTTAAAAAATAAATATATTTTTACACCAAAAATTAGTATTTTTATGTTATTTACAAAGCAAGAGCACAAGGGCGTGACTGTATCGCGAGGATTGGGAATTCGATTTTTACTCAAGGAGATGAATTATTATTTATTAATATTTTTATTTCTTCGCTCTGGCATCGAGGCGAAAGCCCGGCGTTGAGGTCTGCCACTCAAGACGACTGATTACCTCTAAAAATTCGATTCGAAAAGTGGGGAACGTAGTGTCTTAACACTATGTTAAGTAAAAAGCATGGGGACTACTATACTCCTCTAAAAATAAAGCGTGAAGCTGAGTAAGTGAATTAACGACTAAACCCACAGATATGTTTTTGCAGCATATTTCCACTACCTGTTATATTTTCCGGTTGTTTTTCAATTTCCTCTTTTATAATTTCCGTTATAATCGCGGCCTGTCCATGTTGAACACCCAGCTGCATCAGGTGCTCGGACACTGAAGGTCTACAGTCGCAGAGGTCGTCTAAGATCTTTGTCGCCATTATACCGTGTTCCCTTGTGAGGAGGAGCGCTGAGAGGTAGCTGGCTATGAATTTATTGATATTTTGTGGCTGGTCTCGTAATACCTGGTAGATATATTTATTTTTTAAGATATTTCATTGTAAGATAAATGAAAAAAAAAAATAAAAAAACATTTCAACTACTAGTAAAGCCTAATTTTTTTTTTTATAACTTTTTTAAGTAATTTCTTTTACAATAAAGTGGGAGGCATTACTTTGGCAATGTTTTGATAGCGTTACTCTTTTTTCCTTTTTAAGCTTCACGCTGTATCCCGCACAAAGCATTGTAGTCAAAATCTAGCCTAGTGTTAATACATTCCGTCCTTCTTAGGACACTTCCTTACTGAGGGTGACTTTAGAGTTACTTGCACTGTCTTTAACTTGGGTGGAAATTGGAGAACCGTGTGTGTACTCTCCGATTACTCTGATAACAGAGTAGTCGGAGAGTATCGGAGAGTCGCGTATAAATGCGGGATACAACGTAGAAAAATAATAATAGAATGAATACTTACTTCCCGTGATATATCAGACATAAGTTCCTTCAATCCTTCCGGTATAGTAAATACATTTGAACACCCGTGTTTTTGTAACAGCTCGTTCATTTTTCTAATATTACCTAATGCTTTAGAAACTCAAAACACATAAGTAAAATGCGCGTAACAATTTATTATATAAATATGACATTATATATATTTTTAAATTAGAATTGTAGTAAATAGTTTTAATATGGTCAAATAATATCCAATTTTTTTAAACAATTTTAAAATGTTTTTCTACACTCAGGAAAAAAATACGTTTTTTAGAAATGTATAAAAATTTTAACGAAGCGGGATTTAAACGTATGGCTTAGTGGTCTGAACGCTGGGACGGTTTCTAAGAGGCGCGTGCTCAAATCCCGCTACGTAAAAATTTGTATACGTTTGTTATAACATTATTATTATTAAAAAAAACTTCAATGTTTGCGTTGTATTGAATATTTTTTTTAGTATTTTTTTAGCCTGAACCATTTGAATTTGAGACACTACGTGTTGCTATTGAGTGGCGTTATATATAGAACATGTTGATGGCTATATTATACTTAAAATATACGAAAAAGAAAAAATAAATGCGTAAAATGAAGAATAAATGATATATTACTAGATTCTTTATCTTTTACCCAAAAACACATACTTTAAATGTATTTTATATCTAATGTGTTGTTAATTCATAATATGTACATAAAACACTCTATTCATTATAATTTATTATACACATTTGTCACGTGAATATTAATTGTTCATTAATACTGTATGTAAATATGAAAAAATTACAAGCTATTTATTTATTTTTTCAACTTCACCGTGTAGCAGGGTAGGCGGAGGGAGCCTAGTCTTAAGACACTCCGCTCCCCACTTTCCGCCAAGTTCTGAAGGCATTGCGTGTTGAGTGGCGGAACTCGACGCCTTTGCCTCAACACCAAAGCAAAGAAATGAAAATAACATTTTCATTTCTTATTACATTTTATATTACATTTCCTTGCGTGGGAAGCGAACCCACAACCTGTCGCGTTAACTCATACAGTCACATGCTTCCTGCCACGACTTGTCTCTGACTAAATTTATATGTATTTAAATATAAATAAATAATTAGCCCCATTACGTTATAATAATCAGGTTACTCATATAACATAAAAGTATAAAAAGTAAGAATTAAACTATAAAACTATTATATAAAATTACGTTCTGAACTATGACTAAAGAAAATCTTTAACTCTTCAAAAATATAGTTCAAAATGCCGTAAATCAAGACAGTCACTGCTAATACTACCGTAGGGTAAGAACCATTAAGAGTCAGTCCACAAAATGCACCGGACGTGTGCTTAGTTGAACTATAGCTTATAATATTTAATTTGAATAGGAAATAAATGATAAGACGTGTGTGATAACAGTGTGTCAATAGAAGATAAGCTGGATGGATGTGATTATTACGCAGCTACAACTGTTTATTTTGATTCTATAGTCTGTGTAGTTTCTTATCTACAAGGTGCACGTTTTCTTTGAATTTTGCTGCATTTAATATACTGGTTTTCGCGTATAAATCACTTATAGTATTTGCGTACTGTACAGTGGATTTAGTTCGGTTTTTCAAAAATGGATGTGACAACAGCAAAGGCGGTGGCTATGCTGGCACTAGGGTTGGGTAGCTTCGTGATAGGTATGGCACCTATATGTATATCGCAAAGTGCAAGGCAACGGCATCCGCTACTTCTTTCGTGTTTACTCTGTTTTGGAGGAGGAGTTCTGTTAGCCACTTCTTTAATTCACATGTTGCCAGAAGCTAGAGAGAAGTTGCCTATGTATTCAGAACTTATGCTGTGCCTTGGTTTCTTCTTAGTTTACATGGTTGATGAGATTGTTCACGTTTTCAATGGAACTGAAGAAAGGGTGAGACGAGGAAGATACGGAAGTGGGGAGAGAACAGCTTTGTTGGGAGGAACTGATGGAGAATTGGGTAGATGTCATGGAGATCTGCAAAATCCTATGATGTGTCATGTCAGTCATTCGGAACCCTGTAGTAGGAGTTCGTCTGGTATAGTTGGGTTATTGTGTGCTTTGGTTGTGCACAGCCTATTGGAGGGACTGGCTATAGGGCTGCAAGAATCGTCTTCTCAGGTATTTTTTTATGTTTGCATTTATTTTTTAAATTTCTAAGTAAAATATAATGTATTTAATTTTTTTTCGTAATATCAGACAAAACGTTAATTTCAGAAGGATTATTTATTCTTCTATTAATAAGTAAACTTTAAACTTGAAGAAATCATTTTGGCGTACTGTAATAGCATCTAACTGTTTACAGTTAGATACACTGTATACGATATTGGACAAGACATGCGAGTTCAAATACCGCCGTTCCAATTTTTATATGTTTTCTAAGAAAATAAAGTAAAATTGTTTTTTTTTTTAATTTATGCGGCATCTCGTGTCACGACATTTTTAAATACGATATATGAAAGACGAAGTGGTAATAGATAATTTAATTGTCTCAAATTCGCAAGCGAGATATATGGCAATTTATAAATAATGTAATATGATACATATGGCTGTAATTTTTAAAAAATCAGCTTCACGCTGTGTCCCGCACGCAGCAGGGTAGGCAGAGGGAATCTAGTGTTAAGACATTCCGTTCCCCACTTTCTGCCGAATTCTGGAGGCATTGCGTGTTGAGTGGCAGAACTCAACGCCGCGCTTTGCCTCGACACCAGAGCGAAGAAATGGAAATATAAATTTAAGTAAATATTTCATCTTCTCGAGTGGGGATCGAACCCACAACCAGCCGGTTTTACAGTCATACTTCGTGCCGCTGCACCACGACTGGCCTCAATGGCTGTAATTATCTTACTTATTTTTAATTTTAACGGGTTAAAGACCCGAAAAGATTATTAAAAATTATGAAGACACAATAAATATATTTTTTGATTATATTTGTTTGACTGGCAGTATTACTAAAAACGGTTTAACTTCAATTTTAATGAAAAATTATTAAAAAAATATTTTAGAACTTAAATTGATACGAATCTTACTTATCATATTGAACGTATCTTTTCGTGTGCAAAAGTCAATTTGGTAATATAATTCTATACTTTTATAGTGATATCATAAATTAATTTGTTTGGTTGAACGTGCTAATCTCAGGAACGACTAATCGAATGAAACAATATTTTTGTATTGCATATTCTATTTATCAAGGCTTATAGGCTATTTAAAATATCACGTTATACTAAGGCCTTTCCTGGGCAAGCGGCACAAACGTGCCTGTAAACGAAATAGGTTGTGAGTTTCTTTTCCCAATCCGGGAAATAAAATATAAGTAATATTTTTATTTTCTCGCTCTAGCAACAAAGGAAAGTGCGGCGATAAGCACCTCCACTTAACATGCAACGACTTCTAGTGTACTCTAGTCTTAAGAAGGCAAACGGAATGTCTTAGTCCTCCTCTGCCTACCCTGTTGTGAGGGGTACCCTATGTGAGGGGTACCCTTTGTGAGGGATAGCGCGTGAAGCTAAACAATATTAAACATTTTGCTGTAACCCACTGTACCTGCGATCAGAGTTTTCTTCGGTATTGAGAGTGTCGTGTCACTACTCTTACTTATTTCCATTTAACCACGTCAGTGAAGTCGTAGGAGAAGCCAGTATGTAAAATACTCATCCTATCAGGTATTTAAATTGGGGGCGACGGTATCTAATGCATTTTTAGGTGCATTATCATTTATCAGATTACGGTTTCAAGGATGATCGTGACTTTTAATTTATAATCATATAATAAATTGATAAATTGTGTTATTTGTTATTTTAAATCCAAAATAATATTTATGAATGTTTTTATTCATTCTTTTCCAAAAAGTACATTCGATTTAATAACGTTCTCCTTTAACAAAAATCGGGTAAAAATAATATGTCTTCAATGGTCTGTAATATTTTGGTAAATTCCTCGGTTCCATAATTTTGACGTAGGTTTACCGCTAATATAGTAGACTAGGAGGATCCTAATATTGAGACACTCCCTTAACTTTGTTGCACTACCCAATAATAAAATGAAATTTAGTTTATCAACAATATATGCACACACATGGCGGGGAACGGAGTGTTTAACACTAGGTTCCCTCTGCCTATTTTGCTGTGTGCGGGATACAGCGTATAGCTAAAAAAAAAACATATACTTACTATCAACATGTTTGGGCACCGCAAAAATTATTGTTCAGATTATCTTCTTGAGCATATATCCCGTTCTTTCTTTATAGAAATATGTATCTAGCCAATGTCAATTGATCTCAGTATGGAATGCTTACATTATATTATATTATATGCCTACTTCTGTTGGTCCCTTTTAATATAAGGAATATGAATCACGTGGGGTGCCCCGGTGGTACAGAACCGCAAAATAATATAAATGTGTGACAGTGAGCTATATATTTTATTAATATTATAAAAAAAGCAGTCGTGGCGCAGAGGCACACGCGTTTAACTGTAAGCGACGTTTGACGGTTGTGGGTTCGATTTCCACTCGGGCTAATAATAATTAATAATAATCAAATCAGCTTCACCGCAGCGTGAGAATCGCCTAACACAGGTAGCAGAGAGAATCTAGTGTTAAACACTCCATTCCCCATTTTCCGCCGAATTCTGGAGGCATTGCGTATTAAGTGGCGGAACTCAACGCCGCGCTTTGCCTCGATACCAGAGCGAAGAAATGATAAACATTACCAATTGATTATTATAAATAACTTTCTAGTATGAAATTAAATCCTTCACCACAACCCACTATCTTAACCGGGAATATTTTTCTATTAATAGATAATAACGGAAGTGCTACGTATGATTTTTGCGGTATTAATAACCATATACGTTTACCTTTTACATTATTATTGCTTTAAGAACAATATTTTTATAGAGGCCGTCGTGGCGCGGGGGCAATCGCATGCTACTGTAATCTGGACAGGCCGTGGGTTCGAATCTCACTCGAGGAAATTAAATTTTTAGTATTTTTATTTCCCCGCTCTCGGGGCAAATGTAAATGTAAACGCAATGCCTCCAGAGTTTGGTCGTAAGTGAGAAACGGAGTATCTCAACACTAGGTTCCCAGGTTTTCTCTCCCTACCCTACTATGTGCGGGGACACAGCGTGAAGCTAAAAAGAAGTAACTGGTATCTGACATACAAAAGATACGAAGACAACATACATATCAGAGTCTTCTACAACTTTTCGCTTACATTTTGTTTAACAAAATATATGTGGAAAGTATTAATAATATAATTACAAATTTTGATTGTGTCTCAATTAGACTCTCTCTCCAATAATATTCGAAAGAGTGTAAACCCTTCGGTGTCGGACCAAATGACCGATATTATAGTAAATGGAGAAGGACGTTTACATGACAGGCCCACGACCCTCGACGTATATACGATATCTAATATAAGACGACAAGATCTCGACTATCGTATAAGAACAGTATGTTTGTGGCTTGTGTAATAAGTCTGGCCTAGTTATGAGTAAGATAATTAACGTCGTTGAAGGACTTATGTGATTAGAAAAATATTTTTATTAAGTGTTTTATTATATGGTATTTTAATCAGCTTCACGCTGTATTCCGCACACAGCAGGGTAGGCAGAGGGAACATAGTGTTAAGACACTCCATTCCCCACTTTCTGCCGAATTCCGGAGGCATTGCGTGCTGAATGGCAGAACTCAACGCCGCGCCCCGCCTCGACACAAGAGCGAAGAAATGGAAATATAAATTTAAGTAAATATTTCATCTCCTCGAGTGGGGATCGAACCCACAACCAGTCGGTTTTAAAGTCACGTCAGTCGTCACGTGCAGTCAGTCAGTCAGTTTATAGTTATAGTTACCTTTTAGAGTCTTTCGTAAACTGTCCGACAAAATGAGAACATACTCATATATGATATTAGTCGTCGCCCGCAACTTTGCTTGTAAACTTTGAGAAGTAAAATGTTTCCATTTTCTTGTTTTCTCTTTCCGCAGGATTTAGAGTAATCCTATAATACTGAAATTGGTAAAATACACTCGGTGGACGAGTCCAGTTCGCACTTGACCGGTTATTTACACATAGAATGGATCTCGTTGTTATCTCGTACAAGCACATTTTTATGCTTACACGAACGTACTTACACTTTGTGAGCGTCGCATATTGCAGGTTTAATATCTAGAATTGCGATAAGCGGAAACAAATAGAACTCCTAAGAACTTTGTAGATATTAGGTTACCATATAAATATATTACGGTCGCCGCGTCGTGGCCGCTCTGAAGTGAACTGTAAATGAAGGCAGATTTTATTTTAGGATTTTTCTTATTTTTGATTATTATATTTTCAAGTGAACAATATGTAAAAGTTTGAAAAGCCTAACTTTAGCGCGCTAATAACCGTACTGTGCGTAATTATGTTACGTGGCGCTATAAGAACGCGGTAGTTTGATTTCAATAAAATTTTACATCTTATTTAAATAAAGTTCCCGGTTATTATAGTTTGAATTATACATTTTGAGGCAGAACCACGTTCAAGTCGTTAGTGGAAATTTCAGTGATTCTATAAGTATTTCTAAAATGAACAAATTTTATTACTTTGGTTAATATCACGCTGTATCCTGTATATAACAGTGTAGTCAGAAGGAACCTCTCTCAGTTAATTCCCCATTTTCCAGCCAATTTTCAATATATTAAGTGTTGATTGGCGGAACTCAACGCCACTCTTGTCTTGTTACTAGAGCAAGGAAATAAAAACAACTCATTTCGCAGGACCAACAACCGTCGCACCTACTGTTAAACATTGTGCCCCGACGCGCGACGGCTGTACTTAGAAATATTTAAATATCAGTAATAGACAGAGGTAGAATTTAGTGTAAAGACACTCCGTTCCCCAATTTCCGTCGAATTCAATAATATGTTATTAAAAATGCTTTATATCAAACTAAAAATCTATTATCTTTTAGGTTCTTCTATTGCTTGCTGCAGTCGCCAGTCACAAGTACGTCGTCGGTTTTTGCCTAGGTGCTGAGCTGTGCGAGAGTACATCCGGTCGTATTTGTATGCACATCGTCAGCGTGGCGCTGTTCAGTGGAGGCTCTGTGGCTGGGATAGCGGTGGGTGGGGCGTTAAACACCGTCACCTTGAAGGACTCTGTTGCTATACCTGTTATGCAGGTGAGTACAGAACGGCCGAAGAGTCGTGGCCGTCCTGAAGTTAAGTGTAGATGGATGCGCAATTTTTATTTTACAATTTTTTTTTACTATTGATTGTTTACATCCCGAATGTATATGATCAAAAGTTCGGGAAACCTAACTTGTTGGCGGCCACCACTCGTCGATTGTCAAAGTTTATACAAAAAAAAATTAAAATAATTTATTTATTTTAGCTTTATATATTCCGCATATAGCTGGGTAGAGACTCCGTTCCTCACTTTTCGCCAAATTTTGGAGACATTGTCTTGAGTGGTGGAACTGAACGTCGCACGTTGCATTTTGCCATACGCTCTTACATTTTTTATACATTTTAGGCACTGGCTGCTGGTACTCTTCTATACGTGACAGTAAGCGAGGTTCTACCCCGCGAGAGGGCGCGGTGGCATGAACGCAAACGCGCCGCCGGTTTTGTGCAGTTCTTGGCTGTAGGTGTTGGATTCGCTATTATGTATCTGTCATCGATATATTTAGGTGGGTTATAAAATTTATACTTCTATAATCATATTATGAAGTTGAAAAGTGAAATTGGTTGAACGCGCCAATCTCAACAATTATGGTATATGTACTTATTTAAAAAATATAAAAATTTTAACGTAGCGGGACTCGAACCCGCGCTTACTCCTCCTGGTCGGTTTCCAGGAGGCGCGGGTTCGAGTTCCACGACGTTCAAATTTTTATACGTTTGTTTATTTAGATAAACATTTTTCTTTCCTAAGTGTGGAATGACACTTTTAAAAATGTTAAAAACTATGGTATATGGTTCTTATAAATTATGCGAGTTTCGAATCTTTTTAAGTCATTGGAGATTTACAACTTTAAGTAATGGTTATATAATTTAATATATTTAGGTCTTTAATAGATCTAGGTCAGATTTATTAGAGATTGTAAATAATTTATAAAAAAAGTATTTTAAAAATATAATTAAATAAAAATTAATATAAAAAAATATATATTTATTTTTTCAGATCACGACGTCTAGAAACAACCTATATTGTTAAGATAATTAAGGAGTAGGTCAGGTCAGGTGGATTTAGTACAGTACATTATAGTAGGAAGTATTATTTTTATAGTTTTGTAGGTCAGTAAATGGACTCTATTTATAGTCGTTTCTATTTCTGCCTATATAAATATGAATATTATTGTTTTTAGTATTGGCATACTACTTATACATGAATTATTTAAGCATGAAAGAACAAAATATGTTTGTATTCATGTTTTTTGTTACAGACATTGATTTTATCAGTGAAATTTTATGTTTTTTAATACTTTTTTATTTTATATTTATAATAGTAAATATGTTTGCCTTTTTGGAAATACCTAACTAATGACATTGGGTTCAATTTGGCTCAGAGAGATTAGAGACGACGGAAGACGATGGAGGCGCCTTCGACTTAAAGTACACTGAACAATCAGACATATTTTATAAAAAAAATTAAAACGACAAAAGAATTATTAATAAATGTTATATTATGCTTGGAATAAAAAGGCTTTATACTATTATATTATATGTAATGCAAAATCTTGCTTGTTTTTTTTGTTGTGAATTTTAAAATTAATTAGGTAAGTTAAGAATATCAATGTTTGAAAAATGACAATAAAACGATAAGTTTTTAATTTTAGTTTTTTTTTATTTCATTAAAATTGTGTTTTTGTCAACAATTATTTTACATCAGTTGTGATTTGTAATAAGTTTCACTGCAACCAATATCCAAGGTTTTACTCAAATTTTTAATAAAATAAATAAAATTTAAGTAGCTTTCATGTTAATTCTAGAAAATTATAATTTGGTACGAGTAAATTGTGAATAAATACAAAATAAGTACTACTAATTCAACGGTTACAACTATAATACATTACATTTCTGGTATTTTTTTTTATAATTAAAAATGGCACAGTCCTGTCGTCGGTGTACAAAAAATTTTAAAAATGTGATAAAATTTTGACTTATTTTAAAATGATTTAAAAAAATAAAAGTATTTAATAACACAAAAAATTTTTGTACAGACTTTTTGTAGACATTTTTTGTATCCCCATGTACGTATGGGTACAATAAAAATAATGTATATTCTATTTTTTGATTTTATTTTGTTTGCGTATTTATAAATATCAAATAATTTTAGATATTTTTTATATTTCTATATAAGCTTTATGTATATTGTAAGATTCTAATATTTTAAAAATGGAAACTATAGAGATACTTCTTGAATTCGTAAGTCACAAATTTCTGAATTAAATTAATAAAAAAAAAAAGAAATCCACAGATTAATTACTGTAAAACCATACACGACGACAGTGTTGCTAGTTAAAACAAGTGTAACTAACGCCATCTATACATGTAAATTTAGAATCGAATCTACTACTCACCAACAGATGGCGGGACCCGATCCAATTTGTATGACATTGAATTTTATATCCACATTTAAATGCACAAAATAATCTCAGTCATTAATACTATTGTTATTATATACATATGCTTATATCGCTCATTTGGTGCAAGAATGACGTAATTGCATATTAAAAAAAAACAAGTCGAATATGTAAATTTATCTGATTTATATTTTATACGCTGTGATTAAGTATCCGGCATTTTTTAAAAAAAAAAGTACAAATACGTGATTGTTGCGACAAATGAGCAACATGTCATTAGAGAAGCGATCTAAACTAACTACAGAACGGAATACCTCGTATTGTATAAATAAACGAATAAACTTAGTCTACATTAAATATTATAAAAAGTATTACAAAATAGAAAATAATACAGATCTTTGACTCGACACTTAAAACTAGAAGGAAATACAGTTACAATACAATATAACAAGTAGTTTATATAAAAAAAGTTATTATTATTTTTGAATAAATATTCTTAAATTGTAAAATAAGAGAGCATTAGTAATAATGGCACAACGCTTTTTACTTTGTGATCTTGAATTTAAAAAAAATACAAAAATTGTTTTAAAACGTCAAAAATATTTTTGTCAAAAACGTTGCGATTTATTTGTGATATAAGTTTTGTGCCTCCGTTAAAAAAATAAAGGAGTCTGTGATATTCTGTCCTCAATAATTATTTTAATAATAATAGGCAATTGACATTTAAAATTTATTTGAAGTATTATTAACAATAACAATATATTTTTACTGATTTTATAATATTAATCATTGTAATATATGTATATAATAAAAAAGACTATTTTTTTGTATACATATGTATCTATCCTAAATAGGCTATATAGGTACTAATAATTGACGTCACGTTTAAGGCACAAATTGAAGGCACTGTTCATAAGATCGATGTTAATAAGACAGGAAGCGTTATAAATAGAAAATGTCAAAATAAATACAATAATACCGAAATATACCAAACTAATGTGGCGTCGGTAACGTTTTTACAGCTAAATGCCGTAGCATCATTGTTAGCAACTTAATGAATACTGTATATACACGCATTTACCAGTTTTTGTTCGTATTCGCTTATATATTTATAGTTTTTATGATAATCATAGAAGAATATAAGAATATATGTCCGTACAACACTTCACTGTCACACCGATAAGATGCTACGACCTACACTAAAGGGGAATCAATTTCACAGTTCTCGACTAACATCAAGTATCATCTTCCTCTTCAACGCGTCTATTCCTCTTCCTTTGTCTGTGTCGTTCTAGCCTCTTTCTGTGAGGATTTTTTCTTTTAGTCGGCGTTATTTGGCATTCACACCCCGCCCGGACTATTACATAGTCCATCGACCACCCTCCAGAGCCAGGCACTGAGAAGTGACCCTCAGGACGATATTTTTGCATATCAGTAGCTGAAGAATACCTAACTAGAGCGTATGAGTACGAATATTTTTGGACACACCTCGATTGGTTATACAGTCTCGCGTCCACGAAACGACACGGCTTATCCACAACTTCGGGGGCACAAGAGAGTTCGTACAGCCTCTGCTTGTTTTCACCGTCCTCGTATAGCTCTACGTAGAGTCCGGTCGGCGTTCGACCTCCCTTCTTGGCGACCATCTCGAGGACTGAGGGGCAGCACTCCACCACGTCTTTCTGTGAGCCCTCCTTGCGCAGTATTGTTTGCATTTCGCGCCAATGCGACCGCTTCCACGCCGCCGTCGCGTCTAACTCCTCGTCCGTCCTGAAAGAATATTTAGAAAGTTGAATAACTATAGGTACATTTAGACGCTGCGCTGCTGCAACCGTTGTGAGCTTATTTCCTAGCTTTGTTAAAAAAATAAAGCGTGGCGTTAACTTCCGCCTCTTAACACGGTATGTCTCGATAGTTGTGTGTAAAGTGTACTAGGCTTATTAGATAACACAGATATAGATCTGTCTACCCAGCTAAATGCGGAATACAGCGAGAAGCCAAAAAAAAAAACAACATAATAACGATACACTCATTAAAGTCCAAACTTAAATTAGATTATTCATTAAATATAAGACCAAAATAATATCAATAAAAGTGCATTAAGCGGAAATCGAATTCGTAATCACCGATGCTAAGTGGCCAATTGATACTATATACCAGGTGATCATCAGAATGCAATTGAAAAGTTTAAAATTTAAAATATTAAAATTTTATTAATACACAATTATTATATTATGTGTAACTTATGAAATTGTTATTTTATACATTTAATTTTAGATGTTTCCATCGCAGCGGGACTCGAGTGTTCCGTCGGCTCGTATCAATTTATGACATTTATTTATTCACATTGGTTTCCTAAAATTAATTCGAAAATAGTTTACTGTTCAGTTAGTGACATTCAGTGAGAATATAATATTGAGACTTTTGTGGCATAGTGGGCCAGAGTGTCGTTGTAAATGTGATGGTTGTGGATTCTATACAGATTAGAGGGATTTTATTAATAATATTTTTCAGGTAGACAAAACGCCGCATTTGGTTCCGTATTTTAAGAGACAATGCTTTGAAAATTAGACGGAAATTGAGAAATGGAGTGTCTTAACTCTCTGTCGCACACGCGTTTTGTCAAATACTGGATTTAACAATTTTTTTTAGTAATTTACGAACATTAAAACTGTTTTCCAAAAGGACAGTTTTCTTCAACAGGTGAACAAGAAATATCTCAATAAGCAGCTTCATTGATAACATAAGATCGTCTCATATCTTTACTACAGGTGTATAGCGTGAGACATCCCGATGGGTACATCTCCGCTATCTGCCACCCATAAACAGTATCGAACAAAGTGCTTGAATTAATTCAACTAATTGAGTTAATATTAAAATTTCATATATTAAGTATAATTTCACAGAGGAAATAAAATATTTTGTAATTCAATATAAGAGATATGTATGCAAATGACGGGTTCGATTATAGAAAATTAAAATGTAATCTTAATTAAAACAGATACGTTATGATTATTGGATATATTATTATTGAATGGATTTAAATGAGAAATATCTTGACCGATGGTATTGGGCGATAGAATAATATATATATATATATATATATATATATATATATATATATATATATATATATATATATATATATATATATATATATATATATATATATATATATATATATATATATATATATATATATATATATATATTGTTATTTTTAATATGTGTTTGTATGTGACATTACGAAAAGAAATCAGCTACATACAGCTTTTTCTTATATTGCAGGGTGAGTGGTTCAAATTTCAATCAAAAGGGTATTATGAGGTTGACGCCGTCGTGGCTCAGAGACACAAGCGTGTGACTGTAAAGGCGACGGTTGTAGGTTCGATTTTGGGGAATGAAATAGTAACCTTCCCTTTTTTAAGACTTCACGGAAGGTAAGGAACGAAAGTTGCTCATTAAGGCAACGGATCTTAACACAAGTATACAATTATACCAAATTATTTACCATATTCATTAAAAGAAAATATAGCAATACTACACTCTACTCCCCACATTCCTCTCGTGGAACTTAGTATCTTAAGACTAGTTCCCTCTGCCTACTATCCTAAATATAAAACATGGCGTTAGGCAAAAAACACATAGGTTTTTTATTTAAATTATTATTCAAAACAAGTAAGAATATAAATCCATGAATCAGAATATCCAGATCACAAATGATTAATCACCGCTTTATGTGATGCAGTGCTAGTAAATACTGGTGCAAATCAAACAAATACAGCTGGTAAGTTAAAATGTTTAACAGAACCACAAACGATTGATGCAGTAAACAGTATTCATTTTCAATTTCTATATAAGGTTAGTTTAATTTCTTGTCTGTATTAGTAATATGGGAAAAAAAGAATTTTTAGAGTAGTTAAGTTAAGTAAAGTAAAGTAGGTAATATATCACTAACTTAGTGTACATGGGAAACTAGTGTTAAGACATTCTGTTCATTTCTCATTAAGTCACTTCTACCTCTATCCACCGAATTATCGAGACATTGTAAGTTGAGTGGCGAAACTAATTGCCGCGCTTTGCCGCGTTGTAAGGGGAATGAAAGTATTAAATATTTCATTCTCCCCAGATGGGATTTGAACCCACAACCGTCGCGTTTATAGTCGAACGCTTGTGCACCTGCTCGGCTCGTCATTGAGAGTTGTGTCGGCTTTATACTGTTATTTATTATTTTGGCTTTAATAGTAATACTCTTAAAATTAATAATAAATAAATTGTCAAGGCTTTTAATACTAGCTTTCTTTTTTGTTTCTCATCACATAATCAATAAAATAAGTAACATTAGAGGTTTAGTCTAGGTCTAGGTCTAGATCTAACTTACAGTACGCGATGCGAGTGGTGCGGCTGGGGTGCGCGGCGCACGCGGCTCGCGTTCCCCATCACGTCGCCTGCGCCCGCCACTGCCCCACACAGCACCTGGAAATTTTCATTTTAATATTAGAAAATATATTTTTATTTTCAAAAATAAAATAAAATAGATATATTTATATTTATTTGATATGAAGTGTTGAAGAAATAAGTCTGATAGTAAACCTGACATGTCTGGTCATTAAACATTAAAATATCAGCTTCACGCTGTATCCCGCACACAGCAGGATAGGCAGAAGGAACCTAGTGTTAAGAAACTCCGTTCCCCACTATCTGCCGAATTCTAGAGGCATTGCGGGTTGAGTGGTAGAACTCAACGCCGCGCTTAACCTCGACACCGGAGCGAAGAAATGGAAATATAAATTTAAGTAAATATTTCATCTCCTTGAGTGGGAATCGAACCCACAACCAGTCGGTTTTACAGTCACATCTCGTGCCGCTGCGCCACGACTGGCCTCAATCTTTAATTAAACATTCTTTTACGTAAAATACTTTTTTTAGAAAATTTACAAAAATTTGAACGTAGTCATATTTTTTTACCTATTTCGTAGAATTTCACCTGTAGCAAAGTGATGATATGAATTTATGTATAGGAATTTAGATTAGTAACAGTGCTTTTATTTATTACGCTTATTTTTTTCTATTTCAAATAGTTACGAAAGAAGCTTGAGTCCATCAGGTGATTGGGAAGACTTATAAAAATGGTGAAATATTGAGTGCGAAGTGGCAATAACTTGTTATTATGGTTCTGATATAAATTCCTATCTATTTTTATATACATGTAACACTGGTGGAGTAAGTATAATTTATATCAGGGGTTCCCAAACTTTTTTTGATCAAGGACCACTTTTATATCATTCTTGGTAACAGGGACCACTATGCATGTAAGTATAATAATATTTAATTGTGATAATCAAACAAAAACTTCGCCTCACCATCCCCAGTCATAAAATTAAAATCGTTCGCGGACCATATTTAGGCTTCTACGGACCACTGGTTAGGAACAAGTGGTTTATATGAAAAATCCTTGTTGGATTTATTAAATGGCGCAATCTTCAAATTGATCCGACAGTTAACACTCATGCCTTGAGAATTCGAAGGAAAATGGAGAACGAAGTGTCTTAGTAGGATCTCAAGTACCGTCTGCGTCACCTGCTTTGTGCTGGATACAGCATGAAGTTTAACTTCGTGGCGTTAAATAAATGGCACAGTACGCAGTCGTACTAATGTAAATGTAAATACGATGGCTGTAGGTTTGATTCCCAGTTCAGAGAAACGAATTATTTTCAAATTCGGAGTGTCCTAACATTCAGTTTCATTCTTTTATTTCTTCATGTTATCGTGGAATATACGTGATAAGGCGAGAAATTTAAAAATATAGATTTAGTAATTAATATAAAGCCTAGACTTTACAACGGCTTTAAGGATCTAGATAATTCCATCTAAGTCTGTCACGTTATCCCTTTGTCAGTATGTTGTCTCAACAAATGAATTGTTTATATAATGACAGCGATATGATGAAAGAAAGGTTTTGTTTCCGCCATTACATAGGGCGCGCGTCTTGGAAATGTACGAGTTGGTACATGTTGATGTTGGTTTGTCTGTTTGTTTACCGAATGACCTGTCTCTTAGTTTATGTAATGCTGATTATACTGATTTAGTTGTTTAATATTTTTTTTTGTTTCTATTGCAAATGTTTTAGCTTTGTATATTTTTTGAGAAAAAGTATACTAGGTTTTGAGGCCGTCGTCACGCAGCGGCACAACGTCTGATGAGCGTAAATGCGATGGCTGTTTCGATATATATTTGGAAGTTTCACGCTGTTTCCGGCGCACAGCAGGGTAGACAGAGGAAATTTAATTTTAAGACACTCCGTTCCCCACTTTCCATGACCTGAACCCATAGTATTTTCAGTCACACGCTTCTTCCCCTGTGCAACACCGGGGAAGAAGCGTGTGACTGGAACTGACTTCTCAATTAATCTATTCGGACACATTAATTATTTTCCTTAAACTATTTTTTTTAAAAACACTCCGCCCAATTCTCGATATATCATGTGTTAAGTGGCGGTACTTGACGCCGCGGTTTATTTTGTTACCAGAACGAGACCTCAATATTGATATTTTCTATCTAAAAATAAACATACATCAAAATCGGAAGCAGATCAAAGTATAGAAACTGTAGTGGCATAAAACAACTTATACGACCATACACTGTCAGATCCAACGCTATATTTTATTGGAGCAACAAAGGGAGCTGACATCGAAATGCTCAAAGTCTCACATCGCGCGGTGTTTTGAAACGAGGCATGTCAAATTCTATACGTAAATGTCAGGATGTTTGTTTTCTTCTTGTATGGGGATGCAGTGTTTAAATTTTGTGATGTCAGTAGGTATTATGTTGAAGTCGTTGAATGTTGAGTGCTAAGACGAAGGATATGTGTTCGATGCTTAATCAGGGGAATATCTTTTTATTTCCTCGTTACTTTAATTTCATTTCAATTATTTATTATAAATTCAATGCGATAATTGTGGGTTTAAACATTCAGGGAAACGATTATAAATGGTTTCTTTCATTATCCCACTCTATTTGATAAAGCACGACATTAAGTTCCACTGCTGAACATGGAATTCCTTCTCTTTTCGCGTCTGGACGACGTAGATGTGTTTCTAGAAGCTCAGTCAAATTTCTTAAAAATTGGGCGGGAATTAGACTTTTCCTATGCCCACTCCAATATACGGAAAGAGCGTAGACTGTTTTTTTATATTTAAATATATATATTCTTATTAAGTTATTTAAAACAAAACCATATAGATAGACAGATAGATATATAGATGAAGGTTCTCCAAGAAAAGGCATTTGTATAGGATGACACCATTACTATAGAAGTCCGGTTATCGGTAATATATTACATATGACATCATCGTAGTAATCAGATGTCAATATGATTATCATTTCTGATAGTTTCAATGTATACTTTTTTAAAGACAAATATAGATTCGCCGGGATTCCTAATTCTTTGATGGTAATGATGAAGTAAAATATATGTAAAATGCTAAAATATAAGTATATATTAAATTATTTCGTTACTGAGTAAAGGACAGATTATATACAGCCAGAACTACGCGGCGTAGAACACTGAAATTTAGTTTTTTTTTGGTATTTTACGACAGCACTGAAAGGAAATTTCTTGAAATTACAACAGGAATGAGATTTAATATTTTTTTTTGGGAAGGATACACACTGTAGTGCTGGTTCGTTCTCGGTCCCATCTCATATTCTTGTATGAGAAATATGAAAATATTCGTCATTGGGCCAGTTAGTCTGAATCTTCTCATTGTTTCTTATATAAAAATAGTTTAACAAATCCGACCAAGAACGAACTGTGACGTGCACCATAGTGTGAATCCTCCCTAATAGTTCACGCAAACGAAGTTGTGAAATACTAAAACTATATATTTTATGCCGTTTTAGCCAAATAACAGTTGTCAAGACCCTCCATTCACTACTTTCATTTCATATCCGGTCAAAAATAAAAATAAATTAGCTTCACGCTGTATCCCACACACTGCAGGGTAGGCAGAGGGAACCTAATGTTAAGACACACCGTTCCCTACTTTATGCCGAATTCTGGAGGCATTGCGTGTTGAGTGGCAGAACTCAACGCCGCGCTTGTCCTCAACACCAGAGCGAAGAAATGGAAATATAAATGTAAGTAAATATTTCATCTCCTCGAGTGGGGATCGAACCCACAACCAGTCGGTTTTACAGTTACACTTTGTGACCCTGCGCCACGACTGGCCTCTATATCCGATCAATTTTATGTTAAAATTACAATTTACTTAATATTTACTATACAGATATTAATTTATGAAGAAATCGTGTTCCCTGTAGCGGGTGGAACGTGCTGCCCATGCAAGATTTGTTGTGACAACCCAAGCGGGCCACGGATGTCAGAGTCCGACCTATATCTTTCAATCTCTTTATTTATTAGAATGCAAACAGCGAAAGCCACACGGGAAAATTATTTCTACATTTAAAACAATACAAATACTTGTTTATATTGTGTTTCGCAACCGTTTATATTTTACCTAGTACCTAGGTACATGGTATACCTAAGCTAAGTGTTAGATTCTTATGCAAATTGAACGGATCGAACTGTGTTTACTGTGTTGTATCTAGTGTTGTAGTGTAATGTGTGATTTTTTAAATATTTTTAGTTATTTTTTTTTTGAACAAAGGTAATTCAAGCTCTTTCAAGCTTTTTTTTCAGAGGGAAGTAGTGTTCAAACACTTCGTTTCCCAGTTTCACACAAATTTCGAGATATTGCGTGTTGAAAGACTCAATCCAAAGTCACGCTTTATTAATTTATCAAGAAAACAAAAAAAAAAACAAGAAATTTTCTTTCCTTACTTATATAGATTAAAAAACTATACTGTATAATTTTATAGCATTTTTATGACTTACAAACTTAACAGATGTAAGTTAACACTGTTATCCATTCAAATGCCTACTACGAATAAATTTTCAATGATTTATAACCATTTGAGGAGATATGTAGGTTACAGCGGAGCACTTAAAGTAGCATAACGCATATGTTATACAGACCGATAATAAACGAAGATTTTCTTAAACTTTGTTTAATATATTCGAACTTTGAACTGTCGCGGAATTATCTTTACCATCAATGGAGAAAAAGCAATTAGTCTCGCCATGTTCCCAATTTTCTTCTATCGTCTCCATCATCATAATTATAGCATCATTTTAGAAATGTAAAAGCCAATTTTAGTCTGAATTGATTAATCCTGTTAGCGTTATTAGCTTTTACTTTAAAGAGCGTGTGCCTCTGTCTGTCCCTCAGAAATTGCAAGCACTACGTGGCTGCTTGTGTGGAGCCGACGGTGGCAAGGGCGTACCCTGCAGGACTTGATCCTTAGGTTGCCACGGTCGATCAGGCTGGGAACAATCTATAAATCTCTTCCGTTGCTAAGTGATAGTTTAGTAAAATAATTTTTCGCCAGAACAAAATAAAAACCCGCTACCATCACGTTTAGACAGACACGTGCTACGTGTATAAATTGAATTATATTATAGTTAATATAAAATATATTGTTATCGAGATGATATTTGCTATAATTAAAGTATTATGTAAAATTACACATTACTATGCATTGTGCGCTGTTTATTATTCGAAATGTAGACTAATTAGTATCTTAATGGCATCAATATATCGAACTATCGTTATATGTTTTGCGAATATTATCTTAATATAAACAATATTAGATGTTGAAAGTTTTATTATATAATTTATATTTTTTTAATCACGCTGTATCCCGCATACAAAAGGGTAATCAAAAGGAACTAAGTGTTAAGAAATTTAATCTTCATTAATTTTTCTAGATATTACGTGTGGAACTCAACGCCGCCATTTGTATCAAATATAAGGAGAAATTGTGACATATGATGTAGGTAATATTCAAACTAATCCATTTATAACAGATACAATATGTAAATGATTGACGGTACATGATTCGCTTATCGTTGTACGTTAATTGTATAATTGAATACTAAACGTATTTTATCAGTGTATAATTAACTTTATTTTAATAATATTTTTTGTATAATATAATAATATAATATAGAGGCCAGTCGTGGCGCAGCGGCAAGAAATGTGACTGTAAAACCGACTGGTTGTTGGTTCGATCCCCACTCGAGGAGATGAAATATTTATTTAAATTTATATTTCCATTTCTTCGCTCTGGTGCCGAGGCTAAGCGCGGTGTTGAGTTCTGCCACTCAAAACGCATTGCCTTCAGAATTCGGCAGAAAGTGTCTTAAAGAAAGTTGTCTTAGTACTTAGTACTAGGCTCTGCCTATCCTGCTGTGTGCGGGATACAGCGTGAAGCTGATAATATAATATTATTAATTCTTTATTAATATAATATTAGATTTTGGAAGTTTTATGACATAAAATATTATTTTTATAGCTTCACGCTGTATCCCGGAATTAGAAGGGTAAGCAGGAGCACCTAAGTGTTAAGACACTCAGTTTAATCTGCATTCATTTTCAAGACATTGTATGCGAAACTCAACGCCGCCATTGTACCATATATAAGGAGTAATATTGATTAACGATCCTATAATTGCCTTATCGTTGTATGTTAATTGTATAATTGAATACTAAAAGTTTTTTTATCAGTGTATAATTAATTTTATTTTAATAGATATATTATAAATTAATATCCGTTATTACTATGTTCCATTTATTTATTGCGTATCTCAAAATATTGTGTAATTTTAATGTATTTTATGTATCTGTTGGAAATTGATTTGTCAAAAAAAAAACTGGATTGTGAATAATTTATGTATTGATATTGGATTAATTAAGATATTTTTTTGCATTTCTAAAGTGTTATTCCACACTTAGGAAAGAATAAAATAATATTTGTAAAAACAAAAACCCCGACTGCATAAAACTAAAAAGAAAATAAACAAACCCAATACTATATTAGGATTAACAGTTGGGACTCTTTCAATTATACGGGGTTCCTGGTAAAGATTTTATTGATGAAAGAATCACTTATGGGTCCCGACTGTTATTCCTAATATACTATTGGGTTTTTATCTTCTTTTTAGTTTTATGCAGTCGGGGTTTCTGTTTTTACAAATATTTTTTTATTTTTCACTTTTTTGTTAGTATTTATTTATTAGTAATGATAATCAAGATATACCTTTTTGAAATCCTCGTATTAAGGTGTTGAATTTGATATCCATATTGTGGTATTCAAAACGAAATTATTTTTTTCACTAAGTCCAATGGGATCCCACAACTGCCATGATTGTTTTTTTAACGTCACCTATCTAAGAAAACTCGGGCTGCTAATACGAATGTAACGATACCTCAATTGTGTAAATCCTTTCAGAGGATGTGGAGATATGAGGTAATAAAGAATAATACATACATACAAGATACGCGCGAAAAACATAACCCTTCCTTAGCAGTCGGGAAAAATACTTATTTAGAAAAATTTACGTTCGTGAACGTATGGCTTAGTGGTCAGAGTCAGGTCAGGCCTGGTTGGTTTCCAGGAGGCGCGGGTTCGAGTCCCGCTATGTTAAATTTTTTACGTTTTCTAAATAAGTAACATATTATATTAGCTTAATTCTTCAGTCTTCGTAGAGAAGGTAAGTTTTGATTATAATATTTTTTTACTGTAGTGGATCAGAGTGTCCTAACATTAGATCTCCTATATCTACCCTGATATATGCGGGATGAGGCTAAGCTTAAAAAAATAAAATGTCAATTTATCTTATTACTTTTTGCCTGTCTAAATATTACGTACTAGCGACACACTGGCTGCTTTGCCTGATTGAACTGCAACTATTAAACTCAACAAAACAGTTTTTTGTTTTTTCTCGTACAAAATACTTTATATTCTAATGTTTTTTTTAATTTATGAACCGATATGATTTTAATAAAACAATAACAAAATGTTAAGGGATGTTTGTTTTAAAAAATATAATAAGTGAAAACTGTATTTAAATTGGTAAGCCCTTTTGGAGATTAGTATTAATAATTGTTCATTAATATATCTTCCATATACAGAAAACGATTATCTACAATTTTATTATACGTATAGATATTATAACACCCTCTATCAAAACAATTGCAGACTATAAGTGCTTCAATTTGAAAGTTTCTGCCTAAACATCTCTTACTACTTTCACCACTTCTTCAATTCTTACATAGTTACATCATATCTATATCATTTTCAATATAAATTCTTGAACGCAATATATTTTTTATGTACTTATTACGATTAAATGTTTTTATCTAATTTTGTTAGGTAATTTTAGGCCGTTGTGGCACAGGGGCACAAGAGTTTGTAAACGCGATGGTTGTGAGTTTGATTTCTACTTAGGGTAATGTAATATTCAATATTTTAATTTATTTTTTTCTTTCTTTTGATAATGTGGCAAAGCTAGGCGTGGAGTTCCTTCACTCAATACGCAATGCCTCCAAAATTTAGCGGAATGTGGGGAACGGAATGTCTTAACACTACGTTCCCTCTGCCTATCTTTCTATGTGCGAGATGCAGCGTGAAGACTTTTATCTTAATGTTATGCAATTAAAAGTCGTCGTGGCCCAGAATAAATGCGATGGTTGTGGGTTCGATTCGACAAAATGCTTACATTGAAACTCAATGAATCGAGGTGAGAAATAAAGAATTAAGTGTTTTGATACTATATCTACTATGCGTATATTTAAGTTGATTTTTATTTAAAAATGTTTCGATATTATAATCTTTGTAATATAAAAAAGACTAAAATAACAATAAATAAAAATGTTAATTTACAAATACATTAGCCGACAACAGGTAGAGTCACTAAAATATACCTAGCTTTAAGCGATACTATTAAAATGTAGAATTGAATGACATTCCAACCAACAAGTCATAAAAATGACCATATCTTGAGGACGCATTCGAATAGTATATTAAATATCGATATAACATCTTAAGCTTGTTTATTAGTGGACTGTCGATAGCTATAAGATATTAATTGTTTTGCTTCTGTTGTGTTCTTTATGAATATTGATGATATTTGACGTCATTGTGACGGTATTGAGACTTATTGTTGTTGTTGATGGTTGCAGGTTCGATTTCCACTTCTAAGCTTATGTTTAAGGTGCTATTTATCGTTTTGGTAGTCATCATGCGGTGTATGATGAGATGATGTTTGCTAAGTATGCGTTAAGTCAGACTCCCGCTAAATGGACAGAAAATGATGATTAATATAAAAATAGGTTCTATCTAGGTTCCTTTTACCCTCCCAGCAAAGTAATGAATATGCCGCAACATATTGAATATGTATTCCACATATAACAGAGTAGGCAGATGGTACCTAATGTTAAGACACTCCGTTCCCATTAAGCTACTTCCGTTACAGCGAATTCTGGAGGTATTGCGTGTTAAGTAGCGGAGCTCAACGCCGCTATTACAATATGCATACGGTAATTTATACGTTCTGTACGACAGAGAGATAAAAACAGCGATAATAAAAAAAACATGTTAAAATATAATAGTTCACACATAATTTAACGTTAACATAATAATTAATTATTTAATTTAAATATATAAATATTAATCTCCATATGTATGAGCGGTTATATCCCAGTTACGACCTGAGCGATACCTCCAGTCTACCTATGGGGACATTACAGCATATCGAATGCTAAAATTCATTAGACCTCCCTTTATAAATATTCATATGAGATGGTGTATCGCGTATTTGAATATATTCTCACGTGTTTTTATTAGGTTTAGTTGTGAAATGATGCTGACCTACATTGTAATGTACGCAGAGGGAATCTGGGAACCTAGCGTTAAGACAATCCGATTAAGATACTTCCGGTTTCCACTTTCTGCAGAATTCTGGAGGTAATGCGTGTCGATTGGTAGAACTCAATGTAGCGCATTACCTCATCACCAGGACGAGGAAAGGAAAATTTTACATCTTTCATGTCCTCGAGTGGCAATCGAACCTTTAACCTGTGTAGCTTAGAGTCACACGCTTGCCACTGTGCCACGACTGTCCTGAACTGACTGCTCACTGATAGTTGATTGTAAAGTTTTATTTCCATAGTGTTGCCGCTTTTTGCGGATAAAGCAAAGCGTTTCCACTGAATTATGAAAATTATTTTGAGCCTTATCGATGAAAAAGTTTATAAACAGCCACAAATAATACCTTAAAAGGCTATCCCGTAACTATTGGACTAAGGACCGGATACAGAGGGCAGAATTATTTGAAATAGTGCGTATAATGAGAAGTTTGATGTTTCAAGGCCATTGGAAGATTTTATTACATTTCACATATATTTTTTAAAATTGAAAATAAATCTAACATGAATAAGTAGTAGATCAAGACACTCCGTCCCCCACCAACCATCGAATTTTCGAGATATAGCGTGCAGAGTGGTGAAATTCGGTGAAAATAACTTTCTCATTATTTCTCTAAGTGGGAATCGAACCCACAACTGATTATAACTCATCGTATTATATAAACTCAAATATTATTTATTTTAACAACTTATTGCTTGACATTTAATTTGCTACGATTCAGGTAAATTTTCTTAGCAAAACCGATCTCTACCGTTCTAAAACCATCACAGTTCTCGTTTTAATCTCTTACTAAAATAAACAGACATCGTTTCAAATAAAAAAAAGGTTAAACACATTTAAAATAATGTATTCATATATAAATTTTACTGATAGTAAAAGAATATTCATTTATACTTCATCCACTTAAACCTCTATACCTATATATAATAAGAACGTGTTGGCTGTCTGTATATGGATGTTATATGGAAAATATGGAATTGGGGGCATTTATCAAAGTAGTAGTCATATCATAGCGTTGTGAAGTGGCTCACATCGGTTCGCCACTACTGTATTTTGGTGTTTCTTTTTTTCATTCTGTTCATGAACAAAAACATTCATTTATATTAAATTGAAGCTAGTTGTGGCTCTGGGGTACAAGCGTGCGATTGTAAACGCGACGGGTTGTGGGTTCGATCCCCATTCAAGAAATTGAAATATTTAATATTTTTATACATTATTTTCTCGCTCTGGTAACGAAGCGTGGCTTTAAGTTTCACCACTTAACACACAATGCTTTTAAATTTACACGGAAAGTGGAACGGAAGCGCCTTAATGGAAATGGAGTATCTCAACTCTAGGTTCCCTCTGTGCCTACCCTGTTATGCGCTCGATACAACGTGAAGCTAAAAAAAATATTTACTATCAAACAAAAACGAAGTCACATTCACAGTTAATAAAAAAAATCTACGAGACCACGATTTAAAAAAGATATATCGAAAACACTTTTCGTTGATAACACTTGATGAACCCAACATAATTAATCGCCTTTAAGTTATTTAATCGCAGTTAAGTTAAGTCGTAAACACGCTGTTAACTTTTTATATGCGGCTATAGAAGAAATTAACTGATAGAAGTATGTACGACAGGTGGCGAGGTTAAAGTCCTTAAAATGTACCGCTATAGGGAATGATGTCTTAGCGAAATAAAATAGCACTTATTGGTTATTATATATGTTTTATTAAATACCTTGTGTAAATTGGAACACGTTACATGGAGTCAAGGGTTAAATGAATTTGAATTTATGTTACGGGATAGATAACGGTTTTTTTCTTAACTTCACACACTTTTCTGTATAGTTGGTAAGGCAGAGCGAGCGTCAAGACACTTCGTTCACCACACACCGACCAATTTTCGTGACATTAGGTGTTGCCATAAGAAAAAGAAAAAAAAGAACAAAGAAGGGCCTTCTTTAATTTTTTTAGCTTCACTCTGTAAACCTCACATAGCAGGGTAGCAGAGAGAACTTGGGAACCTAGTGTTAACACACTCGGTTCCCATTCCCATCCAAGAGACTCGTTCGCCACTTACCGCTGGATTCTGGAGGCGGTGCGTGTTGCGTGGCGGAACGCAATGCCACCCCAGCAACGAAATGAAAATATGATTTTTTTCATTTCCTCGAGTGGGAATCGAACCCGCATCCATCGCGTTTATAGTCGCACGCTTGTATTCATACGCCACGACTGTCCTCCTTTATTGAAATATTTTTAAACAGTTTTCTTTACGAAGTTAAGTACATTATTTATATAGTAAAATAATTAAAATTAAATTTAACTATTACTGTTGTTATGAAAACTTACGAGTAGGAAACTACAACAAGGTAAAGATCAAACATTGACTAATATGTGAAGAAACTCGCGTTCAATCCAATCGAAGTTTAAGTGAAGCTAAAGTTAATATTTATATTTGCATTACAGAAGTTTCTCTTTCAATAGTTACCTTGTTACGCAGAATTTGAAGAGCTGTAATGGCTGTGGAAATATCTTTGATTTTTATAAAGATTTTGTAAAGATTTTTTTTCTTTGCATAAATAAATATATTTTTTTTGTATGTTTAACGCTTTATCGAGGTTGGTGCAGAATCGCTTTTAGTCAAGCAGGGTAGCCAGAGAGAACGGAGTGCTAAGCTCTACGGTTTCTGCATACCTCTTTCACCTCGTCCACTGTGATCAACAATTGTATATTTAAGTTTTAATTTAGGCGCTCCCCATTGTCGGTACTATTTTTGAGATATTGTAAGTTAAATGATGGAACTTAAACATTGAACTTTGTCGACCAGAGCAAGGTAGACAAAGTTCAAAATAAAATTTTTAAGGATGATTTATTTTGAAGATTCACGCTGTGTTCCGCAATAGAGGAAACCTGGGAACCTAGTGTTGAGACATTTTGTACTCGTTAAGACACTTCCGTTTCCCATTTTCCGCCAAATTCTGGAGGCATTGCTTGTCGAGTGACGGAACTCAACGCTGCGCTCTGCCTTATTAATGTGATAATAATCTTAATATAATCATTCCCCAAATAGGAATGGTACCCACATTTGTCGCATTTACAGCATTTACACGACGACCTCTTTACCCAAGTGTTAACAATTCGAAACGACGGCCCTTTACAAATGTGTTAATAATAAAGTAAAAGTTAATTTCCTTAATAGATCTACAATACAATACAATACTAATATTCAATACAATTAAAACTAAATTATTGAACATTAGATCACAGTATTTGACAACTTAATCAATACTACAATACATTGAAAAGGCTAAGTAAGCCGTGTTTATTTGAAACCCACCCACTAAAGTACGTACTAAAGTAGCTAAATACGAGGTAACGATGTGATTATTATATTATGTTTTGTAGAACATAATTTAATTTCAGTTTTGCTAGCACTTGTGTATGTTTACAATGTTCAAGAGGCCGTCTTGGTGCAGTTGCTGTTGTGTAATGCGACGGTTGTGTGTTCTATTTCTGTTTGGAAGAATTTATTATTTTTGTTTCCTTGCTTTGGTAGCAAGACCCATCGCGGTGTTGAGTTCTGTCACAATTAATGTTGCAATAATTGGAGGAGAGTGGGGATGGAGTGTCTTAACTTTAGGTACCCGTGCTTGGTGGAGCTTGAAATAATACAAGTTTTTTATTTTATTTGTGTTTAACTTTAAATATGAAGTTAGAAAGTGCTTTGGTTTCTTAAAATAAAACATATTAGATAAAAAGCTTTAAAATTATTTTTTAAAATATTTTTTGAAGCAATGTTATGAGAAATTACATAGTATTTTTGTAGATAATGTGGACTATGATTTATATCTATGATGTAGATCACGTCAGAAAGAAACGACCGAAATATTTCCTATGCAAATCAAAACAAATAATATAGAAAATTATTACAAGCAAATTTTATGTACTATAAAGATATTTAAAGATTTTATATACATCCTTTAAGTCGAGTAATAAAATGCATATTAGAATATTTTATTCTTATCTATCTTTTTAAAACAATAATGAACTTTTACTTTTATAAATATTTTATAACGTTGTTTAATTTACATAATTAACAACTATATTACTGGTAATGAGGCAATGTGCGGCGTTTAATTCGCCAGTCAACACGCAATGCCTTCAGAATTCCACAAAACGTGGGTAACATAAGTGTCTTAATGGGAACATGTTTTAATACAGCGTTCCCACATCCCCTATTCCTTCCCTGCAAGATACAGCGTAAAACTAAAAAACACTACATTACCGTTAGAAATCAGATAATCCACCACCAAATTACACCACGATTATGGCGATAACCGACACCACTTCCAGTACCCTCCAATACAGATATTGGGATTAAATAAATCTAACACAGTCAAAACAAGCTGTAAAATCACCGTTTGTGCGTATTAAAATTTTATTTCATCCACTTTTATAGGAGAGATAAACTTTGACTTTACGTTGGCAGCCAAGTTCGACGTGATTTACGATCCGCTTTTATATCTAACTATTGGTCTCGTTTCTAAGACAAAATTATCACCATTAATCCCTTTTACGTATAGTTTATTGAGATTTCGTTTTGTTTATTATAACTATAGTATACTATAGTGTACTTGGTGTTTCATCTACAAAATAAATATAATCGTGCATAAAAAAAATATTTGGACACCTTTTTAGGACACGAAGCTGTGTGGCGTTGTGGTAAATGCACTGGTTGCGAGTTTGTTCCCTACTTGGGGAATGATATTTACACTATTTTCATTGCTCGCTTTAGATAAGGCGCGGCGTTAAACTCCGCCATTCAACACAATGTCTCGAAGATTAAGCGTAAGCTGTGGAACGGAACGTCTGTACTAGTGTTAACTAGGTTTTTGAGACATCTCGTGAAAATCTCGACCTATCCTTTTATCAGAGCGAGAAAATAAAATATAATCTTCAAGTGAAAATCGAACTCACACCTATCTATATGCCCATACGCCTGCAACGCTTCTCTTCATCATTATAATAAAAAGATTACCAAAACAGAAGCCAACACTTGTTGAAGCGTGCGAAACACTTTAGATAATGATTAAAGACGCCGCGCAATGAAAGGTCGTTGTAACTTGGCTATCATTGTTAGTTGCAATAGTTATGTTAGACTTGGATTTATAAGCTGTTTGTTTTTAAAGGGCGTCGAGTGTCAGCATAAATTGTGGAATGTCGTGGTATTTACATTGTTTTAATGTGGTTTTGAATGTTGCTTTTCTATATAAATATAAAATATTTAAAAAATAATAAATATTGAAAAAACCCATTTTTTATAAAGTGCAAATAAGGCGGTCATGGCTCAACGGTATAGCTTCGGTTGTAAGTTCTATTTCCACTCAGTGGAACAAATTGTTTTTATTTCCTCATTCTGGCAATAAGACAAAGCGCGGCGTTGGGTTCCCGTACTCATCACGCATTCTTAGGCGCGCGGATTCCAGCCTCCCTACGTTAATTTTTATTGCCAGTTTCTAAATAAGCTTGTGTGTTGTTAATGAGACTTTAAAAATAATATTAATACATCTACGTCAGTGAATGAAATGACACATTTCTTTTGCACATTATTAAAAAAATATAATTATATAGATTGAGGACAGTCGTGGCGCAGGACCTCAAAGTGTGACTGGAAATCCGACTCGTTGTGGGTTCGATCCCCACTCGAGAAGATGAAATATTTACTTAAATTTATATTTCTATTTTCTTCGCTCTGGTGTCGAGGCAAAGCGCAGCGTTGACTTAGGCACTTAACATGCAATGCCTCCAGAATTCGGCAGAAAGTGGGGAAGTGTCTCGGCACTAGATTCCCTCTGCCTATCCTGCTGTGTGCGGGATACAGCGTGAAGTTGATTTATTTATGTTGCGTTTCATAGAGGGTGTTTATATGATATTTAATTTTAAATATTAGAAATATCATCAGTTTGTAATATTAAGCAAACATTATAGATAGACGTCGCGCTATAATTAATTAACACTAAAACGGTACACGCAGTACGTAAATCGAGAAACTATTAAAGATCGTTGGAATAAATCAATTATAATGTCAGTGCCGATCATAATGTGGCTGACAGTTTATAAATAAAGCCACAGAGTGTCAGTTACGGGAAAGGGCCATATGCGATATCGATTCGCATCTTATTTAGCCTTTCTTCTTTTTGTTATCTGAATCCTGCATATGACAGAGGAGGCAGAGGGAGCTTAGTGTTAAGACAGTCCGTTTCCCACTTCCTGCGGAAATCTAGAGACATTGCGTGCTGAGCAGCGTGACTCAACGCCACGCTTTGCTTTTTACCAAAGAAATAATTAAATATTATATTCCCCCGAGTGGGACTTGAAGCCACAACTGTAGCGTTTACTGTCGACGGCGTTACACGATGTGTGTATGTATATTTATAAAAGTAGTTTTTAAGTAAATTGTACTCGTATCAACCCACTTGGCGGCGCGGCGTTGAGATTCGCCGCTCCAAAATTTGATGCAAAGTGGAGAACGAAGTGTCTTAATACTAGGTTCCCTCTACCTACAATGCTGTGTGCAGGATACAGCGTGAAGCTGTTTACTCTAGGTTATAGCTAAAAAAAGAATCCATGCTATTTCTTCGAGGCTCATGTCTATGACGAGCCCCACGCACTTTGTGACACCCGCTATTGCAGCTTGATGGTCATTCGATAATATTATACTGACTTTAGATGTAATATAAATTACAGAGAGACAGTGGGAGTGATTTATTTTATTGTTGATTAAATTTAAACACCATTTTCGTTGATGTCATGTTGCTTTTGATTTATTTTTCTAATGTGTTTTTTTTTTTTAATTTTCCATATTTTAGTTAGATCTTCCAGACGGTCAAAGAAGCCATGGTTGGATGTCGTGATGAAGGATGATAGTTCAGCGAATTACCACCAAGGATGTTGAAGATCATCAGACAGCAGAATCTGGCAACACAAGCAGGGCCTTGTGCCAGGGGAGAATAAGAAGTTGGTGTTTTCATCTCAGGGGCCGTTGAAGTATTACGTAAGCAGTTTTTTTGCAATTATTGACCCCCTCCCTCCCCTATGTCATCAAAAATAAGCAATCCTCTTAAAAATATTTCACAGAACACGTCAAAAATAAGCAAACCCAAGACCCCCCCGCCTCCCTACAGGGCTTACGTAATACTTGAACGGCCCCTCATGACAATAAGATTCGCATAAAAATGTAAATGTCTAATTATTAAAAGCCAAAAAGTTACTTTAGACTAGATTCGAACCCAAAACCTTCAAATATCAATTAAGGCATGACTTAACACTAAAAACTCATTATCACATCCATCATTTTAACTTTCTACAAAAAGTAAAAAAAAAAAATTCGGGAAATAAATGCGCAATACACCAATAATTTTCGTGTTACGTTGTGTCCAAATAATCCCACAACGTCAGATTATTGAACACGAAGACCGGTAATCGAATCGGTAACCAAAATAAATTTAAATGTCACATTGCAAAGTTAATAACTTAAGGATCGGGGTCTGACGGACAGATCCGTTGGCCGTGAATAATTGTATGTCAAATATACACGTATAATCCGTGGAAAGGAGGCGTCGTAAGTAATGGTTTCTTTGCCAATTTACAGGAGTATATTTGTATGTATTGTTTATATTATATACTAGCTTTTACTCACTATAAGCGTATAAAAATCATTATTTTAAATATAAGTGAAATTTACTAAGAGTTGGGTATGATATTTTTAAGTGCCCGAAAAGAACCCAACCGCAGGTTGTATGGTTGTATGTGGTTATATTTTTTTCTGCAGCATGGTAGGCAGACGTAACATGGGAAACCTAGTGGTAAGACGTTCCCCATTGAAACACTCCGTTTCACACTTTCCGCCGAATTTTGGAAGTATTTTGTCTTGAGTGGCGAAAGTCAACGCCGTGCTTTGCTTCGTTACCAGAGCAGGAAATGAAAATATTAAATATTACCCTCAGAATTCGAACTTACAACCATCGCGATTTCAGCTACACGCTTGTGCCCCTGCGTTTAACAACCTCCTTCTCGACCGACAGTGGGTTCATTTGTAACAATTAAAGTGATGTTATAATCTTCTATAAACTTTCTCGATAAACGAATAGTTCAATTTAAATCTATCTATATGTATATGTAAAATCTAGTAGTACCTGAGACTAGAACATTAAAATTAAAAGATAAATATATACGGTAATTACTTACACGAACAAAGAGAGATTCCAGCGTAATATAGGTCAGCTTATCGTACAAATTTCACCTTAATACTTTTATTTACTTATATTTGCTTAGGAATCATATAGCTTGATAAGAATGTAAGCCACAACACGAACTCATTGCGGTATTTCGGTATTGTATACAGGAAAAACATTTGACACGTTTAGGTAGAGAGCATCTGGTGTTAATATAAGCAGTTCTTCATTTTACATTTCAGTTCGATGTAACTTATTGTCGCAATTTGTTTTACCATAGCGAATAAATGAGAATAATTGACTCGTATGGAAATTAAACCTACTACCAATGCGCTCACAGAAAACGCCACTGTGCCATTTTCTTATTCTATGTGCCCGAAGAGATGGAGTGCGATTGGAGAATCGCAGTTCTATGGGTTATATATTTTTTTAGCTTTTTTCTGTATCATGCACATAGCAGGCAGCAGGGAACCTGGGAACCTAGAGTTATGTTCATGTCCATTGAGACATTTCACTTTCCCACTTTCAGCCGATTTTTCCGAAACATTGCGTGTAAAGTGGTGAAACTCGACACCAGGCTTTTGCCTTGGAACCAGAGCGAAGAAATGAAAATATTATTAAATAATAATTTATTTCCTCGAGTGAGGATCGAACCCACAACCGTCGCGTCATACCCGTTGTCCCAAGCGCCACGACAGCCTCTTATATTAGAATGCTCTAACAAAATACAGTATGTGAGTCATTCATTAAATATCCAAACGTGAACTGGTGACATTGAATTATGTGGAACGGGATTAATATACGAGATATACGACGTGTGTAGACGCCCTTTATCTCATTTCCTTACCGCCCTCTTTAGGGTTGGTACTTATTACTTATTTAAAAACATAATTATTGTTTTGGCTAACCATAACGTCTGGTCAATACCAGAGTCAGCCAGAGAGCTGCCACAGATTTTTACATTTTATTATTATATATATTGTGGGTTCGATTCCCACTTAAGGAATTGAAATAATTATTTTATATTTAATTTAGTTAGACCACTTAATACGCAATGCTTTCTGAATTCAGCGGAAAATAGGCAATGAAATGTATAAACACTAGACTCCCTCTGTCTACCCTGCTACATATAACTTACAGCGTGAAGCTGAAATAAAAAATTACATGCTTTATTGTATGTCAAACCGAAAAAAAAACTTAAATCCTATATTGTAAGGGGAATCGAACCTACAACCTTTCACTCGCTTGTGCCCCTGCACTACGACCAGTCTCAACATTATTTCCAACCCTGTTTTAAAGCGGCATATGAATCAATAAGTACATCAGAGCTTAGAGAACTTTGAATAATGGAACTCAAAGTACGCGATCACATTAAGTTATCTTTATTATAATTTATATCCATTTATTCCCATTTATTTGTACGCTACACTCAGTAATGAGAGAAAGTCCGGTGTTAATAGAACTTTTACCTAAATTAAAATTTATTGTTTTTTTTTGTTTCTTAAAACAATTTTTTACTACTCCGTTGTTATAAAATATCTTCAAGATAATATCATATTGTTGGAAAATGGATTTAAGCTTTTGACCTACTGAGCTTTGACTTGGTTTGATGATTAAAAATGCGTTTTAGGAGAAATTTTGTTTTTAGAAGTGACGTTAAAGCCGTTGCGGTACAGTAGCTAATGTGGTTGTACGTTCCATTTCTACTCGGGGGAATTAATAATTTTCATTTTGTCGTTTTCGTAACAAAGACAAAGAGCGCTGTTGACTTCCGCCAAATAACATGAAATGTTTTAAAATTTTGGAGATGTGTGGGGAAGTTATATGTGAAATCTGTATTCCAGCTGACATGAAGATAAACATATATTAGCTGTATCTTAGATTATACGAAGTAACTAAACATAATGGGCTCTAATTTTTTTTTCTGTTTCAGTGTAATTGTATGTGACTTTCATTAATTATTTATGAGAGTAGAATAAATATAAAATTGAATATACAATAAAACTGACTACCTATTTGTGGCAGATCAGTATATTCTTTATCAAAAAGCAGCTTCACGATTTTTGCCATATAACAGGGTTGGGAAAGGGAACCCAATGTCTTAACATCCACTTTTCGACACGCCATTTCCATTTGCCACTTTCGGCTGTATTTTCTGACTGTGTGATGAGAAGCGGAACTCAACGCCGCTTTGAACTATATATTCCAGTCGTGGCGCAGAGGCACAAAGTGTGACTGTAAATCGACTGGTTGTGGGTTCGATCCCCACTCGAGGATATGAAATATTTACTTAAATTTATATTTCCATTTCTTCGCTCTGGTGTGGAGGCAAAGCGCGGCATTGAGTTCTGCTACTCAACACGCAATGCCTCCAGAATTCGGCAGCAAGTAGGGAACGGAGTGTCTTAACACTAGGTTCCCTTAATCACTAGTACGTTTTAAAACATTTTTCAGTGTAATAATGGTGTAAGTATACCATATATTCCTAATAGATTTCTTATAGTAATATAACTCAATTTCTTATCGAAACTAAGTTAAGATAATATTTTGTTATCTATTATCTATTTGCTTGTAACTGTACAAAAATGAACAGGTTCATGTTAAAATTACTCAAGCAATGTAACTCAGCGGGAGGCAGCATTGCCTACTGAGACGGAAATCGTGGGTTTGATAATTGCAGTTTTAAAAGACATAGGACACGTGCATATATTAATATTAATTTTTTAATAGCATAGATATATATAAATAATTTTATATATAACAGAAGCTGCTGATAAAACTTTCAGGTTAGCCGTTCCCCACTTTTTGAGACATTCGCCCGATTTTTGAGACATTGCGTGTTAAGTGGCTATCAACGACTTGTTTTTCTTACCATAGAGAGTAAAAGTAAATAATTGCTAACTTAATTCATTCCTTTAAGTGATCTACAAATCTGCAACCGCAAAGTATAAATATATATTTTTTAGCGTAACGCCGCCCCGCACAATGCATGGTAAGAGGGAACCTATAATAAAGACACTATGTTCCCCAAGTTCCGAGTATAAATATAGCATTAAAAATTAAATACAAAAGTAATATAAATAAAAATCAAGAATAACATTATTGCCAATTGAAAATAATAAGGCAAGGCGTTCGTATATACAAAAACGATCTCACAAGCTAAGCCCGAGATACGCAAAGCGCGTCTATTTGTTGTATGTCAGAAATTAAAATTGATTTATAGCACATTGCTACATGCGGTGTCTTTGTACGGATTAAATGGAGAGTTTTATGCGGGAGTGATTTAAGAATATATTAATTATTTTTAAAGAATTTAATTTTCTATATTTAATATCATAAAACTAAAGAATTAGTTTGGTTTTACGCGCTAATCTCAGTGCTACTTGTTCGAAAAGAAAAATAAAATGTTAATTAAAAAAAGCTTTTTTATAGTTTAAAAAATTTTTCTCCTTGTGTTTTACAAATCAAGCTCTTTTCTATTTAATATGTATATTAGGTAGGTTGTGCAAAAATATGTAGTTAATCCGCCATTTTGTTTGTAGTTTGGGTTAATGTATTGATAATAATATAGGTATTGATTATATGTCATTTCATTGTCGCCATAACTGAAGTCGTGATACAAATTTCAAAAAGTCGACATTTTTTAAGGAGTTTTAAATAACATAAATTCATAATAATCTAACTGAAATATGTAAAAAACCTGTTTAAGGTTAATAATAATTTATATACGCTCATTTTTTTATTTATTATTTATTATTTTATGTATCCACAGATCTGTAAAACTGCTGCTTGATATAATTTCATCATAATATAATTTGTACAAATAAAGTGGCAATGACAATTTTTTTTATGACTAAGCTACGATTACGTTTTTTTAAGCTTCATGATATATTCCTACGTTAACTCCGCATCGCTCAATTTTAAAGACATTTCGTGTAACGGTAAACGGTAAACGGTATTCAACGCCGCAGTTTATTACAAATAAGAGCGAGGAAATCAAATATTGCCTGCTACATTAAAACAAAAAAAAAAATTTTTTCCTTAGTGGGACCGAATTAACAACCATCACTCGATGAATCAACAATCCATCTTGGTGACGTGGATAGAGGCTGATTGTAAGACGCTGTCCCACGTCAAAACGACGGTCTCAACTTTAAGGAACTTTTGAAATTATTATATTATCAGCTTCACGCTGTATACCGCACACAGCAGGTTAGGCAGAGGGAACCTAGTGTTAAGACACTCCGTTCCCCACTTTCTGCCGAATTATGGAGGCATTGCGTGTTGAGTGGCAGAACTCAACGCCGCGCTTAGCCTCGACACCAGAGCGAAGAAATGGAAATATAAATTTAAGTAGATATTTCATCTCCTCGAGTGGGGATCGAACCCACAACTAGTCGGTTTTACAGTCACATTTCGTGCCGCTGCGCGGTATTATTATATTATACTCATCGATATTGCATAACCACATCCAAACGTGAGTTATGCTTTTATTTTTCCATGGAGCCACTAAAGTGGGTGACAGTATAATTTAACTGTTTCGCAGTGTGTCGGGATTAATTGAAACTTTTCATCTTAATATAAAACTATTAATGTACACACATTCGTATCGTAGCGTATAAATTGATAATTTATTTGACGCTGTATATTATTTGGCTATGGTGGTGCAGTGGCGCGTCGGACTGTGAAAGGGATGGTTGAAGATTCGGTTCCCATTCGGAAGAGTGAATTAGTTCTATTCTCTTGTATAGACAAGGCGCGTCGTTGAGTTCCTACACTCAACACGAATCCTTTCCTTTCCTTTGTAACTGTTAAATCAGTGAACTGCTTTAAAAAATATTTCGTTGTTAGATTTGATGTCGGGTTTTTCGTTGTCTTAATAAATAACTGGTTAACTAACTAACTAAGGTTAACTGAAAAAAAAATGGCGAGATGGGATGCGCCTAACTGACTTGACGTTTTTGGATTCCCATTTTAATTGTGGTAAAATATTCATCAGATATAAAGTTTTAAGTTGTACCATACAGCTTGTTTCCACAAGTCGGTATCACTAGACACTTTTTTCTGACCCATTAATAAGACACAACCTTAAATTACGCATAAAAATAACAATAAATCACATTAAAGTAACTTTTTTCTAGGAAATACACACATCTACAACTGCTGATCATCGACGCTAACCAGCTAAGCAACTGGCAGCAAAAGCAAAATTTCATAAATCGACGTATAATAGCGTTTCAACTCACTATTCACCACCTAATCCTCACCTAAAGACATGAATGACCAATGTTTATTCTCATTTACCAAATATATTTACAGAGACGCTTCCCCAAACCCAAAGGGTCCGTCATCTCAATATTTGGGTATAACGTTCAAATACATTCGATGGTGCATGTGTACATTTGCCTACACCTTGCGGCATGGGATTCGATTTCCTGTTTGCCCACGATAAGGGCTTCAACAAACATTGTAGGTATGTAAGTTAACACGGCTTGGACACCCGCATTATTACTTTCTACATACTATTAAATGTTGATGATAATGATATGTTTATTTTGTAATTTGTAGACTTTTTGTTCTTTTTCTTTTTAGCTACACACTGTATCCTACATTTAGCAGGATAGGTAGAGGGAACTTAGAGTAAAGACACTCCGTTCTCCATTTCCCGCCCATTGGAGAAACGCCGCGCTATGTCTTGTTATCACAACGCAAGACGCAGCAGGGTAGGCAGAGGGAACCTAGTGTTAAGACAAAGAACTCCATTCCCCACTTTCAGCAGAAATCTGGAGGCATTGCGTGTTGAGTGGCAGAACTCAACGCCGTGCTTTGCCTCGACACCAGAGCGAAGAAATTGAAATATAAATTTAAGTAAATATTTCATCTCTTCGAGTGGGGAACGAATTCAACACCAGTCATTTTTACAGTCACGCTTTCTGCCCCTGCGCCACGACTGGTCTCTCTAGCACTAGTATTAAGTTGTATAATATTATATCATATTAGATAAATCAAAACCCTTACAGTGCTTTGATAATTAAATAACCAAGAATAATTTTCTGGTTTTTACAAATGTCAAGAAATTATTTACAATATGAATAATTCTAATAAATGATAAGAATAAATATTTATTGATTTAATCGGAATGTAGACGCGATAATAGGTTGAGACGCCGGTATCCGTTTTTGTTTGGCTACTTGTGTTTTTCCGCAATTAAATATTATAAAATATTTGCTTTGTAATCCTGTTACTATGCATTGTTTAAGATAAATATAAATCTATACTACTTCTAATATTATAAAATTGAAGTTTGTTTGTCTAAACATGCTAATATCAGGAACTACAGTAGTAACAGTAGTAAATCGAATACGGCTCTACATCGTAACTGTAGAGTCATTTTGGGCCTTTAATTTTTTTCTATGTTATACAAAATTTTTAGTTTTTACATTAACAAGCGGGCGAATCTGCAGGAAAAAAATACAGTCAGATTTAGTGTCAAGACACAAAGCGTAGACGGCTTTGTTCAGTGGCCGAACTCGACGCCACTTTTTGCTTAGTTACCAGAGCGAAAAATGAAAATAATAAATATTTCTAAGCTACTGTTAGTTTGCTACTGTGGCGCATTTAATAAATACGTTTATAGTACGCATTTGTATTAAAAAAAAAGTAGTTTAAGTACATAACTTTTTTAACGAACCTAAAAACATTGGAAAAAAGTTTTATGCAAATAGTATTCAGTGTACTTCCTTTGTGGTTATAGTCTTTTACTATGCATTATTAAGATAATCTATATATTAAAAATTTGGCAGGTTTGTCATCGTGAGGTATTTTATCACAAGAATTTATCTTATCAAAACAATTATTATTTTATAATCAATTGGAAATTAAAGAACATTTTAGTGAATGGAAAAAATTCGCCAAGATTTTAGCCGCTATAAAAAAAAACTAAATTTTCTTTTTTAGTTTCAAGCATGGAACAGGACAGGCAGTGGTAACTTAGTGTTAAGGCACTCCATTTCACGTTTTCCGCAGGTTGAGTGGTGGTAGTAAATATTGCGTTTCACGTTACACTAAAAAGGAGGCTTTTTTACTATTTAATTTTTGATTAGTATATTTAAAGATTAAAGAAATTGCGGAAAAAATAGATAATAGCTTATTATTAATTCTTCACTTATCTCTCAAATACAGAAAATAAAAAAAATATATTATTTTACTGCTCCTAATCAAAAATAAAATATTTTTTTTCTTTTTTTTTTTATATTTTTTTTTTTATTTTTAATACAAATTACTTATTTTTCACATTAAAATGTCATGATATATTATGTAAGCATTTAAGTTAAAAAACACTGCGCTTAACTCCGTAGTCAGCACGTAATGCCTCGAAAATTGGACAGAATCGAACAACGGAGTGTCTTAACAATAGGTTCCCTCAACCGACCCTGCTAAGCGGGAAAAAATGTGAAGCTGTAAGTATTTATGAAGCTATCAAACATTTTGTAATATTACAATACTACAGACACGTGGTCCATGCCTTTTTTATCTTATTATTATCTAATTTTCTTATCATATACATCTATTAATTATAATATTATTTATATATACAATAATACCTATGATTAGAAAATATTGTCTTTGTGAGGCATCTAAGCAAGATTTTTATTTTATAAAAATATATGTATAGAGAGTTCCGCCACTCAACACGCAAGGCCTCAAGAATACGGCGGAAATGGAGAACGGAAGTGACGTAATCGGAACGGAGTTTCTCAACACTAGGCTTCCAGACTCCCTCTGCTTACCCTGTTACGTGTGTGGAGTTTAAAAAGTCTTGAACTATTGTAAGACACTATGCTATAATAAAAAAAAGGAACGTGTGTTCATTTATTACTAATATAAGTAACTAATAAGTACTAATTTATTTCCGCGTATAGTTCACATGATTATGTAATATAGTAGATGGTGTTAAATTGGTTGATTTATCATATATAATTTGACAAATGCGATAGTCAGTCACAATAATGATAGTGGAGGTCAGTGTCAGGATCAGCACCGCGGCCGTGATTGGTTTTAGTTTACACTGGTATGAGGCCGGGTCACTCTAGGTGACGCGTCGTGACAACGCCCTAGGCTTCCTGCTACGGTGGTTTTGTTTTTTGTAGCTTCACGCTATATGCAGCATATGGAAAGAAGGGAGAGAGGACTCAGTGTTAATATATTCCCTTTCCCCATGTAGTGTACATTTTTCGAGACTCTGCTCTGTTTTGTTATCAAGCGAAGAAATGAAAAATAATTCGTTTCCCAGAGTTGGAATTGAACCCACAAGCGTCGTGCTTACAGTTAGACGATGTGATGCTGCGTCAAGACGTTATGGGTCCAGTTAAGGATGTTTTGTACAATGTTAAAGTAAGTCGCTGATATTTAACTAGAGGAAGAAAGAGTAGGATTATCTTTATTTTATTTTGAGAGAATTTAAAAAATACTAAAGAACCTTTATGTTAAAATGTTAAAATTCTTTGAAATGAAAACATAACCACATAACTTTGTTTCATAATACATTCAAACAGAAAAAAGTGTAAATTATTCGCCCTCAAAAACTAAAAAATACTTTTTTTATTTACACCAAGTAATTTCTAGTTTGGGGCCATGTGACTTAGAGCATAGACCATAGTGTATTACTATAAGCGCCACGGTTGCTGGTTCGATTCCTACTCAGTACATATAAAGTGTTTTCATTCCCTCGCTCTATTACGACAAAAAAATGAGTTCCGCCAGTAACACGCAACATCTCGAAAATCAGCCAATATGTGGGGAACGTAGTAAAGATGAACGTAAAGCTGTCTTTTTAATTTGTAATGCAATTAATGTATTAAATAAAATAATAGAATTTCTATTAACTAAGCCTTTATTTTTAATGGGTTCAATTTGTTAGATACGGAAGATAAAGAGTGATAAGAGGAGATATGAGTTAAAAAAACGACAAATTAATTAGATACATCCCGGAGTCTTAGTTTATGACATCCATGTTTGTTTTTAGTTCAGTTATTAGTTCAACGCATTAGTTTGATATGGGAACATAGATTTACCGTTTTTTTCTTCTTTAATGTTGTACCATCACGTATGGAACAAGTTTATATATATATATCAATTTGAAGCTTCACGCCTTTTTCCGCCTATAGCAGAGGAGGTAAAGAGAGTTTACTGTTAATTCGTTACAGAACAGTCGTGGCCCAGGGGCACAAGGATGTGTCTGTAAGCGCGACAGGTTGTGGGTTCGATTCCGACTCGAGGAAATGAAATCTTTAATATTTTGAATTTTTTGTTATTTGTTTAGAGGAAAAGAGAGGTAGGGGGAGGCCTCGGTTGACCTTCGAAATCACAGTATCAAAGATACTAGAGGAAGGTCACGTAAAAAATTTGAGGATCCCCCGGAGGCCATATATGAAGAGGTTGATGACAGTGGACGAGGCGAAAGAGGTATGTAGAGACCGTAGCGTTTGGCGCTCCGTTCTCTCTGACTACCCCGCTAGGGATAAAGCGTGAAAATAAGTAAGTTTAGAGGCAAAGCGCGTTGTTGAGTTTCGCCTTTCAACATGTAATGCTTTCGGAATTCGGCGGAAAGCCGAGAGCAGAGTATGTAAACTCTTAACACTAGGCTCCCTGTGACTACCCTGCTACATGTATAGAGGGTCAAGCTCAAAAAATAAACACAACATTCGCTATTTTCCGCCCAATTTTTGAGACATTACAAATAGCGGCGTTGATTTATGCCACTCAACAAGTGGCATAAATCAACGCCGCTATTTGTCAATTTTGTTTTATCTTAAAAACATTACAAAGGCAAAAAAAAAAAATCAACTCCCTACCTTCTTTAAATTTTCTTAGCAAAACTATGTATTTATAGTTTATATGAACATAATATTAATAGTGTATGAAATATGATTATTACTAGATAGATGTATTACTAGTATAGAATGCGTATAGTAATAAAATTTCGATTATCAATTCTAAGGCACAATAAGGAAATGATATAAAATTTGTTTGACAGTATACATGGATGACTATAAATTGCGAGTCGTAAAATATGGCTGAGGTTATTAACGTGAAATATGTTATTATATAATTTATTTTGTAAGTGGTTCTAGGTAACTTTTTCTGGCATCTGGTGGTCTCAAGTCTGAGATCGATATTGAGATGGTGTTTTCATTCATAAATTATATATAGAGGCCACTCGTGGTGCAGGGGTGCCAAGTGTGACTCTAAAACTGACTGGTTGTGGGTTCGATCCCCATTCAAGAAGATATTTATTTAAATTTTATATTTTTTATATCTTCGTTCTGGTGTCGAGGCAAAAGCGGCGTTGAGGTCTGCCACTCATCACTAAGTGCCTCCAGAATTCAGCAGAAAGTGGGGAACATAGTGTCTTAACATTAAGTTCCCTCTGCCTACCCTGGCATGCAATGATAACGGTATCTCAAGATCGTCTTTTTTTAGCTTCATGCTGTACACAAGCAGCATGGAAGGCAAAGTAGCTTCAAATTCTGGAGGAATGGTGTGTTGAGAGAGTGGCAGAACTCAATGACGCGCTTTGCCTCAGCAAGTGCGAAGAGTGAAGTGTTTTTAATAAGACAAAGCGCGGCGTTGAATTCCGCCACTCAACATGCAATGTTTCCCCTAGCTACCCTGATATCATAATCGAATCTACAATCATCGCGTCTTGACGGCTAGTTAGTAATATGTCTATAATTAATTATCAAATCAATATCGATTTTAATCGATTGTCGACGTCCTTAACTATAACTGTTGGTGGAGAAACGATCAATCGGTTGATACGTTCACACTTAACTCATAAATCAAGTCTATCGATAATAACTGACTTTGACCCCGTATAGAACAATGGGCCAATGCATTGACCTTTATTGTACTATACGCGATATTATTTACCATTTCATAACTTGTGATGCATTTTTTTTTATATTATGCATTTTTGAAAATTATTTGTATATATTCAGCTTCACGCTGTATCCCGCACACAGCAGGGTAGGCAGAGGGAACCTTGTGTTGAGACTCTGCGTTCCTCACTTTCTGCCGAATTCTGGAGACTGCGTGTTGAGTGGCAGAACTCAACGCCGCGCTTTGCCTCGACACCAGAGCGAAGAAATAGAAATATAAATTTAAGTAAATATTTAATCTTCTCGAGTGGGGATCGAACCCACAACCAGTCGGTTTTACAGCCACACATTGTGCCCCTGCGCCACGACTGGCCTCAAATTTGTATATATATTTTTTTATATTGCGTGGATATTTTTAATCTTTTAAAAAAGCAGAAAAAGCACATTATTAAATTTCATGAATATCATTTCTTTTAGTTTATTGTAATTTTTTTTTTCAGCTTCACGCTTTATTAGATACGGAAATATTTAAAAAATACGTCCTAGATGCTATTAGAGAGATAGCCAATAGCAAAACAGTAGGGCCAGGGATGTATAAAACGATGCTCAGTGTGAAATGACGTTTCCATTGCTAGAGCAATGGTCGAACGTCATTTCTAATATTATTACCAAGAAAATATAAAAAAAATTAGCTTCATAATTTAACGAAAGTTAGGTACTATTTTTTGCATCTTAGTTACCTAATAATTTCCAAAGTAACCACCACCCAATCTTCATATTCCCTGATAGTACTTACCAGTGTGGATACGCACAGAAAATTTTAGCCTTTCTAAAATGAAGTTCTGGCTACTATTGGCTGTTAGCTAATATATAATGTTACTAATTTTCTATTTAGGAAATTGTTTTCATTATTGTTATTAAATATAAATAGTAAAAAATATTCATTTAGAAAACGTACAAAAATTTGAACGTAGCGGGACTCGAACCCGCGCGTCCTGATAACCAACCATGCACTCTGACCACTAAGCCATACATTCTCATCAAGCTACGTCAAAATTTTTATACGCTTGTTACAACTTATTTATGTTGATAGCGTCTCTGTAGTTAGATTTTTACAAATTTCCGCTACCCAAAGATAATTACTAAGAATTGTCGTCTGGCAAGAGATAATGCTATTTATTAAATATTTTTAATCATTTTTTAAAGTGTTAATTCACACTTAGGAAAGAAAAATACTTATTTAGAAAACGAATAAAAATTTGAACGTAGCAGCACTCAAACGCGGGCCTCCTCGAAACCGACCAGGCACTCTGACGACTAAGCCATACGTTCTCATCAGGTCACGTCGAAACTTGTAATAATCCCCCAAGCTACGTCGAAATTTGTAAAAATAGTAAAAAACTGTTTGTCAACGTAAGTTATAGATAATTAGGATAGTTATCATAATTTTTATTGAGGACTCGGTTATTTGCGTTTTTTTCGAATTTGAGACGTTGAGTGTTGAGTGGTGAATATCAACGCCGCTCTTGGTCCTGCCAGAGTGGGAGAATGGAAATGATTGTTTTTCCGAATAGAGATCAAACCGGCGGATCGGAGCGGAGTCTAGCTACTATTTTAGACTTCTACTTAATATCCTACATTTAATTTTAAATGTGAAAATTTGTGAAAATTGATGCTAATTCTACTTTTATGCAAAAACTGCTGAACAGATTTAATCGATATTTTACAGTATGTAAAGTTATGTAAAGATTTTTTGTAATTTGGTTATAATATAACAGTGAGTTTAAGTTCAGTTAAGGTTAAGGAGAAGAGCACTAAGAGATTTTCTCCATATTACCACATTTTTATTTATTAGTGAGAACTTAGCATAAATGACTTTGCATTTTAAGTTGAATTTTTGACATAGTTACAAACGATGTTCTTATGTTTAAATAATTACCTCTGAATAGACAGTGTGATAATTAAATTCAAATTAAAACGGTGATAAGTATTTGAATATCGGTACCGATTTTGGATGTTTTAGAATATCAAATTAGCTTATATATGTATGTATATATGTATATATGTAGATCGTAGTTTGTTTAATTTCGTTTACACGTTGCCGCCGCGTTTAGCCGCCCTAAATAAATAAAACCAGTTAATTTATTAGATTGTCGCGTCGTGGTTGAGTTGAGGAACTTTACGGAACCATGTACTTAGTCGTGGATACAATTTTTTTAATGGGGATTTTTATTATTTAAATTTTCCAGGTTATAAGTTATTGTACGTCACACACTTTGATAGTGAGTGCCTTTTCAGTTTCTATATTTATCTTATTCTTAATTAAGTTATTGGTTTTTTTGAAGTTATAGTTTATTCAGTAAAATTGACTATATAGTTTGCTTTCATAAGGGCTATGTGTGTCTTCATCAATGTGAATTGTGTGTCTTCATCAATGTGAATTATGGTTTTTGAAGGACTAGAAGAACCCTTTGTATTTTACCACCCAGAATATAATGACTAATATCAACAGAAGACGGAGTGACTAGATACTCTGTGCAGTCATGAAAAATTATTAAAGTTGTGAAATTTTAAAGCGATAAAAAACAAAAATATAAATAACTTTATAGTTAAAACATTAATTATACATTATATTTAGTGCTAAGTCGTTATCGTAAATCGTAATGTAAATTGAGACATCATTTTAAAATAAATCGATTATATTATACTATATATCAACTAATAAATCGATTATACTTACCACATTAATTGCCATGAGCAAAAGTAAATTTATCCAAGGTCTTGAATAAATCATACATAAAATTTGAGGCTAACACTTCCGTTCAAACACTTTCCAGTCACATCTAATAAAGCACATCGACATTTTCATCACTAATAAAAAAATTAAAGTTTAATTTATTTTTTTATTTAAATTAAAAACGAAACATATCGAATTAAAAAGAAATAATAATAAATATATTTTTTTAAGAACTACTATTCGCGCGCTTTTTTGACGTACGCGTCATTGACAGTTTTACTTTTTTTTTTTACGGACGACTTACGCTGTTAACAGCTGGCGCTATACTGCCGAGGGAATTGAGCTTCCTCGTGTAACATAGGTGTGTATTTTAGTTAGTCCGGAATGTTAGTGTTACAACGCGATAAAAAGGTAAACGCTTAAAGTACGTACTTTATCTATATTCTTAAATAAAGAAGAGAGAAATAGAAAGATAAAATATAAAGAATTTATATACTTTTTTATCTTTGAAGTGATTTTTGATAATAATAAAAATCTAGTTGATAAACGATGACGATGATGATGACATAATTTTAAATAAAAACAGTACCGTATAGTGAAATTAGTTCTTTCATTATAAAGTAATTACTATAATTGAATAAGGTGTGATATCTGTTTTAAGCATGGCAAGACGACTTCTAGTCGTTTTATATGTACATATTCATATTGTATCTATTGTCATAGTTGTAGTCGCCGAGTCATTACCGCTATGTTTAGACATTTTTTTGCGTGACTTTTTATGCGTGAAAGCTAAGAGCTAAAAGCTTCACGCTGTATCACGCATAAAGAAGAGCATAGGTGGAGGGAGCGTTAATTAGGAGGTAATGCGCATTGACTGGCGAAATTCAACGCCGCACTTTCTCTACCAGAGAGGAGAGACAAAAAGAAAATATTGCACATAATAATAAGAATCGAACACACAACGACGTCATTCAGATGTTGTCTTTCCGCCATGATGATTTCAACTCAAGATTTTTTTATGATATCAACTCAAGTATAATTTTATTTGTTTAAGAATCTCGTTCATTTGTTTAAGAATATATACCGCTCATTTAATCTAACAATCACCTTTTTTTATCTTCACTTCTGCATCCCGCGCATAGCAATGCAGGCAGAGGGAACCTGTGAGCCTACTGTTAAGACAAACCACTTACAACGACGACGACGCTTCTAATCCCCACATTGCGTTGCGTGTGGCGAAACTTAGCGCCGCGCTTTCCCTCTTTACCAGACCGAGGACATGAAAATATTAAATATTTATTTACCTCGACTAGGAAACGAATCCACAACAGTTTATGCAGAAGAACTAATTATAAACAAAAAGTGCAAATACGTCATTGATGCACCAAACAATTGATATCTCAAGTATAATACAGCAATATTAATTTTATTCAAACGCCGTTACAGCCTAACGGCGCCGTTAAAACAGTAAAGATATTTTAAACGAGAAACATTATTAGACTTTATATGGTAGATTTTCCATAAAATTGGAATATAACTATAGGGAATTGCAGCTTTTAGGATCCAAGGCGGTACGTACTGTACACGGCTAACTCTATAAGCCCACGCGTGTATAGCTTAGTTGTGGTACGTGACTTTGCTTGGCGATATTTGTTATATATATGAAGGTATTTTTTGTTATATTTTTTTTTGTAGTCACCAATTACAAATTTTAGTAAGATATTTGATTTTCACGATTGTTACTCATTTTATTGAAACCATTTAACCAGATTAATCGCGTATATTTATTACCTACACACTTTTGGAAACCCAACGTTTAGAAACACTTTGCAGTAATCCGTGGTCATGGGTAGTAAATAAAATAATTTGGATAGTGTGGTTAAGTTACGGTAAAATCTCGTTTCTTTCCGTTCCCGTAACTCACCTCCACTCCCTAAATTACCTAATTGACAAATGTCTGACTTTCTGAATCCTGTAATTTCGTGAGTGATAGTTGTGACACTATTTGTCTATCTTTCTACCACTACATTGTCTATACGCTGTGTGTAACATGAATCTGAGAAAGTTTCATAATACTAAATATATAATGTTATGAGGCCAGTCGTTTGACTGTAAACGCAACAGGTTGTGGATTCTATTCCCACTCGAGGAAATATAATAATTAATACGTTTTTTCGCCCTGGTTTCGAGTCATAGCGCAGCGTTGAGTTCCGCCACTCAACACGCAAAGACTGTACGACTCGGCGGAAAGTAGGAAGCGATTAATAATTAAATAATGTTATTATGACAATCAATATTTAAAATTGGGGCCAGTCGTGGCGCAGGGGCACAGAGTGTGACTGTAAAATCGACTTGTTGTGGGTTCGATCCCACTTGAGTAGGTAAAATATTTACTTACATTTATATTTTCATTTCTTCGCTATGATGTCAAGGCAAAACGCGGCGTTGAGTTCCGCCACTTAATACGCAATGCCTCCAGAACTCGGCGAAGAGTGGGGAACAGAGTGTTTTAACACTAGGTTTAATCTGCCTACCCTGCTGTGTGCAGAAGTTGTTTTTTTTCATTATTTAAAATATTTCATAAACTTGGCACTTTTGCTGGGCCTTGTGTAGATATATGTACCTGAATGTTTAAATTTCATGAAGACTATAATATTTAACGAGTGTTGAAATTACTATAGAGATAGTCATTGCCGCTACTGATTGCTTCCCATATCGGTACAGTATTTACAGTAAAACTAAATAGTTATATATTATTGTTCACTTTATATATAATCATAGTATTCTGACTGAGTTTCTATGCATATTTTCAAATTCAAATTCAAAATATTATTTATTCAAATAAACTCTTATAAGCACTTTTGAATCGTCGAATGAACATATAAACAAAAAAAAAGCTACCACCGGCTCGGAAGGCAGTTCTGCTGAGAAGAGCCGGCAAGAAACTTCTTTATTAGAAAGAAAATTTTATTACAGAGAAATTTATGATTCATATTGTGTGATCATTTGAATTTGAATTTGTTTATTTAAACAGCAAACTAAGAATAGAAAACTGGTGTAAGTTCGATATGGAATAAGAATCAAAGAGAAGAGTTTTTATAGGATTTGTAACGAATTCAGTTGTGCTTTAGTTCTATCAATTAATCACTCTCTGTAAAACTTTAAAGCCTTCAGGGTACCCTGAAGGCTTTAAAGTCAAGACAGTTATTTGGACAATATTTAGACGTAAAACTTGCAGGTTCGAACCCCATTGAGAGATGAGATAGTGACAAAGCAATAAATACATTTTATTTCCCTGACCCTAACTCTCCAAATTGCGGCGTTGGGTTCCGCCAATAAATTACATTGCCGAGTGGATAATTGGTTTAAACTATATATAGTTTATTTGAACTTACCGCGAGCAAAGTGGACAGGGCGCTTGCCATGAGCATCGCGCGGGTCGTTCGGGGTAGGCGGGCGGAGGGGCGCGCGCGAGCCCCGTCCGGCCGCCCTCCGGCCCTCTACCACCGTTGCACCTTCATTGCACACCTGGAAACGAATATGTATATTTAATTTAAATTTGACATAATTGATAATCAAAAACCATCGATACATAAAACTTTGAAAAGTAAACAAGTTTGTAGAAAAAATCTTAAAAATCTTAAGTAATCCTCAGTGTTGAAGATAATTTCATGAATAATGAAATGTCTAATAATAGTCTCGATTAAGTCACCTTCCAAATAAAAAACTAAATTGAAATTGGTTCATCTGTTTAGGAGGTACGATGCCACAGTCAGACATACAGGTATGCACATACACAGTCATATCAAACTTATGAATATTAATAAAAACTTATATTGTACATTCTAATTTTGAATGAATTATAAATATTTTTATCATTATTCAATATTATTTAAAAAACTTAGTACAAAGAAAGTGTGGCCGAATTCTCTAGGCATTGCGTGTTGAATGGCGGAACTCAACGCCGCGCTTTACCTCGTTACCAGCGTAAGGAAGTTAATATTTCATTCCCCTTAGTCCAATCGAAACCGCCAACTTCGCGCATACAGTCACTATCAATGATAATATCTCTATTATATGAACAATTCAAATTGGATTATTTTCTATCGCAATAATAGAAAAAAATGCTTAAATCATATTTAATAATAGATAATTAATAGATAAGTAAATCATTTGTATTATTATAGAATAACCAAATGAGTTAAGTATTTAAATTGATAATGAGTAAGTATTAGTCATCAGTTAACATACATTTTTGAAGGGGAGAGGTCAATTTACTGGCGTGGTTTATATGTATACTGACCTAATACATATTATCTATATATATATATATAGATGAATGAAAAAACGATTTAATTTGTAAATATCTGAAAGTCATTGAAAGTATTTTTTTTAAGTTATAGGTACATAGAATGTTAGTGCAGTTTTTTTTCATCTTCATTCTTCTTTCCGCATAGAAGAATACGAAGCCCCCTGGTTTCGTATAGTGTACAAGCATGTGACTCTAAACGCGACAGGTTGTGGTTTCGAATCCCATTACCCTATTCTGGTAACGACGCAAAGCGTAACACGCAATCGGCGGAAAGTGGGGAACGGAGTGTCTTAACACTACAAAATTTACACATTATTTACGCAACCTAAATAATACCAGTACCATAGTACTTTTAGGATTTCAAGAAAAAAAAAAATAGATTTTGCAATTATATGACTAATAACGTAAACATTCGCAAAATCATCGTGGATTTTGCCCTTTTCTAATCAATCTGATGTCATTTACACACCTCCTTACATTTATTACAAAAAAATTATCATTTCTTTCAAAACTGTGGAAATTTCGTCTTTAAAGCTTAAATATTAAGATCTAGAATGGAATATATATTTTTTTCCATTTAATTCAATATCAATCAATTCGGTCGTTTGTTATCAACAGTGGCGCCGGGACTTATCTTGTACTTTCAAATATTTGCGCTATTATTCACATTTTCAGGAACGCATTGCTTATAAGAGATTTATGTAGATTTCTAAGGATTTGTAGGATTAGTCATTTATAGATTTACAAAGGATTTTTTATAAGAACCGAGATTATTTAAAAGGATGTTTATTTAGTGCTGACGTTATTTATTTATTATTTTGTATTTAGTTGTAACGTGTTAACAAGCCACCTCATAGTTTACTTTAATATTTATTATAGATAGGGGTGTACCCTTATTGATTGATCTTCGAGACATCATTCATACTGTGGTATATGAAAGTAAAATAATATATATAAAAAGCCTAAGGAGCCTAAATGTAGGCCCTTTAAAAATCGCATTGACGAACGCCGTTACTATCCGAGCTTATCTCTCTTCCTAGCAAAATTTGATAAGATTGAGCTAGCGAACTCTTACTGGTCAAAAGTGTGTTTCGTTGTAATGCTACGCCTCCTAGATCGTTAAACCTACAACGTTGTGGACGACATGGTGATCACAGGGAAGTAGTTGGTGATAATTGTAACTATAGTTTTTGAGTAAATGGTCAAAATGTGCCCCATAGAATTAAGCTGTGGAAAGTTGTGAAAAAGAAGAAAAGAAAAGTAGAAAAGAAGTGGAGTCGAGCGAAAGCGAATTTTGCGCAACATAGGTTCGCTAGACTCCACTCGCCGTGCACAGCAAGTGGCGGACCCTAGTATTATATTAGCACGATTATCTTCGTTTTTATACATATATTTAATAATTAATTATGTTGACGTCATAGCACAGTGAGGTTGTGCCTGAATGCAACGCAGTGGTCAGGTCGCATGGCGTCTATCCATACCCAAGGAAAAATCTCGGGTAATTAATTTTAATGTTCTAATAAAGAAACCACGGTGCTTGAAGCAAGCACCACCCAATGTTTTAAAATGGGATGGTGATCAGAATGTCTTAACACTGGATACCCTCTGCTTATCATTCTGCTGTTAACTTAACACAACTTTGAATTTTTGTGGAATTTCTAAGTAAGTACTTATCATACAATAGTTATTGTACAGATATAATGGTGGGCAAAGTCTCAATAAAAAAATGTATTATTAGATTTATCAACTAATTCAAATTGAATATCAACGGATAACAAATCAGTAAAGCGAGGAATGCAGCATTTATATATGATATTTACACGTTTCAAAACTTTGGTTATCTCGATTTATTTAATCGTTTCGTTGTTTGTAGTAGTGTTCTTGATAATTGATAATAATAGTTAATTAACAAAATTCATTAATAACTTCCTGTTATCATATATTTTTACGTTTCTTTTTCACGTGATTAATATAATTTGAAATTTCATTTGATTTGACAATTGAAAAATAGTAAAGACTAAACAAATAGAATACGAAAAAATCGATTAGGTGCGAGTCGGACTCGTCCACTGAGGCTTCCGTACCAATTTCAGGATTGTATGATATGTAGGTAACCAGAAGTACACTGTAAACTTTATAAAAATTGACCAACTTAAGTTTGCGGGCATATGCACTTATTTTGTATGAAATGCACTACAAATATGTTTTTTGTAGTGTTTTTTTATGAATTGATTTGACCTATGATTTTTTACTTTTCGCAATTTTTTCTCTATCTGTACTAAAGGACGTTGCTTCTTTCAATCATTGTTTTAGCTTCCCGACATTATCGTTTTCGAATCTATATTTTTAAATGTATTTTAGTATTACATTTAAAAATATAATATTATAATTTTAATAAAACCCAAAACAAATAGAATTATAAAAAACGCATAAAACGGTTTAAATGTAATTACCTAATATATTATTACATGGGTAAACAGTTGGTAAACAGTAAATTGATTTCAGTCTTAAATCAATTTTCTCGTACACAGTAACCATTACTTTTATTACTACGTTCTAATTAGTCAAGTCACTAGTTACTCTTAGATGTGGAAAAGTTAGAAATGGTATATTCTATCAGTTTCTAAAAGAAAATGTCACTGAGAAGAAATACATTAGCTTGAAAGTGTTTGGTATATTTTCTAGGGCGGTGGCCCTGTCCTTCAGTGGCCACTTGGAAGCGATGATCATCTTATGAAAGTTAAATTAGATAACCTCTAATTTAACTGTCATAATATGATATCTCCTCCAATATATAAAATGTTTAATTTCTCTCATAGTAGGGATCCAACCCACAACGTCACGTACACAGGCGCACGCTTTTGCCCCAGCGCCACGACTGGCCTCCTCTTTAGGCTCACCTATAACTATGGTGTGAAATATATTAAATCATCAATCATCACAACCTCATCATTATTTCATTCTTTACTTGCAACTCCTTTATTATCAAAGTAGATTCTTACACAAAGATATCTACCCACCATGCATTTTCTGGACAAGTGGATCTACTCTATGATTTAGCTATCATTCATCAGCTCAAACAAATAATTGGGTTTCCGTCTAAGATTATAGATTATGTGTTAAATAATCTAGTGCCAAACAAATGTTAAAATTTCAATAATCATTATAATTTATCATTGCGTGGTTTAATTATATTCCACTTTATCAATACAAAATGATCGACAGCCGTTTATCATTGGTAAGCCAAGGAGCAATGAATGTTATATATTTAAGAATAAATTTATTATGGCGTAGTGTGGGACTATAAACTCGACGGTTGCGGCTTTGATTCCCAGTTTTGGCAAATTTTCAATTCCTGGCTCTGGAAAGCAAAGCTAGGCGTTGGTTATTGAGTGACAATAGAGTGTATAGCACCAGGGTCGCTGTTATGCACAGTAGTAGTAGTAGTGAAGCTAAATAATACAAGTAAAGTACTTGAATAAATTAATATTAGTAATTATTTTTAGTTATTCTAATATATCGATATTTTAATGAAAAAAAGATGAATGCTGTGGAGATGCGATCTCTTCGTAGGATATGCGGAGTCAGCTTAGCTGATCGAATCCGCAATGAAGAGGTACACATAATGGCAGGTACTAGCGAGGATGTCACGGTGAGAATGAAGAAGAACGTGCTCAGCTGGTTTGGGCACGTCGAACGAATGAGTGATGAAAGAATGGCAAAAAAGATTTATGACGGAAAAGTGAGTGGTAAGAGAGGTTGACCTTCGAAAACACAGTATCAAAGATACTGGAGGAAGGTCACGTAAAAAGCATGAAGACACCTCCGAGGGCATGTATGAAGAGGTTGATGACAGTGGACGAGGTGAAAGAGGTATGTAGAGACCGTAGTGTTTGGCGCTCCGTTCTCTCTGACTACCCCACAAGGGATAAAGCGTGAAGCTAGTTTAGTTTATAGTTTTAATATATCGAACTGTATGTACATTTTGTAACATAATTATTAAAAATCGTTCAATTTATCCTAAGTCATTGTCCAAATTTTTAAATGATGTTTTCGTTTTATTTTTATTTGTTATGCTTGTAAATTTATTTTATTTTCACAATTAATAACGTAAAATTCATTTTATATGTAATAAAAATATTACAAGGCTTTTTTCCTATTTTCATATATAAAGTACTCCGCCTATTTTTAATTTACTTCAATTTACATGTAGCGGAACTCAACACCGTCACTAAAACTTTCTCACTATATTAATCATTCACAAGAACACCCATAAGAAGCATTTCTTATTCAAACCTAGTACGAAGCGATTTGAACTTATCTGAAGATGTGATCTACATAAAGATGTTAGAAATATATTATATAGCCGTATGCTAATATTATAGAGTATTCATGTCCACTATGAAGTTTACGGACACGGAAAGCAAACTAAAACAGCTTATTTTGATATAGTGTTGCTTTAGTTAGAAACAATACCTTTCTTTTCTTTTATTTTAGTTTTAGAAGTTTCTTTTAGGTTCCTTTGTTATGTAAATGTGATATTATTTAGCTTACTTGTTGTATTGGTTTGTATAAAGCTTTTGAAGGATTAAAAATGTTAAATAAGGTTTGTTTTTAAAGTACCTCCTACTAACAATAAAGAGAAAGGAAAGGTTTTTAATTATTACAGTTCCTTCTTATCTTTCTCTATAAGAAAGATAAGAAGGAACTGTAATAATAAAAAAAAACCATTATTACTTTAGAGCAAAATCTTAGAGGCAAAATCTTCTTCTTAGAAATTTTGTCTGTGAACATGACAGTCGTTCGATACCTACTCGGTGATATGAATTATTTTTATTTCCTCATTCTGGTAAACGAATAAAACGCAGCGTTGAACACTGTCGCTTAGCAAAAAGTCTTGAAAACTTGGCGGGAGATGGGGTTGTACTAATGTATTATAATGTACTAGGTTCTTTCTGCCTATCCTGCTTATACGGACTCCAGCATAAAGATTATAAAAAAAAGTCAGCTCTGCAAGTAACGTTCAAAAACATATTAATAAATATAAGATAACAAGCCTTTAGAGTTGTGATTGACACATTATGCTATTTCAACAAGATCTCACTATATTAATAAATCAAAGTCAGTTTTATCTAGATCTTTTAGCTGTGTATTCTAATAATCTAAATATTTACATTTCTGCTTGTGGACTAATGAGGTCACGAGGTTTTTCTTAATAATCATGGATATGCATGGGCGTAGAAAGAGTGGGTAGGTGGGTATGTTTATTTCTGTGAATTTGACAAAAGACTGGGTAAGTTTTTTTACCTCTGGATCCAGTTCTTTTACATCAGATCGATACAGGTTCTTTTATATCTGGATTTCCTTTTAATATTCCGTTGTAATGTACAGTGGAAACACACGGTGTACGACCGCCAGCCAAGGTGACCATTTACACGACAGAGTACTATACAGATTATAGTCACATAGCAAACCTAACACAGATAGCTTGTGCCGTATGGTTTTACTTTCCTACTTAAGCTATATTTTTTGATAGCCAAGTTATATTATATTATTTTTTTCATTGTCAACTAAACACCAAACGTCAAAAGTTAAAAGTACATATTCTACTAACACACACAATTGTGACGTGTTTAAAACATGTTCGATTGAACGGAAAGGTCCAAACTCAACTCACAAATATATGTAAATATTTAGCCAGAATCGGAGGCCGTTTTGGCGCAGTGTAACACTATTAAATTAGGGCTCAAAATTAAATTTATCCGGAAAACCCAAGAGATGAGATGATGAGATCTGGGGTAAAGAACTCAACACCACTGCAAATAGGCACAGACATTGTGGAACAAGTTCCCAAATTCACATACCTCGATAGCGTCGTGTCAGAAACAGGAGGTACCGAACAAGACATCTCTTCACTAATTGCTAGCTTTAAATTGCTAAGGCCCGAGCGACTTTCGCGCAGCTACGACCCATCTGGCAGTCACGTAAATTAACCCGTAGAGTTAAACTCAGGTTTTTTGGGTCTAATATAAAGTCAGTGCTGCTCTATGGGTGCGAAACGTGGAAGGTGACCAAGACTGTTTCGCACCAGCTCCAAATTATCGTTAATCGATGTCTTCGCCAAATTCTTGGTGTCCACTGGCCCGAACAAATTTCGAATGTTAATCTTCGTGAATTTTGCCGAGAATCACCGATCGACCAGCAAATCAAACGTCGCAAGTGGAGCTGGATTGGGCACATGCTGCGCCGAGGTCCTGACCATATCCCGAAGCAAGCTATGGATTGGAATCCTCAAGGAAAGCGCAAACGTGGCCGATCCAAGCAAACTTGGCGACGTTCAGTTTTAGACGAGGCGAAGAGGTTTGGCAACATGGAACGAAGTAGTTTTGTCATCCATACAATCATCCTGGATTGGAGATATTGTGTGGTCTCGAATCCAGGCAAAAAGCTGCCAATGCAACGTAAGTAAAGCACCTGCTATTTTATAGTAAAATTCAAATACTTAAAAAAATTGAGTAAAGCATCTCTCATAAACTATTTAAATAAATCAGCTATTTAAATCATAATAAGTTAATACGATCACATCCAGACATATTCAACCGACCTACCGAGTCCTGCATCATAAATACGTTACTTAGAACAAATGGCCGTCTGTACATAATGATATAATTAATTTTATTCAATACAATCACTATATTATAATAAATAATCGCGCGGACATTAATAAGATGTGTCAAGAGCACGGCGCCATTTTATTGTTGATTTCATTTGTTGATAGCTGTTCAAGTGAAGTGTGCATAGACAAGGTTTGGTTTTTGTTGAGAATCTGGCAAAGTCCTGTCAATTTTGTTTAGGTTCTCGCATATAGCAGGGTGAGCAGAGAGAATATATTGTTAAGACACTCCTTTACCCACACACTGTTCAATTTTCAAGATATTATAAGCGTGTTGAGTGGCGAAATTGAAGTTTATCTGTATTTTCTACCCATTTGGTAAAAGGTGGTTTGGTGAAAAAACAAAAAAAAATATTATATATGTATCTAATCCGTCAGCAGATCCATGATCATTCAGTGAAACACAATATCCCATCAAATTAATAAAGTTATAATATATAAAAACAATTTATATAATAAAACAAGATTGATTCAAGATTTTTAATCTTACAAGTAATAAAAGTATTTCGCCTCCAGAATTCGTCGGAAAGTGGGGAATGGAAGTGTTTTAACACTTCCTCCTTCTCCCTATCCTGCCAGGTGCTATACAGTGTGCAACTATAAAAAAAATAGTTTAATAAAATAATTTAATAAAATTTTCCTACAAAACGTATATTAAAATCCAATGCCATCCAATGTAACCGTGATCGTCCAATTCCTTCAAAGTACACATAAAATTGTAAATAGAATTGACAAATCATGTATACGATGTTTTGCAGTTAAGTTTATTAAGCAGTAAATAGTCTCTAAATCTTGCCTAATAGTAACTAGCCTATAGCTCTATATTTATAGGTATATTACGAAATAGGCACTTTGTGTATTTCTAATTAAAAACAATTAACGATCTACTTCGACTTGCTCGGACGTGGACACGATTAATTATTGAATATCTGAATTGTATTGATTATTTATATATTATAATGTTGTTTTTTTTTACGTTATATCGAAGACGGTTGTGGTGAAGCATCTAACTGTCAGCGGGATGGTTGTGGGTTCGATTTTGTTCTAGGGGATTAATTAATTGGGTTGAGTTTCGCCGCTCAACACGTCTGTATATAATATGTCTTGTAAATTGAGCGTTGTGTGGGGAACGGAATGTGTTAGCAGTAGGTTCTCTCTGTTTATCCTGCTAAATGCAGGATAAAGTGAGAAGGTGAAAAATAATATTAGTAATTTGTGTTTTCTTTAAATTTTGATGTGAAACAGATATTTATTAAAATGTTAAAAGAAAATAAAGAAATATATATATATATCATAGGATATATATATATATAAAAGGACTTGTACCTGACTGACTGAGGTAAGACGCACGCACAGCCGTAACCGCTGTGGGTAGAAACGTGAAATTTGGACAGATGTTTATTTTCATAATCTAGACATCCAAAAAGAAGGATTTTAAAAAATTTTAACCCTAAAGGGATGAAATAGGGGTTGAAAGTTCGTATGGAAAAAAAATTAAATCGGCACTGGTTTTTATAAAATTTGAAATTTAGACGCTTAAAAATATTTCATTGAACACGTGTTTCATGGTTTTTTTAGAATTTATCCCTAATGGTGCAAATAAGCGGGCGAAGCCGCGCGCGCCATCTAGTAAAGAAATAAAATAATTTAATAGAATATAAATTATGTTTTGTAAACCATTCGTTATCATATAATATGAAATTATATTGTTATTATAAATTTTATAGACTACGCAAGCCATAGGGCTATCAGTTTGATTAGCTTAGGTAGTAAAGTTTATGCTAAAGTTTTAGCAAGAAGAATGCAAGAGAGATCTGAAAGGTTGTTGTGGGAGGCCCAAGGGGGCTTTAGACCTGGAAGAGGGTGTATGGATAAGATCTTTTCCCTCCGCATGATCACGGAAAAATTTTTGGCCGTTAACCAAAAAGTTTTCTGTGTTTTTGTGGACTTGGAAAAGGCGTTTGACAGAGTTGTAAAAGCGAAATTATGAGGGATACTACTACCCCGGTACAATGTGAGTGATTTAGCCGTAAACAATGCAGTGTTGGTACCAACGCTGTTATACGGCAGCGAAACATGGGTATTACAGGACAAGAATGAAAGAAAGATGAATGCGGTGGAGATGCGATCTCTTCGTAGGATATGCGGAGTCAGCTTAGCTGATCGAATCCGCAATGAAGAGATACACAGAATGGTAGGTACTAGCGAGGATGTTACAGTGAGAATGAAGGAGAACGTGCTCAGCTGGTTTGTGATGAATGAGTGATGAAAAGATCGAACCCACAACCAGTCGGTTTTACAGTCACACTTTGTGCCTCTGCGCCACGATTGGCTTCTATTAATTTTATTAATTAGTTTTTTAAGCATTGACACAAGAGTGAGGAAAATTATGAATTAATTATATTAATTTTCTCGCTCATAATGATTTACTTTCATTTTCTAGCTTTGGCAAGACAGTAAACAGTGTTGAATTGCAAAGTCTCGAATACGAAGCAGGTTACGCAGTATCTTAACACTAGGTTCCCTCTCTTTACCCTGCTGTATATTTTAAACATTATTCCTTGTCACTTATCAAAAATATATACATCAACTTTAAGCTCAACGAATCGCAAAACGTAAAAGCTTTTACCTCAATAGTAGAGACGGAAGTCGTAACTTTCATATATTCATATAAATAATAAGAGCTTTATAATATTCATATAATCTCTATATATAATAAGACAGTAAAAATATTTTGTCTGTACATTTAGTAATTTTGACTGAAATGAATAGAGGGATACTTAAAAAGATTAATAGAAAGCAAAAAGATTTTTTTTGAATTTCTTGTCTGTCTGTCTGTCTGTCTGTCTGTCTGTCTGCCTGTCTGTCTGTCTGTCGACATATTGTTGTCCGCATTTTTCTCTGAAACTACTGAACCGATTTACTTGAAAATTTCACCAATTGCTTTGTTTTAACTCAATTTAGGTTCTAAAGTTTGGTTCATCAAAATCGGTTCATTAAAAAAAAAGTTATCGTCATTTGAATGAACTCAAGGTATTAGCTTGCCAGCGAATGTTATATAGAAATCGCGCTGGTATGACCCTGGCTAAAGAATGACATTCGAAACGTCTTGATTATATGACTGTTGATAAAAATATATATTTTTGAAGCACTATTATACAATATTTTATACAATAAAGTAAACAAGGCCAGTCGTGGCGCAGCGGCAAGAAGTGTGACTGTAAAACCAGCTGGTTGTGGGTTCGATCCCCACTCGAGGAGATGAAATATTAACTTAAATTTATATTTCCATTTCTTCGTTCTGGTGGCGAGGTTAAGCGCGGCGTTGAGTTCTGCCACTCAACAAGCAATGCCTCCAGAATTCGGCAGAAAGTGGGGAACGGAGTGTCTTAACACTAGGTTCCCTCTGCCTACCCTGCTATGTGCGGGATACAGCGTGAAGCTGATTTATTTATTTTAAGTAAACAAAATTGAATTGTTAGTAGAGATTACCTTCATAAATCGTAACAGTAAAGTTTAAACCGTAATTAATTCAACACAGAGATAAAGAACGATTTGATCTTCAAAGAAATATCAAGTAAATACATAGATTTTTTGGTTCGTTCGTTCGTTTGAAATAAATCTATATAAAAATGCCTAAAAACATCCTTTCTACGTGTACTCTGTAATAACTACATATTTACCAATTATTCATTTATCTAATAATATGCAAACAGAAGTTAATAGGCAAACATTACAGTTATTTTACAAAGAATATTATGAATCCTTAACCAAATTAATATTTTTACATTTAAGACTGTTTCTGAAGCAGTACAATTATTAAGTGACATCAGCACATTTAACAGAGCTTTAAAAAACATAACATAGGTAAAAAGAACGTAATGATACAAAAATATATATATATATATTAATAAATAATTAGCTTTATGTATATTTTATGAATATCAAATATCGACATTGGTCATATTTTTTAGTTCGAAACAATCAAAAATTCTTACAGAAGTTACGATAATGTCGTAAAAAAATCATATTAGAAGTCATTATAGTTGTCTTTATATTATATATGTTGTTGTATGTTGTCTTTATATTTGTTTGTCATTCTATTATAGGGTGTGAGGCCAGTCGTGGCGCAGCGGCACGAGGTGTGACTGCAAAACCGACTGGTTGTGGGTTCGATCCCCACTCGAGGAGATGAAATATTTACTTAAATTTATATTTCCATTTCTTCGCTCTGATGTCGAGGTTAAGCGCGGCGTTGAGTTCTGCCACTCAACACGCAATGCCTCCAGAATTCGGCAGAAAGTGGGGAACGGAGTGTCTTAACACTAGGTTCCCTCTGCCTACCCTGCTGTGTGCGGGAGACAGCGTGAAGCTGATTCATTTATTTATTTTATTTTATTATAGTTGTCAATCAATTCTGCTTAAATCAATAATCATGTATTTTAAGCGGGCGAAGCCGTGGGCGGGCCGCTAGTATATAATATAATGTAAAATAGGCACGTCCACGATCCATTATAGTTAATCGATAGTGCGAAATCGACAGTGCGTTTGTTGGCGTTATGTCTATTTATCAGGCCACTGGCGCCTCACATACCGACGTGTAGCGCCCACTTAGTGTAGGGACTCGGGAAAATTTATAATTAAAAAAAAAATAGTTTAAAATTGTAAATATATTAAAGTTTGATATTAATAATAATACTATATATTCAGAATTCAGCCACTCAACGCGCAATTTCCCTAGAATTTAGCGAAAAGTGGGGAGCGGAGTGCTTTAACACTTGGCTACTTTTGTCTAACCTACTGCATGCGGGATATATCGCGAAGTATGCTTTTTTACACCAAGTGCTACAAAATGTACTCAGATCTACAATTTAATAAATACAGATTTTCTACTAACCGCTGTAGAATTTAACTATTTATGATATGGCTGCATCATCAGTTTCACTAGATAATAACATTTAATTTTATTGTCACCTAAGTTATATATACATCTAAATCATAATAATGTATTTCATATTCGAAACCACTTATCTAAAAAGTAAGAGTAGCAAATTCTTTAAATATTATGTCTATTTATTTAATAATAGTTGTAATAAAAAAATATAAATATATTTGTTAGAATAAGCTTAACTCCTCAATGTCAGTGGTCGTTTATTTCATATGCACGATTAAATACTTGCGATAAGATTACGATTTAATCTCTTGATTGCATAAAATATTAAATTATATACATACAACACACATATATATATATATATATATATATATATATATATATATATATATATATATATATATATATATATATATATATATAAGCAGACAGATTTAGCATAACATTATTTATACTACTAGGCTGAAGCTTTTGGACAGTTTTAAATATTTGTTTTTATTACAAACTTGGAAATGGAAATTGGAGTTTATTTTAAATTGAGCTTCTTTATAAATTTCATTTGGACTGCATTTACAACAAATAGGTTATATGGAAGTAAATGAAGTCACACATAGAAAAAAAACATTGAATTGAATTAAAAAAAAACAAAAAAAATCCTAAGAATGATTTGGCAAACGAGTGAGGCACTCTAGGTAATCATAGTATAGATTAACACGTTAAAATATTTAGAATTTTAACTTAATTTAAATGTATCTGTAGATTCACATAGTATCACGCACATAGCAGGATAAACAGAGCCAACCTGGGAATGTAGTGTTAAGGCAACAAGCCTTTAAACCACTCTTGTTCCACACTTTCCGTCGAATTTCGGAGGCATGTTAAGTGACGGAACTCAACGTATCGCTTGGCTTGGTCATTAATCAATACTCTACGAGAAGATGATGTATTCCTAAATTGTGAATATTAGATCCATAGCTTACAATTTCAACAACTCTATAAAAGTACAGGCAAATTCATAAGATATCTCTTGTATAAAATTGACTTAAGAACAAAGAATGTACTCTCGGCTAGACGGTATTAACAAAAAGTATACATAATAACTAATTTATATACAAAAGTTCTTATATTTCCTTAATAATAATTAATATAAGTAATTTCTGAAAGCTATTAATGGCACGTACTAATATAATTGTTATTGCAGCATTTATATGGAGTTTTAGCATTTTTATTGATCATACATACATACATATTGTAAATAAATGAGATATCACTTGATAATGCGTAAATATGTTGAATTTTTTATAAACACTGTTTACAAAGTAAAATGCAGTTTTAATAATGAAATTTTATAGTTCTTGGATTTGAAATGTATTGGCGATTTGTAGCTTAGGCCTCACTGTATATTTCCTTTTATAATAAAATTGGTAATTTTTGGGTCTTGTATATTATTTGTTTTATTCTTAGAGGATCACTTTGTTGTCCATTCGTCTGTCTGTCATATCTGTCAATAATTTTCTCCAAATCGCATAGAGGTATCGAGGTTAAATAAATCAAGCTTCTAAGTCAACGCAATCAAAACATTTTATATTATTTCTTAAAGATTTTGTATGAAATTAGCTGTGTAATTTAAATCTATAGAGTACTTGTCGAGGACCTACATTTACGAAATTTGGCACGAAGTGAGCACTTACAATACATATTAGGAAACGATTCGAGCTGTTAATTTTTTTAAGGATTTTTCTAGCGTTACGCTGAAAGCAAACAGAAGGGTAGGCAGAGGGAACCTAGGTTAAGACACCGTTCGCATTGTGCGTGGAATTCTGGAGGCATTGCGTGTTGAATGGCGAAACGCAACGCTGCTCTGAAATCTCTACTGCTCCGATATGTATGCAATCGTTAGTTATTTAAAGTTTATCAACTTTATTCACCGCGTTACCAAAACCTAGATCCATAGATCTTTATGTAATTTGGCTAGTGAGAACTAGCAATACAAATAAACTCTTTTTAATCTGTTAAACGGCTCTACGTTGTATTACGCACATAGCAGGCTAAGCAGAGCGAAGCTGAGAACCTAGTTTTTAGACACTCCGTTCTCATTAAGACACTGTCTTCCACACTCTCCGTCAAACTCTAGAGGCATTGAGTGTTGTCTGCAGGAACTTAACGCAGCGCTTAACCTCGTCACCAGAGCGAAGCAAATAACTAATTTCAACTTAAAAATAAATAATAACTCAAGAAAAAAACATTCGTGTCACTTACGCAGAATCGATTGCCATAATAACAATTTATTAAACACAAAAGTATTCATAGCGCGGCTCGTTAAAATACTCGACATAGCTAAACGCAATTAAGTACAGTGATAGCTGGTAGGATTGTAAATGTATGTATATGTATGTATGTTTGGTGGTTATTTGGTTGTTTCGTTTGTTTGTGGTATTTAGACTGATTTAGAAAGTCTACAATATTATAAAATAAAAATATTTAAATAACTGTTTTTGATGTGGATAAATATTATACGCGGATAAAGATAAGTTTTGATATTTTCTATGAGCAGTTTCGGAGGCCAGTCGTGGTGTCTGGGCACTTAAGTTTGACTGTTAACAGTGTGTGTAGTGACAGGTAGTGGATTGTATTGCTTCTCGAGGATATTTCATATTTTCATTTCTTCGCTCTGGTAACGAGGCAAAGAGCGTTGAATTCGGATTCTCAACACGCAATGCTTCCAGAATACAGCGGAAAGTCGGGAATGGAAATGTCCTAATGGGAACGTTGTGTCTTACTTCCTAGGTTGCCTCTACTTACCTTGCTATGCCGAATACAGCGTGATTCTAAAATAAAAAAATATAGAACATATTGTAATCAGTTTGGTCGTATGATATAAGAGAGGAGATTAAATTACAAGATATATGATATACCTATGTTATATTTTTCTTTTTATATTTACAGTTTAATTACATCTTTTGTTCGATGGTATAACAATATACTAGGTTACCTTTATCTTACCTACGAACACTACGTTACCTTCGCCCTACTCCAGAGTTACGAAAGTAACGTAGTATTCTTTATTTTCGTAATATTAAAAAAAAATTGCCGCCACAAGAAGAACTCATCCAAGTACAATTTCAACTGCGTGACTGTTATTCCACACTAAGAATGGAAAAAATGTATTAAAATTTAAACATAGTGGGACTCGTGGCACGTTTGTTAAATTTTGTAAGATTATATACATATGTTTTTTTTTATGGAAAAGGACAAGGCAGACGAGCGTTCGGGTCACCTGATGGTAAGTGATCACCGCCACCCACGACCTCGTGTAACACCAGAAGAGCTACAGGTGTGTTGCCGGCCTTTAAGGGGTTGGGCGCCGGAGCCCGGCATTACCTGATGCGAAACGCAGTGGCATAAAGCCCCTACTTCACGCCAGTTTTAAATGCCGGGGGTGGTAATGACCCGGTCGAGTCTGCCCATGCGTGTTGCCATTGCTGGCGACGTGACTCTACCACACGTACTTTAGTCGCCTCTTACGATACCACCAGTACCAGGATGATCCTATTCTAGGCCGGGATCACACGGCTAAAAACCTCTCAGAAACTAAGAGTCATAACGAAATTATCCTTTTTGATTGATCCATATGTAATATAATCCAATATAGGGAACGATCCAAGTTTCATCAAGATTCATTAAGTATTTGATATATGGATCCACGCATTTCTATACGGGAACGCTTAAAGTCCGTCCGTCCCTTCTTATAATCACAATTACAGCCAAGTGACAGGCTAATCAAAATCTAAGCAGAATTTATATTAAACAACCGTGTCATTCACAAGGTGATAAACGCTAGCACATTACTTCAAAATGCCCGGTAAGGGAACCGACATTTGCATTCTGGTAGCTGAACTATAAATAATAAGAGACAGGTATCTGTCTGTCTGTCTATGGAAGTACAGAATTACAATAGTACTAGACTTTGTTTATAGATACAAATAAACATGACAGTGATTAAATTGTTTTGATTTAAACTAAATTTATAATTGTTTTGGTATTTTTTTGATCGAAACATTTATTTTTTTAAGGATTTTCCGTATTTTGATAATTTTTTCTATTTATTCTTAATGTTAGGTTTTTTTAGTTTCCCGCACGCAGTACGGTAGGTAGAAGGATCTAGTGTTAAGACAGTTCCGTTCCCATTAAGATAGTTCCGTTCCTCACTCGGAACGTTCCTCACGGAACTAGACGCTGCGCTTCGTCTAGTTATCAAAGCGAGGAAATAACGAAATATTTAATACTTATTTACTTATTTAGAAAACGTATAAAAATTTTTTGAACGCAGCGGGACTCGAACCCGCGCCTCCTGGAAACCGACCAGGCGCTCTGACCACTAAGCCATGCGTTCTCGCCAAGCTACGTCGAAATTTTTATACGCTTGTTACAACTTATTTATGTTGTTAGCATCTCTGTAGGGAGATTTTTACAAATTTCCGCTACCCAAAGATAATTACTAAGAATTATCGTTTGGCAAGAGAGAAACTATTTTTTAAATATTTTTAAAAAAATTTAAAGTGTTATTCCACACTTAGGAAAGAAAAATACTTATTTAGAAAACGTAGAAACGAGAAATATTTAATTCTGACTGGCTTCAATATTAGGTTAGCTCTCTTTTATAAGGTTTTCGTCACTCCGAAATGGCGAGACAATGTGTCATAATAGATTCCGCCATCCATCTATCAAGTTATTTGTTTATATTAAATTTGAAGAATATTAACTATGTCATAATATTTAAACTATAATCTATATATTAGCAAAATTTTACTTATATCGTCCGATTTTTTTAATTTTTTTTAATATTTTTGGTATTTTTTTAAAACTAAACTAGATATTTATAAGAAAATCCTAACTCTTTAGAGGTTCTGCTGTCAATAAAATTATGAGTATTTTTATTAATTCAGTCAGCACAACTACCGGCTGTAATGGCTATAATATATTCCATTTTAAAGTGACGGACGCAAGCGGTTGTTTTAACTCGTTACACTATTTGCAATGCAGATTTATGAATGGCGCTACATTTATTGAAATTGACGTTCTGCTGTCCTGACACCTTCACGTTGGTTTAGATTAAATTAATATATATAAAAAAAAATAAATTAGCTTCACGCTGTATCCCGCACACAGCAGGGTAGGCAGAGGGAACCCAGTGTTAAGACACTCCGTTCCCCACTTTTTGCCGACTTCTGGAGGCATTGCGTGTGGTGTGGCAGAACTCAACGCGGCGCTTAACCTCGACACCATAGCGTAGAAATGGAAATATAAATTTAAGTAAATATTGCATCTCCTCGAGTGGGGATCAAACCCACAACCAGTCGGTTTTACAGACACACCTCGTGCCGCTGCGCCCCGACCGGCCTTAAATTAATATATATTTTTTATTTTCAGCTTCTCGATGTATTCCGCGTATGGAAGGGTAGGCAGAGGGAACCTAGTGTTAAAGCACTTCGTTCTTCACTTTATGTATGTCACACGTGTTTTTTTGTTTAAATTATAATTGCAAACGCGACAGGCTGTAGATTAATTCTTACTTCGTAGAGCCCTTTAACAGGCAATATGTCCAGAATTCGTCGGAAAACAGGGAACGAAGTATCTTAATTTGAGAGGAGTGTCTTAATAGTCAGCGGCAGAGGGATCTACCTATCCTGCTAAGTGCAGGATACAGAGAGAAATGACATTTTTTTTATGAAAAGCGTAATGATCTTATGTACGTGTACCTATTGTTGCCTTTTTTTACAAGAATTTTTTAATGTATCCTTCAAGGACAAGGATATCGTCTTAGGAAGATGCAATATAAATTAACAAACAAAAATAATGTTTAAGAACATTTTTGAACATATTTTAATTACAGTATAAGAAGAGAAGAGCTCAATTGTTCGACTGTAAACGCGATAAGTTGTGAATTCGTTTTTAACTCTATGAAATAGAATATAATAAATTAATATTTTTATTTTTCGCTCTAGTAACAAGTCAAAGCGCGACTTTGACTTCAGCCACTCAGCAACCCAGATTTCAGCGGAAACTGGGGAACGGAAGTGTCTTAATGGGAACGAAGTATATTAATACCAGGTTCCCGTAATGTGTATCGCTAAAAAAAATAGTAAAATATTTATTCTCTACATAAAGTTTCTATTTACTTTCTGATATAGCCTAAAGTTATGTTAACAATTCAATCCCCAATCAATAACCGACGACAGCGCGATTATTATCGAAAATAATAAGACTGGAACAAAATCCTTTAGAGGCCGAATACCGAAGTGGCAGAATTATGACACAAATAATTACCATTACAGGGATATTTATGTGTAAGCGAGCTTTGTTAGGCCATAGTCTAAGAATATTGCAGTTTTATCACTATTTGGTAATAGTTCTGTGTTAATTATTTTTAGCCTAGTTTGGTAGGTATGAATAAAATGCTTTTGCTTTTAAAACTGATTAAAAACCGATAGACTGATAGAAAAACGAAATTTCTTGCCCCTAAGTTTTCTCTATCTCTATATAGGTATATACGTATACGTATAATAATAGCGTAAAGATAAGCACATCCACATCAAACTGGCGCAATTGTGAAACATGTTAGAAAATATATAACATCTTATTTTTGTTTTAAAACAATATTTCTTTTCTTTTCACATTCTCACTATATATATAATGAAAAGCATTATCCTCTAGTTTTTATTTGAGGGAGCGATATCAATCGGCATTTCCAAATTGCAGACAGTCACACCTGTATTATCTTAATGAAGCTAGAATTCCCTACATTTAACATCTATTATTAGATATTATCGTAATAATTAGATACTGCACTGGAATCGTTTCTCTTAACATGTCCTACTATCGAGGGTTTTAATGAAAAAAAATAAATTAGCTGGAAAAGCTTAGAGATTTGTCTCTCCATTCATCAATTTTCCTTTTAATTAATATTACATGTTAACCAAAATGTTAAAAATGTTATGGTAAAATTTTAAAAATTGTTCGTGTGGCAGAATTCAACGGAATATAAATACGCAATACTACAGAATTAACAAGGCTGAATATTAGCTATAATCCCATTGTAAAGTGTTTATTCGGCCTTACTATAATCTGTTAATAATCTTTTGCCGATAATCAGTATCTCATAGCTAAAATCGTGAGAGCTTTAATATGTTTAGTATTTAGGTATACAAGATTGCATTTATCTTTTATCTTTAACAACTAAATATCACTGAATTACGTAAGTCCCTTTGAATATGTCAATAATGTCGTTTTTTTAACTTCACGCTGTATACCACACATATCAAGGCAGAGGAAACCTGGGAAACTAGTGCTTAGACAGGGAACGAAATGTCTTAACACTACTTTCCTGAATTTCCGCCGAATTCCCAAGACTTTGGATGATGTAGCGTACAGGCACAATTGTGGGGCTGTAAACGTGATAGGTTATAGGCGCGATTCCCACTCGAGAAAACGCTTTGGTTATTATATGTTCATGTAATTGCAAATATTTTTTAACTAGTCACATCCCAAAATGCATTTCATCGATCGATGTCATTGTAACTTCCACTAGGTAGTTAAAGAGACCACGTACCAGTCCTTACTTATCTTATTAAGATATTAGTCCATTTTTAGTCCAACCAAACTACAAGAATTATTTCGATGCCAAAATAGCAAAAATAAAAAAGACATTGGAAATTTTAAAGTAGGTCCTGAGATCGGCGTCTTTAAAAGAACAAACACTTTAGCTTTAGCTTTTTAATATACAAATGTAAATTAGCTTTATGTATTCAAATAATACACAACTAATAAGCTATTAGTTACTATCGGTTTCTTTCATTTTTATAAAGATTTTCGTTAAGTATAATAAAAAAAGGAAAATATTATACTCATCTCATAATAATTACTATGTTCTGCGAAAATATCTAAAAGTAACTGCCATATAAATTACTTTAAAGTACTTTAAAACGTATTCTAATTAGGTGATTATGTGACATAGTGAGGTATAGTGATGGCCGAATTTGCATAAAAGCGATTCTGTGTTCCGTAGAAATTTAAGTCTTTAGTCGTTAATAAAATAATTTTGAAAGTGTTAAATATTTAGTAAGATTGGACAAACAAGTTAAATGTCAAATTATTTAGGTAAGCTCCACTCCTATTTTTAGTGACTTTTCTAGTTTTTATTATTTTTCTATATCTTTAAAATGTTGGGATTGTTTTAGCTTTCAATATATATCCTATACAGGAGGTTTTGCAAAGAGAATCCAGTGTCAAGAGCCTCTGTTCTAAACCAATCTATATAAAAAGTACGTTCTTTTTTTAACTGATGATTTGCTTATAGTTTATATTTTTCTAAGGGTTAAAAGCTCTAAAGTTAAAAACTCGAAAGATAAAAACGGGACCCTATAGGATTACTTTGTTGGCCATCTGTCCATCTGTCTAGACCACTTATCTCAAGATCGCGTGGATACATAAAAAAAATAACTATTTAGTTTAACGCAATCAAAAGATATTTTTCTGCATTTTGTATAAAATTTCGGTACTATGTCCACTTTCTGTATCAGGTCCACGGGGACCAACAGTTATGAAATTTAGCACGAAGTGACAATTTACAATAACAAATAAAGGATATAAGCCAAAAAGGAAAGTTCGTTTCATATAAATAGAGTGCATACGCAAATTTAGTTTTGTCAACTTTTGCGAGTTGTATTTTCTGTTAACCTAGAATCTTGAAATTGGTGCGGAAGTTTCGGTGGGCGAGACAGATTCAGACTGATTTTTGTCTTTTTTGTAGCTTCATTAAATCTTTTAAAATTTTAGTAAAATATATTACACACAGTATCACTTTTGACATATTAGGGTTGTTATCCCATTTATCCACAGTAACGCTCGGACTAAGTAGTCTTATGGCCCAGTCATTTTCCTCAATGGTAGCTGCGCGACACCTTCAACTAGCCACTTCCGCGTTTGTTTGATCCTTGTAGACTGTACAATGTATAGACTTACCATATTTTTATTTAAGCTTTTATTAAATCAACTATATCAAAAATGTGGAATTAAACATAATGGAACTTGGCAATTATACGTAGGTCACGTCATTGTGCTGGTCTGATCTTGGAACCAAGAGAATATTGGAACTTTTTAGAGATTACTAACAAGCCACTCGATCTTTGGCTCTGGCTTTGGCGCTGCAGTGTAACAGCATCGGTACCAACACTGCATTGTTTACGGCCAAACGTGCAGCTGTGCTGACGTTTCGGAATCTCATCAATGCTGCTAAGACACTGTTAGCCCTGATACCGGCAGCAATAAGCTTTTTCGTATCCTTCTCGTATCTTTCCTTCTACTGAACATACTTCCCAAATATACTACTTCATTCACTTGTTCTAATATCTTACCATTTACACTGATCTTGTATTCCGTACTTACTTCATTTCTTTCAGATACCAGAACCTTTGTCTTATTCGCATTCAAGCTTAGGCCATTAAGCTAAAAAATAAAAAAAAAACACAATTATATATTTTCCGCATAGCCAAGAAACAAGGGGGAACCTAGTCTTAAAAGTGCTTTGTTACCAGATCGTTGTAATATAAACTATTTAGATACAATAATTTCTTAGAGAGTGGCTCTATGGTCTTTTATGATTTTCAAAAATACATATATTAAGAAATACTTTTTTTATTATTATTATAAAAAAAAACAAAATTTTAAGTATTGTGATATTCTTTGGTCTATATCAGCAAATTGTCATAAGACAGGGTTGATTACTCTAACGGGCGTCGGATCGATCAAGTTCCTACTCGATTCATATCGAGTTAAGCAGATTTTTTCTTTTATTGACGTCACTAAAACTTATAGTTTCATAATATTTAATTATTTTTTTTTTACTTTAAGTAATATACGAGTATAAATAAACAGAGACTGGAATGTTTAAAATCTGGTCAATACAAAAAGAGTTTTTTTGTCGAAGTAAAGTATTTTTTTGCAAAAAGTAGTCAAAAGAAAAAAATATAAAAAAAGAAACTATTTTGGCGCATTGGCACATTGTCAGATTGTAAGCGAGATGGTTGTGGGTTTCGATTTCCACTCGGGGGAATGATTTATTTTCATTTTCTTTCTGGGATAACAACACAAAACGCAGCGTTTAGTTTCGGCACTCAACACCCAATGCCTTGATAATTGGGCTTCCCTCATAGTCACTGGGGGGAAACAATACAGGATGAGAAACGGATATTTTTTAGCGTGATATAAAATACAGGTTCCTTTTTTCCTTAAAAAGTACGGAACCCTAGAGGGACTAAATTACGCTACTTGTTCAGTATCCTCTAAACAACAGCACGTAAAACCGAATTAGAAAACTAGTGAAATAAATAACGAAATGAGCGTGATTAATTCTTATGAAGAAGTGCAAATTGAAACTTCGCCTCTATCATTACAGGTAGCCGATAATAAATGTTTCACAAACCACGTGAGCCTATAAAAGGTATTAAAGTTATTACGTGAGATAGGTGTAACAATTTATTTATGACACTTAACCGTCAAGCACAGTGGTTATTATCACCAACTGAAAAAGAGGTAGCGGATTTGACATACTTGAGAAAATTACTACTTAATTGGGTTTTTTTAAGTATCAACCTGTATCCTGCATATATCAGTAGTCAGACTTGTTGTGAACATATTTCATTCTCTAATTTTCCGCTTAATTTTTAAAATATTGCAAGTTTAAGTGGCGGTGTAATTACATGAAAATAATTCACACCTCTGAGTAGGATTTGAACCCACAACCGTCGTGGTTACAGTCGCACACTTGTGCCTCTGCGCCAATTGTAAACACTTTTCATGTTGGATAGTCCGTGTAGCGAGGAAGACTATAGACTATGTTACAATACGTCAATCGTTTCAATGTAACCCACTGTATCTGTGGCCAGATTTACTTCGGGCACTTAGAATATGTCGAAAGGAAGTGCCTTGGTATATCTGTTCATGGAGTTGGAGTTCATCCTCCTGACTCCCAAGAAAGTGATGTCTGGATGTCGTGATGCTGAAGATGATAACCATTGATTAACTATTGAAAACGTGAAAGATCTCGTAAATGGCCTGATCAATGCCAAATAAATTAAAAATAAGATTACAAGAATATTTGTACTAACCGGTAATGGTATCTACGACCCTTTAGCTACTCGTATATAATTTCAGAGTTAAACAGGTGCAAATTTAATTCGAGCTCCGTGTTGGAGAAAAAGTAATTGTATTTTATGACGTTATAGCCGCAATAATTTCTTGTTTCAAAGTAAGCTGGAGGGTCTCGGTGGGCACAGAACATGGCACTGTAGAAGTTTTATTTAAGTGGTTTTTTTTTTCGAATGGACTTTAATGCTGTTGACCTGGAATGGTCTTGACAGCGTCACCGGGCTGGGAGGGGCGAGTGTAGCTCGCCCCTGAAGATTAGAGTTACGAGCTTTGATGGACGCTCGTGAAGTGATGGCGATCGCGGGGGAATGCCCCGCGTACGCTAATCATGGTGGGTTTCGTCCATTGGGCCCCGCCGCGCCGAGGCGCGGGCGTGCCGTTAGATATGACTGGCCTCGCCGCCTCTTACGGCGGCGGAGAGTGGGACGTGGGACTGAGGAGTGGATCCTCCCAATGTATTGGGCGTTGGCAGCAGTGATGGGATCGTCGGGGGATGTTTAAGTGGTATGAACAGAGAAGCTAGGTTTTTAACTTTTAATTTAATGTTTTTTTTGCCTATCTCGGTAAATGTGGATCAAGGAATATATCGGAATATATATATATATATATATATATATATATATATATATATATATATATATATATATAATATGATTTCTTGTTGCTCCGTACTACTGCTTCGTACACACTCTCTGTGTGTATAGCCCAATTTTTAATAACACTGCACGTTGAAGAGCGGAACTCAACGTGGCACCTTATTTTCTTATCAGAGGGAGGAAATGGAACAAAATCATTCCCCAGACAATGATAAATCCAAAGTAACATTTTAAATATTATATTTTTTTTAAAAATAACTTTGTTTCAAGTTGTACAATATTATTCTTATGTAAATAATATAATATGTTATTTAGAAATAAAACGAAAACATCATTTACTTTGTATGGATACTCTAAGATTAAAGATTCAACAACAACCGTATATAAGAATTATGTAAATGTCAAGTATGAAGTTTATTACATTGTGCGATAGAATATATAAGAATATTCGTTTTCTTATAGTTAATTAATTTACATAATAATACGGTACCTACATATAAGGATAAATCAAATTACGTCATGCCATTTCTGATTTCTCGCTATTCTGTGCTCCTAACTAAATAAGGCTTGTATAGAAGTGATGGATTGCTAAAGCTGAGTAATATTTCATTTAACTTGTATAAAGCTTCCTGTAAACTTAGTTATTGATTATTTAACACGTAGAGGCCGGTCGTGGCGCAGAGGCACAAAGTGTGACTGTAAAATCGACTGGTTGTGGGTTCGATCCCCACTCGAGGAAGTGAAATATTTATTTACATTTATATTTTCATTTCTTTGCTTTGGTGTAGAGACAAAGCAGGGCGTTGAGTTCCGCCACTCAGCAACGACCTCCAGAATTCGGCGGAAAATGGGGAACAGAGTGTCTTAACACGAGGTTCCCTCTGCCTACCCTGCTGTGTGCGGGATACAGCGTGAAGCTGATTTAATTTAACGCGTAGAGCGTCGTAGCGGTGCAGTTTGTAATTATGTGGTAACGTATGACGGTTTTGGGTTCGATTTATTTCCATGTTTCCATGGGAGTAATTAGAATATTTTCGTTCTTTGATTGGGTATGCAAAATGGCGACGAAGGAATGATATTGAAAATTACTTGATTGTTTTCTACTTATTAGCTGCCTCTTAAAATCCTAAAGAAATAGTCAAAAGTAGTTAACTAAGAAGTGGTCTTAGATCAATAAAAAAAAACTTAACGTATGTTTTCGCATATCACGGACGGAAAGATCCTAGTGTTTACAACGTTTCTCACTTTCAATTTTTGAGTTGTTTGTTTATTGGTGGCGTTCATCGCCGCTTTTTAGAGCAGGGAAATACAAATGAGGGAAATTTAAATGTAATCATGCTTCCGAATGGGGAGCGATCCCACAACGTTTATACTCATATGCTATCCCACAGCCCCACGACAGTATTAATTGAAAAATTGTCATTTATTATCTCTATGGATTTCTTTCTTCTTTTTGGGTGAATAAAGCAAAAATTTAGAATAAATAACATTTTGGCGTGTTGAGTGATAAGCCTAAAGGATGATCTATTTCAGTATCTACACGACGCAAAAACAATAAAGAAAATCAGAATTAAGTTTTTATATATATATCTAATTAAATCAAAGACTAAACGCCAATAATTACTGTAACGATTCCCGTATAACATCTTTATTCATCAACTGTAACAAGGAAGCCTTGTGAATAATGTTTTTGCGTGTCGACAAGTTTGAATCGATTTAATATAGTTAACGTTAGTAATTATGTATACAGCATTTATTGTATTAATTTATTTTTACTCTGTACGTAATTGCCTTAATAAATTAAAAGTTTTTGTAACCTTTTCAGTTCTCTAGTTGCTGTTGGTTATAATTAGGTTAATTATTAATTTATGGAATAGGAAACAGACGTTAGAACTTAAGAAATATATTAATAGTTAGCGACCCGCTTGCGACTTCGTCCGCTTGAAAGATCATGTTTTTGTTTACGAATCGATTGAAATAGATTTTTTATAATGCAACAGTGAAAACTATATTTAAATCGGTTAAGCCGTTTTTGACATAAGCGGGTACAGACAAACTGACAAACAGATAAAAAATTGAAAAATCATTCTTTGGATTCGATTGTATTGATAAATGGTCCCAATAAGCGTCTTTCTCATTGTCTTCCATGTACAGACAGGGATCAGTTAACTTCTTATTATATGTATAGATATTATCATATCATAGCAGTTGCGATAGTTGTGAATACAAATCTGGTTTAAAAATGTGGCATTGAACCTATTTAAAAACTTACGAATCAAGTGTATTTTTCCTGTATACAGTATTTGGCAGTTGAGAAAGTCTTATATTTTTGTATCCTCCTTACGTATTCTCTAAGGAGTTTGTCTTTTTAACTTCACGCTTTATCTCTAGCGAGATAACTAGAGAGAGAGAGAGAGAGAGAGCTCTCTGTCATCAACCTCTTCAAAAATACCATCTGGGGTGGGGATGGGGTCCCCCCATGTTTTTTTTCGAGCCTGTGGTCTCAAAGGCCAGCCGAGGTCTTCCTTATACCTGAGTGGTATATTTTTATTTATTTAATTGAAAGATTTATAAAATTAATACAATATTACAATATTTACAATATTTATTTGTAAATGCGATACATAATATTAATAGTGAAATAAAGCTTATCTAGAATACATTTTACTAATACCGTTGACCTTAAAATTACATAAATCAAAAATCAGCTTCACGCTGTATCTCACATACAGCAGGGTAGGCAGAGGGAACCCAGTGTTAAGACACTCCGTTTCCCACTTTCTGCCGAATTCTGGAGGAATTGCGTGTTGAGTGGCAGAACTCAACGTCGCGCTTAACCTCGACACCACAGCGAAGAAAGGGAAATATAAATTTAAGTAAACATTTCATCTCCTCGAGTGGGAATCGAACCCACAACCAGTCGGTTCTACAGTCACACTTCGTGTCGCTGTGCCACGACTGGCCTCTTAAAATTAAAATTACATCAAACAAACAAATCCATATACACTACCCCAATAAAACTAGAATACTTTAAAAAATAACATATAAAACAATAAAAGATGCATTTCTTTGAACCTTCTCGTTTAAAGCGTGCAATAAGTGAAGACGCGTGAAATGGTTATGTTGATAGGTAAGTATCGACAGCGTCGTTCTATTAGCTGTGGAACTCGAATGGTTCATTTGACCTTACTGGAGCGTGGAATAGTACTTTGCAAATCATTTTACTATGGAATTGGATTCATACTGTAGATTTCTTGACTGATTTGTTGCTTTTTTTAAACGCTTCACTTTGTTTCTTACATTTTAAAGGGAAGAAGGATTATATAACACATTGAGTTTCGCATTTAATTTTTTTTAATGTTCATGTATTTCCCTTTTTAGGGTTCCGTACCTTTTAAGGAAAAATAAACTCTTATAAGATCATTTTGTTTCCGCCCGTCTGTCTGTCTGTCTGCCTATCAAGCGTCTTTATCTCAGGAACGCTTAGAGATATCGAATTGAAATTCAAACCATATACTAAGATTTACGGTCCCTTGATTTCTTAAGAAAATCGTATTTTTACATTTATTATATATAAAAAAAGATATGGCCATTTATATAGCAAAGGAATAAATAATTTTGAAAATTATACATATAAATCCTAAAAAACAATAGCCTTAAAAGGGGGCAAAATTTGGTATTAAAGCCGCTAGTTCCAGTGAGGTATCAGATGAAAGTATTCTGGCTAAGCTAAGCTTGAATTTCAGTAAAAACTCGAGACCTCCAATTTTTATACGGAACCCTCGGTGGGCGAACTCGACTCACGCTTGCCCGGTTTTTTGAGGTTAAGACAATTGCTATACTATTACACTGCAGTTTATATTTTTATTGCGCTAAATACATCCAGAAGGAATACAGTCAAATTACAAGAACTTTTACAGCATTAATCTTTGCCTTTCCCTTAAAGTGTATAAGTGAAGAATAGCACGAAATATGGAGTCGATACAAAGTGCTGAAATTGACATTGTGACAAAGTTAAAATAAATAAAAAAATACATCTATGGCATAGTAAAAAAAACATAAAGATAGATAAACGCTCTCGATACACGTTTGCATGTAATTTGAAAAAAAAAACATAATTACAACTAGAGAGCGGATATCAACGCCGTATTCTGTCAAAACGTGCAAATTTACCAAAAGAAAAGAAATATCTTATATATCTATCAAATATTTCATTGATATTGTATTTTTAATAAAAAAAGCTTTCAGTAAAAGTCGACAATGTGGCGACACACCACAATGTTGGCACATAGTAAAGCGCTGTTTGTGTGTGGTCTTTATACGATGCTCCAGATGGATCGCGGACATTTATTTTACGGGCTTGAAAAATATATAATTTATAGTCTATAACCTCCATAATATATATGTGCCCGGTAAAACCATGTACTCTTCTTAGTTTTATAGATTTTTTTTTATTTCACGCTGTATCACGCTATACAGTATAGGCGGAGGGAACTTAGTGTTAAGACAGTTCCTCACTCAACGCCGAATGTAGAAACTACGTGTTCAGTGGTGGAACTCAACACAACGTAGTGTTAGCGGTGTAAGGAAGTAATTCATTCGCCTGAGTGAGAATGGAACCCACAACCGTCGTGTTTAAAGATCACTGTGCTTTGCCAAACTAGTGCTTTTAAGAAGATAAAGCGCGTCATTGAGTTCTGTCTGTCAACAAGTAATGTTTGGAAAATTGAGCGGAAAGTGGAGAGTCAAGTATATTAAACTCTAGATTTCCTTTCCTTTTTCCTTTCTTTTCCTGCCATATTCGGCTATTAAATTTAATTTATAAAAAATCTGAAGTATCACAGTAATTTATAATGTAGATAATAGATTGTAGGCGGAGCTTATCATAGTAGCAATTATAGAGATATATAGATTTAGTTATGTTATGTTATGTAGAATAAACAAGCTCGATATAAAACTAAATAATCGAGACGCTATCGAAGCTTATTAATCATATTTTTAGCGATACTTTTTTAGCTTCCCGCTATTTTTCACAAATAATAGGGAAGGTAGAGGAAACCTGTCCCATTGTCCACCTAATTCCCGAGACGAGACGCAGCAGCGCGAGGAAATGACAGTAAATTATTCGAGTAGAAATCGTACTCGCAACCGTCGTGTCAACGCGGTCAAACGCTGTGCCGCTCAATCGCGACGGCCTATGTAATTGTTGGTAGAAACATGATAATATTTTCTGCTACCAAATATAGTTTGGATATTAGAACAAAATATTATAAACAAAAATATTAAATGTACATAATTTATACTAATCCGTCTAATATTACAAAGATGAAGAATAGTATGTTTGGATGAATGCGCTAATGCAAGAAGTACAGCATTGAATTTAGAAAAACTTTTTCTGTTATATGTCTCTCTTATTATGTTTTTAGGCCTGTCGTGGCGCAGGGGCACAAAGTGTGACTGTAAAACCGACTGGTTGTGGGTTCATCGCCACTGGAGGAGATGAAATATTTACTTAAATTTATATTTCCATTTCTTCGCTCTGGTGTCGAGGCAAAGCGCGGCGTTGAGTTCTCCCACTCAACCACTCAAGAAAGTGGGGAACGGAGTGTCTTAACACTGGGTTCCCTCTGCCTACCCCGATGAGTGCGGGATACAGCGTGAAGCTGATTTATTTATTTATTTTTGTGTTATAAAGTCATTAATCCAGAACAGCCATATTGCTATTATAACCCACTGTACTTGCGGTCAGAGTTACATCGGGCACTTAGATTGTGTCATATGTCAGATACAACGAGCAGTTACGACCATGCAGGATAAGCTCCAGATGGAGGTTAGTTGAGATTCGATTACCATTTGTTTCAGAGTTATGCTCAAAATGATACGTAGCAGCTAACCTTTGCTATTTCTCTTATTTATAGCTTTTTATGACGTATCTTCAAATAACGTTTAGAAATATAAAAATATAACCATATAATATTCCAATAAAAAGTACAATTAAACAGTTAGCGCGCAAATTGGCCAATAAGCCTTAATTGAGATATTGAGTTGAATGCGTTAAGATCAGAATCTCGCTTACATCGTTACGCTCGAGTACATTCGTGTGTAAATCAAATTAACTTTAAATCGATTTTTTGGTTTTTTTTTATTTTTATATACTTAGTAGTTATATTAATATTTTATTTTAAAAAAAGTTTAAAAATTAAAACGCAGGATTCGAACCCGCGCCTGTTGGATGGGGGGTATACGAGAAGCACGAATGTGATGTGTGTGTGGTTCAAATTTTTATGCGTGCTTAGGATCCTGTATACCTCAAAAGGTAAAGAGGGAATCTCTCTTTCTCTCTCTTATAGAATCCCTTTGCTGTCCGTCTGTCCGTTTAGGGAAATTCTTTCTTAGTGCTTCTCCATACACTATGGAGGAGCACTTCAAGACCTACATATCTTTAAATGTTCTACAACACATAATTTCGTCTGTGCGACGTCTCTCTGTCACTCAGTAATTGAGGAGTTTTATATACATAAATTGTTATATTTCTATACCCATAATGAAAATGAGGCCCGTCGTGGCACAGGGTCACAGTGTGACTGTAAACGCGACTGGTTGTGGGTTCGATCCCCACTCGAGAAAATAAAATATTAATTACATTTATATTTTCATTCTTCGTTAAGTTCCGCTACTCACACACACTTCACATATTGCCTCCATTAATCGGCGGAAAGTGGGGAACGGTTTGTCTTACACTAGGTTCCCTTTGCCTATCCTAATTGTGTGCCGGATACAGCGTTAAACTGATTATTATAATGAAAATAAAGTACAATCACTTTAAAACTTTTCTCTACGTCGGTACAGCGAATGGGCGGCACTCCCCGATGCGTATCTCAGATACGAATCGATACAAAGAAGCAAATTAGCTGTTCACGATTTATGCATTTGACAGAGTACCTGTCTGTGGTATAAAATGGACCATATGTTGCGGATATATGCAAATATAAATGAAAATTTAACGTCAATTTAGTTGCAATGGATTTTGATAACGACTACTGTCATTTAATTATCGTGGTCGAATTAGTTCGTGGTTAAACTAGGCCGGTCGGGTCGCAGACGCACAAAGTGTGACTGTAAACGTGACAGGTTGTGGGTTCGATCCCCACTCGAGAAAATTAAATATTTATTTACATTTATATTTCCATTTCTTCGCTCTAGCAATTCAGCACGCAATGTCTTCAGAATTCGGCGGAAAGTAGGGAACGGAGTGTCTTAACATTTGGCTCCCTCTGCCCACCCTGCTGTTTAGCTACAACGTGAAGCTGATTAATTAGTTCGTATATTAATTTTGTATTTGTATGAGGATAGAAAATTAAATTCTCATTACAGTAAGATATTTTTGTTTGTGTATCTACACATATAAAATCTAATATGTGGTTAAGGTGTGTTTGAAAGGATATAGAAAATAAAAAAATTCCATAAAACTGACTTTCTGTTTCTCATTACACATATTTTACTAAAGTTTATTGGATTTTTTGGATCGATATGCACTTTCGTAACACATTTTTCTGCATTCTAAAGTTCTAATTATATTAAAAAATATATTTTACCTTAAATTTGAATCTATTACCACCACTGACCACCACAGAATTCTACAGAAAACGTTACAGTATACAAAGTGTTATTATCTTTTGCTCAATGCAGTATTGCGCATAAAGCAGCTTAAGAGAAAAGAATCCAAGAGTTTAATACTTTTCGCCAATTCCCGCAGATATTGCATGTTGAGTTACGGAACTCAACGTCACGCTTTGTCTAAAACTAATTTATTCCTCCTAGTGGAAATCGAACCACAACTATCGCGTTTACAGCCAGCCGCTGCGCCAGATCAGTCTCTACTAGTATTACGTTATTACCTAAATGGCATAAGTAAGAACTAGGCATAAATTTATAATTCCAATTTAATTTGCAGTAACTCGCTATCAACTAGCTATCAAGGCAACTTATTAGGTTTATGTTGAAATATTGTCCAGTTCGTGTAATGGTGGGTCACGCTCCAATTCGTCTCATTAGTGGAGCAGATCTACGGTACGTAAGTATGTAGGTATGTAGGTAAGTATGGAGGTATGTGTGTCGGTAGGTAGGGAAGGTAGGGGAAGTAGGTAGGTAGGGAAGGTAGGGGAAGTAGGTAGGTAGGGAGGTAGGTTGTTAAGGAGGTAAGTATGTGGGTAGGTAGGTAGGGAGGTAGCAAGTACTAATGGTTATATTATGCAACTAGTTGCTTATTTTACATACAAATTGTACTTTATAATTATATTGCATGGTCGTTTGAAGATCTGTTTGTTGTATATCAAGTTAATGTTTAATTTAATCTTGCTGGGAGATCTTGGCGCAGTGGGTCAGTTTGTTGTTTGTGGGTTCTTTTTTCACTCGGGAGCATGATTTTGTTTAATTTATTTTTATTTTAAATCAATCTTTCGAAACCTTGGTGTCCTGCCTTCAATGTCTTGAAAATTAGGAGGAAATTCGACAACGGAGTGTCTTAAGTGTCTTCCGCAAGTCCTCTCGCCCTACCGCCCTGCTATACACGGGATATAGCGTGAAGCTGCTACTTTGCGCCCAATTTTCAAGAATTTCGTGTTGAGTGGCTGAACTCGACACGGGACCTCATCTACCAGAGGGTGTTAATAAAAAATATCTCATATAAAATCACTCCCTTGAATCGAACCAACAACTATTGCAGTCCGTCAAAAGCTATCCCACTGCACCATGACGGTCCCAAAAAGAGATGCTTTAAGAAAAATGCCCATAACATCGCAAGATTTTTAAAATATAGATAAATATCGTTATCTAAACTTTATCTATATAGGCACAAGTACTTGTCGGTCGCGAGTACTGAGTAAATCGTCTAAAAGTCAACGTGCATTTAATATGACAGCCATTTAACAAGTCAGCCGTTAGATAGTAGCGCTTTATTAATTTTACACTATTAGGTATCATTTAAGGTGGTTGTGACGCAACGCCACTGTTCTGGGTTCGATTTTTACTTAAAGAAATAATATTTAAATCAGCTTCACGCTGTATCCCGCAAACAGCAGGGTAGGCAGAGGGAACCTAGTGTTAAGACACTCCGTTCCCCACATTCTGACAAATTCTAGAGGCATTGCGTGTTGAGTGGCAGAACTCAACGCCGCGCTTAACCTCGACACCAGAGCGTAGAACTGGAAATATAAATTTAAGTAAATATTTTAATCTCCTCGAGTGGGGATCGAACCCACAACCAGTCGGTTTTATAATCACACTTCGTGCCGCTGCGCCACGACTGGCCTCAAAATTGATTTAAATAATATTTTTTATTTTTTGTTTCTAGTGACAAGATAAAGCAGGGCGTGCTCTGTTACTAAACACGGATTGCCTTAAAATTTGATTGAACTGTGGGGAACGGAGTGTCTTTAAATTAGGTTCCATCTGCCAGCCCTACCCAATATGCGGAATACAGTATGAAGCAAAAAAAATCTTAATTTATCGCTGTCGTGATATAATCCAGACGTGTTTCATTGTTAGCAAAGGTTTAGGATCCAGGTTTTTTAAAATTTCCTTAACTTTTTTTCGTTTCGTTTTAAATTCCGTCACTCAATGAAACCTTTTGTTTTTTAAATTAAAATTAAATCACTGTACTAATCCCGCACACAGCAGGGTAGGCAGAGGGAACCTAGTGTTAAGACACTCCGTTCCCCACTTTCTGCCGAATTCTGGAGGCATTGCGTGTTAAGTGGCAGAATTCAACCCCGCGCTTAACCTCGACACCCGAGCGAAGAAATGGAAATATAAGTTTAAGTAAATATTTAATCTCTTCGAGTGGGGATCGAACCCACAACCAGTCAGTTTTACAGTGTCACCTCGTGCCGCTGCGCCACGACTCGCCTATATTTTTGTTTTTTATATTCTTTGTATTTCTTAAGAATAACTATCAATATCAAAATAATTATACTAGTCAGCGTATCTAAATTACGAGAACAGAAACACTTAATTATTATATACCTAAATGGTCTTGATTGGACAAAAACTTTACGAAATCACCCTTTAAAGTTAATGTTTAAGTACATGAAGATATTAATCAGAGGTTTATTCGAAGGGAAAAGTTCTAGATATTTCATAGCTTACTAGTCATCGCCCACAACTTTGTTTACATGGACTGTAAAAAGTAAAATGGAAAATATTTTTTTTTCCTGTCCACATACTTATTTCACACTCTCTCATTTCTCTCACTCTCTAATTTCAACTTTCTAAGTCTGGTAATTTCGTCTGTGCACTGTTTGTCATCGAGTTAGTAAGAGAAAGTCTCAAAAATAGTCTTTATGCCTATAGAAATCGAACTTACTACCTTCGAAGCGAAACCCACACGAAACAACACTGTAAACAGAGTTTACAAAGACAACTTCTTAGAATGACAGTACAAATCGATCGCATTAAAGGGCGAAGTAATGACAAGCGTTGACAGATAGACATTTAAAATTCATCGATGATGTACGGCCCTTTCGACAATGTCAATGTTCTTGATATAGGTTATATTTTTATGCTTAACGGACGGAGGAATTTCCACTATATTCTGCATATAGCAGGGTAGACAAAAGAAACGTGGGAACCTAGTGCTCCTCTTTCTGCCGAATTCTCAAGACATTGCGTGTTGAGCGGCGCAATTCAACGCCGCGCTTTATTTTTAGTACATTAATGGCAAAAAGATGATAATGATTGAAATATATATTTATGGTGCTTAGAGTCAGACTGCGCCATTGTGCCACAACGGCTTTCAATATAAAAAAAATATACGGTCTAATAGTACCGTGCATTACGCTACCAATCTTGTCACAACTGTCTCACGTTTGTTAAAAATCTAAAAATCAAAATTAAATTAAATCAGCTTCATGCTGTATCCTGTACAAAGCAGGGTAGGCGGAGGGGACCTAGTGTTAAGGCACGTTCTTACCGCCAAATTTTGGAGGCATTGCGTGTTAAGTGGCGAAACTCTACACTGCGCTTCGCCTCGACCCCAGAGCGAAGAAAATGGAAATATAAATTTAAATAAATATTTCATTGCCTCGAGTGGGCATCAAACTCACAACCAGCAGCGTTTACAGTCACAGTTTGCGCCCCTGCGCCACAACTGGCCTCTCAAAATCTACATTTTACAATTTCATGTTAGTATGTAATCTTTTGCCCCCCAATGAAATACACGACGACGACATATAAACACGACGATTGTGGGTTCAACTCCTACTCAAGATTACTCAAGGGAATTTATTCTATTAATTTAGCCGTCCTAGTAACAAGACAAATCGTGGCATAGAATAAAAATTGAGCGGAAATTAATAAATGGAGTGTCCTAACACTAGGTTCCCACTGCCAACCCTGACATATACAGGCCCCACTCCGCTTGTCATATAGTAAAAAAAAACTCTAACAAAGAAACTACTAGCACACAAAAAAATGGAAACTATAGTAAATAAAATAGAAGTTAACATGACAGTGTATTAGGTATGTTCGTTGCGCACGCGCCGACCACCGGGGACGACTGATACAAAAACAAATTCGCCGGCGACCACACAACTCAGTTTAAAAATGGTTTAAGCCGTTTATAAATGTAACCGTGTTATAGAATTTTGCAGAGTATTTATAGATTTTAATAACTCTTAAGAATATTAATAATTATTATCAAAGATTATAGACGAAAATAAAATATTGAATAACATTAATATTGTTATAAAGCTGTCGCGGCATATGTGCTGTACTAACAATCGATAATAAACGCGATCGTTTACAGGCAAACTATGGTATGTCGGTAAACTCGATGGTTAGTTCGATTCAACCGCAGGCTACACAAGGCAGGTTTGAGTTTCGCCAGTCAATTCAAGATCGGAGTGTCTTAACACTAAATAGAGGAATCGAATCCACATCGAAACCCAGCACCAGACCTTATGCTACTACGTCACAATAGTCTCGTTTAATAATTTAGATTACATTCATACACCAAACAAGATCGAACCCGCAATACATCAATCGAAGAAGTTTATTAGTATTGTAGATAATATACACTTAGATTTTATAGTCTCATTCTATGAAGATTTAACGACTATTTTCATACAGTTAATAATTTTAATGACAGCTATCGTAAAATAAGATAGTAAATAATAAAGAAATTATTACAGCTTACAAAGAAAGTCAAAATAGGCATTGACAATGAAACAACGTCGAGTGCCGACTTTATTAAGTTGTTTTGAACGTCGAGAGAAATGCGTCTCTACAAAAATGTATGTAGAGCCCTATCAAAATAAACCCGATTAAACAAACTCTTATTACAAGGATATAAGGTCGAGAATTGTATTAGTTTTGTTGTAAAATGGCAAACCAATGTTAGCTTTAAGACAGCCTGCGTGAAACCGAACAAAAGTATTAAGCGTAATTTGCTCCAATCAAAAGGCGTTTGGCGATCTTGACCCTAGAACTAGTTAGAATACGGTGGTTAATAATATAGTGTGTTATATTATCTTGAAGCTTAGAAATGGAAATATATTTTTTATAAATAAATATATCTATAAATATGTAATTAAGATTGTAAGGTTTAAATTAAATTAAATCAGCTTCACGCTGTATCCTGCATACAGCAGTGTAGACAGAGGGAACCTAGTTTTAAGACACTCCGTTCCCCACTAAACAACGTTAAATTTTAAATACAATGCCTAATAATATAAAATAACTGTTGTTAGTCGTAAATTGTTATCCCTATAATTAGGTTATAGTTTTAAAGATGTCTTCAAGTAAAATTCAAATTGACAACCATGGCCTACAATCACATACACGCCGCTATGTCACAATGGTGTCAACAACTTGTAAATTTCAATGTAAACCAACTTGACTAACTATCGTATAAATATAAAATTAATATTATTCTTAGAAAAGGTCAGCAATAGGTATTTACCTAGACCAAACAGATGACTATCATAGAGTCAAATACCAATCATGCCATGTAAAATACAATTCTAAAAGGAAATTATGCTCTACATTAATTCTTGGGTCACGTCGGCCTCTTTGATGGACAAGTGCGGACAATTTATTTACAATATGCTATAAGTGATGATGACTTATAAGACTGTTATATGAGAATCTATACAGACTACAAGATTTTGTTCTCGTTTACTTTATGCAGATTTCTTCTTTTTTATAAAATTATAAATTTATGAAAATAGAATAATGGTTCATTGTAAAATGTTGATTGTTAAGTAGCTAATTTTGTTTTCATGCATAGTTTTAAGAATGTAAACAGAAAAGAAACTACTCTTTAAAGTCATGATATTCCTACTTCTTTTGCTACCTTCACATTCGTCAATCTCTTTGTAAAGAGATAATGTGCAATTGAGATAAAGTGCGGCGTTGAGCTCGGCTTCTTATCATCAAGTAATGTCTACGTATCATCAAAAGAAAATCCAGTGTCTTAGCTATTTACAATAATATAATCTCCCTGATAACCAAGACGTGACAGATGCGTGTTGATTATATATAATAGGTATATATGTAAACTTAGACCAGAATGGTATATATAATAGAAATAATCAAGAATTGTGTATGAAACATGGGCCATTCTAGGTTCCTGAGGTAACTCTGACCAGGCAGATACAGTATATCACATCGAAACATTTAACGTGACATATATAACTTATAGCCTACCGCGAGAAATTATACGAATTCCTAAGATTAGCACGTTCAACCAAACAATCTGTTCACTTATATAATATTAGTATAGTATAGAAGTCTAGATAATAACAAATGAGATCCAAAGTCTAGTCCAGAAGCCAAAATCAGGTCAAACCGTCATTGAATTTAAAAATGATTTATTTCAATACAATGTTTTATGCTAAATTGTTCTTAAAATCCCTCACGACATTTACAACTCAAGTAATTAAGAGAAGAGCGGCGTCACTACAAAGAGAGTAAATTGATGATACGCCGTTTCATTCGTCAAAGCGAAGTGTGAACGTCTGTATTCTGTACGACGATTAGTGACACAGTAGGTTGAATAATTGGGGAGTGACAGGAGTGACACAGCTCTTTTTTATTAGTATTTTTTATTTTATATGTAATTTATTTATACTTTCTGTTGCTGTTGTTGTCTGAATATTTTGGATTGTTAGCTGAAAATATAATATGAAAAAATATGATTCTTTTTATAGCATATTTTCGTTAACGACATGACATTTAAAGTCTAAACTTGCATATTATTTTTTGTTTACTTTCCACCTATTAGAAATAATTCACCAATTGATTATTTAGAAAATATTTATTTTAAAATTATCATCGCCTAAATCTACAAAAACTCCTTAGAATTGAACCTGAACCATTAATATAATAAAATAATTCTCTAACTACATCCTATTCCATAAAAAGTGAACATCCTCAACGTCACTTAAATGATAATATAAATTAAATTAACAATTTATTATTTGCTTTGCTTTTGTCAGTATTAAACGAGTATTGTGTTAAGAATAACATATAGCACTTGATGCTAAATCGAGATTTATGATCATTGATGTATTGAGTGCCGTCAATGACAGAAACGATGGATCGTAAAATTGTTATAAGCATCTATCTCATTGGCGCCACGTGTAAGTACCTTGCTAATTCCACCGCTTTTGGCTGCTCAGGATGACTGTGGGAGGTATCTGGAACAAATTTATTAAATCATTTAATTATATTTTTGGTTCAAATGTATGTTTTTATTACAAAAAAGGTTTATTAGAAGGGGTTTAATAAACGGTAAATCACAGTGGCGATTCAATTTCATACATACAGAAACTTAGCAGTTTCTAAGTAATTGATAATAGACATTTATCTGATTGATTATCTTAATCCATTTAGTGAGGCCGATCGTGGCGCAGCGGCACGAGGTGTGACTGCAAAACCGACTGGTTGTGGGTTCGATCCCCACTCGAGGAGATGAAATATTTACTTAAATTTTTATTTCCATTTCTTTGCTCTGGTATCGAGGTTAAGCGCGGCGTTGAGTTCTGCCACTCAACACGCAATGCCTCCAGAATTCGGTAGAAAGTGGGGAACGGAGTGTCTTAACACTAGATTCCCTCTGCCTACCCTGCTGTGTGCGGGATGCAGCGTGAAGCTAAAAAATTAAAAAAAATAAAATCCATTTAGTAAAACTATAACCCTTTATAGTGAACTGTAGTGACTCTAAATAAGAAGATTCTGGACGAACTAGATACTTTTTGCCTATATCAAAAGGCCAGTCGTGGCGCAGGGGGCAAAAGTGTGACATATTTATTTAAATTTCTATTTCATCGCTCTGTGTCGAGGCAAATCGTGGCGTTAAATTTCGCCACTTAATATGCAATGCCTCCAAACATTTGGCGAAAAGTGTCGGGAACGGAGTGTCTTAACACTCTTCTTTTCTGGTTTACCTATCCTGCTTCTTTGCTCTGCCTATCCTGCTGTGTGTGGGATACTAAGTGAAGCTGATTCAATTATTTTTTTTACAACATTTTCACTCGTAAAGCAAAAAAAAACTAGTACGTGACCTAAAAAGTAAATCATAATAACCAACACTTTGTTAATTGTCAAAACGTTGTGTTACAATTTCATAGGATCACATTTTAACTGAACTTATGCAGTTAATTGGATAAACCGACGCGTGAAACGTTTGTAAAATTTATTGTTGTATTGTTAAGGACATAATCTGTTAATTCGCGACGTGACCGAATCTTAGATAGAGCTTGGTGTAAAGAGAACCGCTTTTGCTGTCGGACTGTCGTTTATTAGCACTGTTTCTGTAAATTAAATATAATACAGTATATTTTTTAGTTATATTTTCTCAGTCTTTAATTTCTTTAAAGGTAAAAAAATATATATGATAAAACACTATTATATTATTTAAAATTTATTATTAAAATATAAACTAGGTTGACCTTAATAACTAGTATAATTTGCAATGCAAATACAAAAAAAAACCTACTGCCACCTTTAACGTATAATCTACTTCTAATCCCACCTTATAGAGTCACTCCTACTATACATCAACCAATCCTAGTAGCTACAATCTATATTATTATTTATTTATAATTGATATGTATGAATAAACTAGACTCATAATATTAATAACTTCCTCTTAGCAAGTATCATACTTACATTAACTTACAATATAATACCACGGCGGTCCATATATCGTTTTAAATGATAAATTAAACTTACATAACTGACAACTGCTACAAACAACGCAGCGGGAATCTCACCGCATTAATCTCTTTGAAATGAACTCTACATTCGATCATAAACATTATTGTAATCTAAAAATTGACGATTTTACTTATTTTCATGGCCACTGACAATCGAAATTCTTCTCTATTCTATAGTTATTAGAGTTCAAATCTTGTAATGTAAGAAACTGGTTTGATGTTTGTAATAATTTTACAGTGTATCAGGTACCATCCAGACGTGAAAAGTGCATTATAAATACTTACAGTAATTACATTTAAGCGAATGTTAAGAGCAATACATGCGTAAATCGTTTGAGAGAGCTAAAGCTAAATCATGATTTCTTGTTTCATGTATTTATTGGGAACGGTAACGTTGTTTAAGATGGAGATAGCGGGTTTGATGTCCAAGAAATGCAAATTTATTTTTTATAAACCAGTCACAGCGGTTTACATTTGTATTTATAGTTTTTTATGATGTTAAAAAAAATCATTATCCATAAAATGAAAGACTAATTCTATATCTGATTTAATTTCATTAAAACCATCCATAAAACATATTTAATTTAAGTAAATTAATAATAAATAAAACATCAAATAAAAACAAATTTGGACATTTAATTTTGTCACGAAGTGTAATCATTATAACATAACATAAAAACTTTAAAATATTACTAATTTATAATATATAAATAACTACGTACTACGAATTAACAATTCTAGTACTAAAATAACTATTATTAATAGTACATTTGATTAAAATTATTTCCTCATTTCATATTTATTATGTGCAAGGGACCAGTGAAACGATAATGAGCTTGACACGTGAACCCTCGAAACCGCATATTCTACATTAAATTTATCGTTTGTATCTTGCTACTGGAGATATTTCATGAATTTATTATACATTCGGCGTTGTAGTGTTGGGAAACTATTAGAGAACACTCCGTGTTGGGTTGGTGGAAGTGTCCCGTTGTATGAGCGGTGGTTCAGATTTGATACTTGATTGGGGGAAGGTTTTAACAAAAAAATATTCTGGTATTTTCAGTCTAGTTAGATAAAACTCAACACGCAATGCCTAGAGAAATCAGTGGAAAGTGGGGAACGGAGTGTCTCACAATAAGTTTACAGGTTCCTTATGTCAACCCAGGTATGAGTGGGTTACAGCGAGAAACTTAAAAAGTGCGGTGTTTGTTTTCGTTGTTTCAATACAAAACCTCTGCAAAAGAGGTAGAAATCGGAGGGCGGAGTGTCTTAATATTTTGTAATATTTTCTTCTCACTCAACTCGGTAAATATATGTGATAAGCTAAAAACTTTTTTTGATATTTACTCTGTATTTCTACTGCTACATGTACCGTTTTCTGCTTGCGTTGCGTATTGCTTTGTGTGTAGAGGTGGAACTCAACGCCGCGCTATATTTGAGGAAATAAGAAAATAATTAATTCCTCTGAATGGGAATCGAACTCACAACTGTCGCGCTGTTATACACTGTGGTGCTACGCTATAAGGACCTTTTAAAAATAAAATAATAATGTATTTCATATTGTAGTGTTTTCAAAGTACCCTATTATTTTATTTGTAGTTGAAAATTATTATTATTTAAGTATTAATACTTAGGCCAGTGTAAAACCGACTGGTGGTGGGTTCGATCCCCGCTCGAGGAGTTAATATTTACTTAAATTCATATTTCCAATTCTTCTCACTAGGTTCCCTCTGCCTACCCTGCAGTTTGCGGGATACAGCGTGAAGCCATTTTTTTTTAAATTAATATTTAAAGATAGTGTAAACTACCTTTATTACTATTTGTGGTTTATGTTCATGTAAAATTTCTTGAAAATTGAAAATTAAGCTGTTTTAAAATATGTAACATTCTGCGGAGTAGCGCACATTTTTTCATCCTGTCCGTTATAAGTTTCACTAAATTCAATAATTTGTAACTTATTGATTATTAATATTTTCATTTCTTCATTCTGATAATAAAGCCAAAATTCTTGAAAATTGGATTGACTTAACACTAGGTTCCCTCTGCTCATTCTGCTATTTGCAGGATATAACTTGAAGTTGAAAAAAAAACGATGTCTCAGTAATTAATGATATACGAGTATAAATCGAGTCCATAATTGCGTTCTATTAGATCCCACGTTAATAGTCATTGGATGTAACAACTTTTAACACTCAAAAAATATTTATTTTGAACTGAATACCACGAGAGTGGCATCAGATGGCTCTTATTATTATCTACTTTACATATAAAAAGCCCCAGCTACACCCAGCTCCACCCAATCGAGAGTTCAAACTAGGACATTAGGCAATCTAATTAGCATACCTTTATGCTTTAAAAGCCGCTATCGCCTTCGAATAATCACATATTTGTGCCTCAATTTGTTTGATCTACTGATTGAAGGCATCCAAGTTTTATATATGAGAAAAACGTACCAGGACCCCGTGGGAACGTTCCTACGGTCAATATTGGTACGCCTATTCATTCTTACCGACTGTGCCAGCTTTTTCTATACCGTCAAGTTCCCTTTTACACCTACATACGTCGAGTTTGTATTTAGGTTTCTGATTAGCCTGTCGCTTCGCCGATATATAATAGTAAATAATGCATTTTTGTGGGTCACTTTTATTGCTGGCTCGTCTTCATGGGTGGTTCGGTTGCCTTTCTCATTTTTATGACAATATACTCCTTTTGGTAGCCGCGTTTACGTTAAAAATGATAGTTTTCGTATATTCTTTGTTGCCTTAAACTGTTTGGATATACATAGTGGCGGTCTGTGTTTGTAGTTTTTAAAATATCTCCTCGAATATATTTATTGGTATTTGACAGTTTCACGCTGTATCCCGCATGTGGATGGGTAGGCACTTACTATCCAAATTGTCAGCTATTGCGTGTTCAGTGATTGAACGATCGCGCTTTGTCTTGATACCAAAATGAAATTAACCCATTCCCCGTCTGGGAACTGAACCCACACACGTCGCGTTTACATTTAGATGCTGTGCCGCTGCGCCACAAACACAATATGGTTTATGATAGTTCCGACTAAAAGCTGTCATGTATAAATAGCTTTTGGCACATTTTTTGTAACTTTTAGCAGGGTAAGCCGAATTAACATGGGAACCTAATGTTGAGACAATCCGCTTCCATTAAGACACTTACATTTCCCACATTCAGCCGAATTACGTGGTCATTGCGCGGAACCTTTCGCCACCCTTAGCCTCGATACCAGAGAGAGAGAGAGAGAGAGAGCGCGGGCAAATATTGCCTTCTTCCGAATTTTACTTAATTTACTACGGAAAGCAAAAAACAGAGCGACTTAACACTAGATTCTCTTCACCTATAGACAAAAATGTTCCCATGCTTTACATTTACAAAAAAGTAAAACGCTTCATACATTCTTGTTAATAGAAATCAACAATCGATACAATATATAATAGATTTCGAATCGTCTCGATAATCAAATTAAGCCCCATAATATGATGCGGACGTCGTAAACTGTTCGCGGCTAATTACCGACTTCACGCTATGGAAATAATTATGTGAGTTCTCAGAGCTATGGGGTTGGAGTGGGATTGGATAAATATTATATTGATAACAGTTATATAGAGCCTAGCTGTAAAGGTGACGATTGCGAGTTCGATTCCGAATTTAGGGGGGGGGGTGGTTGTAAGTATGAGTTATGTTATTTCTCTTTCTGGTGATAAGATAAAGCACGCCGTTGAATTCTGCCACGAAAAACGTAATATTTTGAAAATTCGATGGTAAGTGAGAAACGGAATATATTTACATTAGATTCCCCTGCGCATTCTTTTTTATACGGGAAACAGAGGGAAGCTAAAAAAATACTTAATTAGAGTAGAGTAGAGTCTAATTAGATAATGCGCTTAGACGAGACTACGTAATAACAATGTTACATGCTAGCAAGAAAAATAATATGTAACAAACAAATAAAAATTTACACTTTGTTTGATAACACCGTATGGTTTAGTGGTCAACACGTTTGAACAGCTTTTGAAAGGCGCAGATTCGAGAATTCTAGTGATTAATCTAATATTTTCAAAAAGCAATCATTTGTAGATCATAACACAAAATCTTACACATTGTAAAAGGAAAATAAATAATGATCTAATCTATTTATTTTTATAACTATAAATTACACTAAAAAACTATGTAAATCGGTTTAGTGTGCTATTAGGTGATTTTTTGTGTCCGACAAGGCGGCGCTTGTAGGTTTTATTGAGCGATTTGCTTCGATACCGATTACGTTTTTATTGGCAATTGACAGGAGAAAAGGAAAAAAGAAAAGGATATTTTAATATCTTCTTAGAATTACGGTGTTTACAGTTAGCTTCGGACTAAAATCTATAGAAATAAAACAATATTGTAGCGCAGTTTGGAAAATCACATCACTTGACATTAAGGTTCGAAGTCAGCCACACAGTTTTTTTTATTTTCAATAACAGCTTTACGTCTGTTTGTATTGAGCAGGGTAATAAGAGGAAACATAGTGCTAAGACACTTCAGTCTCCACTTTCCAATAATTGTGTGTTGAGAGGCGGAACTTAAGGTCAAGCTTCAAGCTCAGAGAGGCGGAACTTAAGGTCAAGCTTTGCCTTGGGGTCAGAGATTCAATGATTGTAGTGAACGAATGTCATCACAACATATGAAACCTAAAAATCCAATATACGTATAAGAGAAGAATATATATAAGAATATTATCGTTCCATGGATGCACCGTACGGTTAGCATAGTACTTTACAGAGTGAGGAGTTTAGAGCCGTGCTTAGGGCTTGCGACCCGAGTGTAGGTTTAAGGAGCCCCTTTAAATAAGCATTAAGGTTTGCGTCGACCTCGTCTCTCTTACTAATAAAATTCATAGTAGGCTCTAGTAGAATAATAATGTTTAGAGTACGTTCTAGAAAAGAATCGAGGATAGTTCTAGACAAGCCGAAATCTTGTAGCATATTTACTTACAAATAAACTAAAAACTAAAGGTCAATATTAATATTTTTGTTTTTTTTTCCTGCTTGTTGCAGGGCAGGCAGAGGGAGCCTAGTGTTAGGTCCCCACTTACCGTCGAATTTTTGAATTACGTGTTGAGTGGCGGAACTTAACGCCGCGCTTTGACATTTTAACATGAATATCGTAGAAAATTGCAAACCCTCCTCCTAAAAACGGTTAATTATTGGAGTTGCTAGCATTTATTAATGAATTATAGGTAAGTTATCGTGTAATTACAACAGCGCTATACGTTTCTAATACTGCGTTTTGCGTTTGAATATTAATTTAATTCTTGATTTCGTACTAATTATACAAGCTATTTGACAGGAGCTTAGATTTTGGTCGTAAGTTGTTAGCCGTTTGTAACAGGTTCATTGAATTTAGGTCATTGTCAATAATATAATTTTAATTAATTACATCTAATGGTGATTATTTTTTGTGGTGTTGTGAAAAAACGTCTCTCTGTGTTGTGGTTTAGGTTTTTTTAAATAGCTTTTGGCGATTCTTATATCATTTATTGTAAAGTTATGACAACTTCCCCAGGTTCCAGGAGTTCCCAGGTTCCTTCTATTCCAGGATACAGCGTGAAGCTAAAAAAATATAAATAGCTTCACAGACAAAAAATATACATATTTAGTTTACTATACAGTAGTTCTATCTCGTTTAAGGATTATGTAGCTATCAAGTTTATCGTGTTTGAGACTTAATAGATAAACTGCCAATTTAGAAGAGTATAAAGTCATTTTAATTTAATTTTAAATTGACTTTTAGATAAGACTCCGGTTATATTAATATGAAAAGGAGTTGTATTTTAGTTGTAATGAATGCGGCCGTCGACGTAACGTGTCTGGCTGTGAACGCGACGGTTGTAGCTTCGATTCCCACTCGCGGGAATTAATTATTTTCTCTATTAACGAAGTGCGTGTGTTAACATTCCTTAGCTCACGTGCAGCACACTTCCTTCTATCTATCCTGCTGAATGCGAGATATAGAATGAAGCTCAAAAAATGATTTCGTCACACATTGTGTTCATAGTTCTTAAAACTTTTTTATAACACTTCCTTCATTATACTATTCAGTCAGCAATATACATAGACCTTTACTTATTTAGAAAACTAATAAAAATTTGAACGTAGCGGTACACGAACCTGCGCCTCCTGGAAACCGACCAGGCGCTCTGACCATTGAGCCATACAAGCTACGTTCAAATTTTTATACGTTTTCTAAATAAGTATTTTTCTTTCCTAAGTGTGGAATAACACTTTAAAAACTGTTCAAAAAGAATATCTTTTCTTTAGTATGCATTTTAATTGTAAATTATATATAGGATAAAAATACATAAACCGAATTTAGAACCACCACTTTTGTGTACAGACAAATATAAATGTTATTTTTTTTTTTCGTTTAGTCCACATGGAAAAATTGTGCAGAGAGAAACAAGTATCATGACACTATGATCTTCTCATTTCACGCATTCAAGACACGACGGCGTATTAAGTGGTGGAAAGTCAACACCTCATTTTCTTTTATCGGAGGTAGAAAATGTGGGAAACGGACGCGTCTTAATAGAAACAGAGTGCTAAGAGGTTCCCTAACTAAGTTCCCTCTGCCTTTCCTAATATGTTTGAGATACAGCGTGAAGCCAGATAGATATGTAGGTAGCGACAGAAAAAGTAAGTAAGAGGAGGAATTCCCTCTTTTTTAACCTCCCCCTAGCGGAGATTGTTAATGGCATACAATAATAGCCTTAAAACAATATTATTTTATTATTTCCAAATCGATAACATCAAAGAAAACTGTACGACAGTAATTATAGCAGTAATTTATCGCTTATCCACGACGTATCACGACTAACAATTAACATACAATCAGTATTTAGCATTAGAATTAGCTCTACAGGTATATTTGTATGAAGTTTGAGCTAACAAAGATTTATTGGTTGTAAATTATATTGAAATTGATATTTGTTGTTGTTGTTTGTAGAGCTAGGTCGTGTGTTTGGTTCCTGTTTGTGTTGTTTTTGTTTATGTAGTTGTCCGCTTGGACTACACAAAATTAGTCTTTTACTTCTATTACTAATATTAAAAATACGTATAGTTTGATTGTTTGAGTACGTTAATCTCGGGAACTACTGGTTGAAATTGAAAACAACATTTTGTGTTTAACAGCTTATTTATCAAAATAAAAGTAAGAATTTATTAATAGTAATCAAGAGCAAAATTTGTATTTTTACATGCCTCTACATATGTATTAAAAATCATTAAAATCACCAGCACATACATTAAACCAGTATTGGGGCTCACCCTTTAATAAATCTATTTTATATTCTATATAGACTATTTCATGCAGTGAGGCACTTTAGTGAAATAAATATATATATATCAATTTTTGGGCTAAAAGTATATTGTGAGTCTGTCTGTCCTTTCAATGTACCTTTTAGTATAAAATAATATGAATAATAAAATTTTGGACTAAAACTTATATTGTGAGTCTACTTTTAGTTAAAAAAAATATTTTATCAACCGCAGGAGTCAGGCATTAAATCTAGTATTGGTAATATAATCTGTGTGGGGTCTAAACGATTGTGTTTACTAGTTCAATCTAGTTCCAATCCGATCTTCTCGTTACACGTGTTCTGCGCGCGCGCAGGCATACGGCTAACTCAATAATTGGTTTATTTTATCAAGCGAAATTAATTATATATTATGGTAGAAATATTTACTATATTTATTTAGTATGCAGATTAAAATTGATTAACTGTTCATTTTATTTTTTTCGGAAGAAGTGAGAAGTCTTTTGAAATGTCATGCCGTTCTCTCTTTTCTATACAGAGAGGGATATTGTGTGTGTGTGGTGAAACTTACCTCCGCATTTTGTTCGCAACAGACAATGGAAGCGATAAAAGTTTATAGATAAACATATTACATGATCCCTGAAAATCATAAACATAAAATGTAAAAAATCCTAACACGGCAATAAGAAGACAGAAGTAAGAGATTTTTGTTTTTTTTCTTTGCCAATATGTTTGTTAGTTTCAACAACTATAAAATTAAAACTAGTACAAAAATAGACCAGCGTGGCGCAGCGGCACGAAGTGTGACTGTAAAACCGACTGGTTGTGGGTTCGATTCCCACTCGAGGAGATGAAATATTTGCTTAAATTTATATTTCCATTCTCTTCGCTCTGGTGTCGAGGAAAAAACGTGGCGTTGAGTTCTGTCACTCAACACTCAATGCCTCCAGAATTCGACAGAAAGTGGGGAACGGAGTGTCGTAAGACTAGGTTCCCTCTGCCTACCCTGCTGTGTGCGGGATACAGCGTGAAGCAAATTTTTTTTTAATACACAAATTCAATTACAGAAACATTGGTTGGAATGTAATTCGAAATATATCGTATATTGTACGTAGATGCGGTATATAGCAAACGAGTGCTAATTCAAATAATACAAAATCGAAAACAACTTGAAGTAAGAAATCAAGAATATCATGAAAATGTAAAAGGAAACACTGTAGTAACGAGTCAGTACTATTAAAAATTACATTGTTCTGCAAAGTGTTTTGTTTTTTCTTATTTATTATAAAAGCATACTCACCAAGTTTTATATAAGATTTTCTTTGACTGACCGTAAATGCGACGGTTGTGTGTTCCCACTCAGAGAAATAAATTAATTTTAGTTCTCCGCTGTGGCAACAAGACGTTAGACATTGAAATCCGTCACTCAACACGCAACATCTCAAAAAAAATGGTGGTACGTGGGGAACAAACGGCCTTAACAGTAGGTTCCCTCCATATATTCTGCTATACAGGAAAAAAACAAGAAGCAGCTCTTATACTAAATTCAAAACGAATACAAAAATATAAACTAGTATTATTACTATTCTTTATAGAGTTAGTTCCCATGACTCACCCAAGGTATTATGTTCAAGAGCTAGCTCACAATATGTACTTAGGGCTTTACGAGAGAAAGCATTTTGTGAAATATGCATCATAAAACTTATTAATGTGACTCAGAGTGGGAATTATTTGGTAACAAAACTTTATTTCTATGTATTGTTTTAGAAATTTATATGTTAGAATGTTGTAATATGGTTTGTTATAATATATTTTTATAGAGAAATCGAAAGAACTCAAAGGTTTACTTTGTAAGAAGTTTCTTATTCTGTTATTTAAAGTTTTTTAAGTATTAATATATACATTGAAATAATTTTATTTATAAAATAAAATATGTTTAGAATATATTTTCTTATATTAGTTTTACTTACGATTATTATTAGGATCATAATCAATTTGAGGCCAGTCGTGGCACAGGGGCACAGAGAGAGACTGCAAAATCGACTGGTTGTGGGTTCGATCCCCACTCAAGGAGACGAAATATTTATTTACATTTATATTTTCATTTCTTCGCACTGGTGTCGAAGCAAAGCGCGACGTTGAGATCCGCCACTCAACACGCAATGCCTCCAGAATACGTCGGAAAGTGGGGAACGGAGTGTCTTAACACTAAGTGCCCTCTGCTTACCCTGCTGTGTGCGGGATACAGCGTGAAGCAGATTTATTTTTTAAAATTTTATAAGCAATTTGAAAGTTACTTTAAATTATATGATATGCTTTATTTTGTAAGAAAACCTCAAATATTTTCAGAAATAAAAGCAATACATAGACGCCTCTATATGCCTCTAAAATGGCCTATAAATAAATCAACCTACGAAATTCCCGTTGAAATTGAATCAGCCGTCTCTAATATTAGATATGTCTAGACAAAAACGATAGACAGCCAGACAAAAATGTTAAAAATATACAAATAACAGAATGTATTCAAGAAAAAAAAAGTAATATTTACATTTACTTTAGTGTACTCTTGTACGGTCCTTGGCACAATCGTGGCAGAAGTATATTAGGACATGGGTGCAAAAATATTTTCAATGATTGTTAATAATATAATAAATAAGTTTATTATTCATATATTATTATTAGTAATATAATATATAAGTATATAGAATGAAAATAGAATTCACAATGTCACTAAATGGGTGGAAAATGAAGAACGGTACCAAAATATAGAGATCGAAATACTACGCGTTGAGTGGCGGTACTCAACGCCGCTTTTTGTTTATCATAATGGCGAAATAAAAAAATAATTAGTTGTAGTCAAACGCTACACCTCGATTGTTTTCAAAAAAACTATATAAAAATACATTTAAAGTTAAAATATTATTTAATTTTCTGAATTATTTATATGAAAATTTGCTTCCAAACCAAAGTTTCTCCATTTAATAGGTTATATTGTTATTGTCTCAGTTATTAAGCTTTCTACGTGGACTTGTCGACTTCGGTAGTGGAATAAATACATGTCACTTTTGTGCTGTACCACTGGTATTATGGTCGTACAAACAGTTACCTTGCTATGTTATTTGACTCCAAATTGGTTTAGATTAGTTTTGAAATTTTTATGAAAGTAGGAAAAGTAGGTTGTGGGTTCTAATGTGAAATGTGTTAAGTAATGATGGGTCGGTGTGAGCATATTATGGATAGGTTCGAATCCTCTTATCATTTGTAGGTAAAAAGGGATGTACCACTGTTTATATCGCTCTACGGAATTATATATGAAAAAATAACTCTTAGAAAGTTATTACACATACACTGCAGGGTAGGCAGAGGGAACCTAGACACTACGTTCCCTACTGTCTGCCGAATGCTAGAGGCATTGCGTGTTGAGTGGCAGAACTCAACGCCGCAAATTTTATAAGATGTTTGTATAATATAATCATTTCAAGAATTTGGGATTTGAGGGAGCACAGTGTTAAGACACTCCGCTCCCCATTTTCCGCCGAATTCTAGAGGCATTGCGTGTTAAGTTAAAAAAAAAAAAAGATTATCTAAAATCACACGGTACAACTGGGTGCTGAGTAAAATTAATATTTGCCTTATAACCTACGTTTAGTTAGCGAAAACTGTCCTGTAAGCTTTACATACAAGTATACCAATAGAACGCTATTAAAAGAAAATGAACTTTAAGCAAAAGGAGTAGAGTTTAAAATGGTGCAGTAATTTGTTTATGTTCCCAGCTTATTACCGATATGACAAACAGGTTGATGCGTGACCGCGTCTCTGTTCTAACTCGCAAGTAAATATCAGTATTGTCTAAATTGTCGTGGGAAAGTACTTCTAAGTTGACATCTAATTAGATTAATTATTAAATGTTTTTTTTTTATTTTGCGTCTATTTTCGTTGAGGTCGTCGTTGAACAAGGTTACGACCGTTGTGGGTTCGATTTCCACTCGAATCAGTGAATTATTTTAACTTACTGGTTTTGGTAAGAAATCAAAGCGTATCGTTGATTTTTACTATTTAACTAGAAAGCTAACAAAAGAATTTGTATTTGTACTAACATTTTAATGCTGATAAATATTCACAAATTAGAACCCATAATCATCGCGAGTAATAAGCCTAGTTTACACTGAAACCTGACGTTAACTAATAACATCTATTTGAACTAAGTGTTTACTCCGTATCTAGTCATTATAGCACATTTACTACAGCACTTTAGACAAAAATATAACTTAGGTCTAGAACTAGATATTCTATGGTCATTTAACGTGTAACAGATTACCAGAATTATTAGGCAAGCACGGACAGGTCACTTAGTTTCGATCAACTTTTCTATAATGCATGTAATTTGAATGGTCAAAGAGGCCAGTAGTGGCGCAGGGGCACAAACTGTGGCTGTAAAGGCAGACTAGTTGTGAGTTCGATCCCCACTCGAGGAAATGAAGTATTTATTAAAATGTATATTTCCACTCCTTAGCTCTGGTGCCGAGGCATAGCGGGGCGTAGAGTTGCGCCACTCAACATGCATTGCCTCCAAAATTCGGCGGTAAATGGGGAACAGAGTGTCTTAACACTAGTTTCCCCTTGCCTACCCTGTTGTGTGCGGGATGCAGCGTAAAGCTGATTTTTGATTTGATTCTCTCTAATAAAAGTATGTAAAGGTAAAGCATGGCGTTCAGTTCTGCCACTCAACACCTCCAGTGCCTTCAGAATTCAGTGGAAAGTGGGCCGAAGTGTCTTAATGGGAAATTGGGAACAGGGAGTCTCAATACTAAGTCTCCAGATTTAATTATTTTAATTTTGGGGAGACTGAGTCTACCCTATTATCTAGCGAGATACAGAGTAAAGCTAAAAAAAATCAAACGCCTCTTAGTGCTATACCCTCCAAGCGCAATGCATCTCCGATGAATTTCACCATTCTAAGCTGCCGGTCTCTCAGTAACGTAAGACTTTTGTATATTATACCAAATACTGACAGAAATTTAAATACGAGTATAACCAAATGGTCGGAGAATAAAGAAACATGTCATAATAAGTACTAATTTAGATCAACATTTCCTTAAGAAATTTGAATAGCGTATAAAGTGACAGTAGTATCAATATCACCCTATTATATGTAGAATAATAAATTGATAACAAATTACTGATATTGTATGTTAAATTCACTGTTTCAGCGTTCAGAGTTTGTCGTATCGAGGCCGCGTATAAATAAGGCATAGAAAGCAACTTGTGTAATAGCGTATACAGTACAACCAAATAGAAATATTTTATTAGTAATTATGCTTAGTTAAAAGTTTATGTTATTGTGGTTGTGAGTTCGATTCCATTCGGGAAAATGGTTAAATTTAAATTGGAATTAATGCACATCCATTCCCCACTTTCCGTTCTATGTGGAGGAGGGAAGCGTCCGTCGAAAAGAGCGTGGTGTTGAGTTATGCTAATCAATAAATGTGGAATGTATTGAAAATTTTGGGGATAGTTGGGAATAGAGTAACTTAATACTAGGTTCCCTCAGCTTACCGTGAAAAAGCGTGAAGCTCTTCTTTTTTAAGTTATGTTTTTGTAGCGGATCTTGTGGATTTAGTTGTCAATTTTCAACTCAGACACAAGTAATAAAAATTTTCTAAGCATAATTATATTTATAATAATATTCCACAGAGGAACTTAACGTCGTTACCTTCCAGATTACAGACGATCCTGTATTTTAGATATTAAACATTTTTAAAGCGAAGTTTAACTCCACTATCTTTATTTGATATATCAATATTACATAAAAAAATGCTTAAAATAACTCATTCTATATACATACAGCTTGTTAGGAAATATAACAAATATTATACCTTATTAACATATAATCGAGATATCGGAATTCGACCCAATCGGCCGCCTTCATCTTATAAAATAATGAACACAAATTTATAAAACATACACAAAAATTTACATACATATCGATTGATTTTTCACAATATACATATAATTATGATATAATTTAAAACTAAAATTTAAATTTAACTTTAAAGGCTAGCCAGATAAGGTAATTGTATAGTGTCGTATGTAAAATATAATATGTAAACAGTATCGACTTCGGTGGTTTCTCAGAAGCGACGTTTTGGCTAACGATCGTCTGGTATGCCGGTGTGTAAGGGACAAGGTCGTATTACAATGAAATGTTTAACCGACTTTAAATAAGGAAGTTCTATGTTTGATATATTATTATATATTTTTTTAAGAAATATATATTTTTTAAATATTCAATTGTCATATTCGTGATATAAATCGATGAACGCAGACTGCACATAAGAAAAAGTTTGACTCATTGTCACGTTCTGCGTGCGCCGAGTGTGCAAGCGAGAGAGGACAATCTCTATAGCTTATTTCGTATTAAATAGCACGTTGTTATTTGAAATTAAACTGTGTGTTTTGGATTAAAATACATTTAAATTAAGGAGTGCAAATACATGTTAATTTATCAAAAATAAAAACTTTTATATTTTGTAAAAAATAATGATAAATCAGTGATGATGAAGGATTCAATTAAATTTAGACTTAGGTACTTACTTTCGTTCTCCACACATATATAATGTATGCTTATCCATTATTAAAAAAAAGATAAATAAAAATTAAAAAGTTTCACCCGGCTCTTACCCTAAACCAGCCATAGAAACAAGCTACAGGTGCAAATCAGCAAATAAATCGAATTGACGTCCAATATCTAAATCCTGGATGAAAGAAACAGGAAGTATTTGAGTCGGCCAGCCTTCTAGGAATATATAAACGATAATTTATTTGCCTACTTTGTAATTAATCCCTTCCGCTGTTACGGAGGCATGCTCTCGTGCTTAAAAAATCTGGTTAGTCATTCAAAGTTGTATTTTGAGAAATTTTGATTCTAAATATCGATTTATATTATTAAAGTCGTCGTAGCGCAGTGGAACAATATGTGAGTATAAACGCGACGACAAAATATTTTTTTTATTATCAGCTTTTTTTTTATTATCAGTTTCGCTGTATCCCGCACACAACAGGGCAGGCAGAGGGGACCTAATATTAGGAACCCCGTTCCTCTCTTTTCGTTGAATATTTCCTTTCCTCGAGTGGGGATTCCCTACGCCACGACTGACTCCTGGAATATTTTCGTTTCCTTGCTCTGAAAATAAACTAAAGCGCTTCGTTGAGTTACGCCGCTCAACACGGAATGCCTCGAAAATTCAGCGAAGAGAACGGAGTGTCTCAGCACTAGGTTCCCTTTCCCTAACCTAATGCTATGCGAAGGATACGGCGTGAAGTTACAAAAAAATATTGATAAGTGTATGTTCTACATCTACACATTTTATAGGTTGAATTATTATAATATTAAGTTATTATAGTCGTATTTTTTATTTGTTCATAGTATTTCTTCCTTCTTCTTGTATTAAAATTAACCAAAAGCATAAGAAACTTGCGAATTTAGTGTTCAGACACTCTATTGCTAACCTAGTGTTCAGACACTATTCCTATTAAAACATTTCCGTTTCCCACTTTCCGCCGAATTCTGTTGTAACTGCATGTTGAGTACCAGAACTAAATGCCGCAAATTCGCCTTGTTGGCAAACAGAAATATTAAATGATGCGTTTCTTCGAGTAAGAATCAAACCCACAATCGTCGCCATTACACGCTTGTGGCCTCGAAAAATATTATTACTCGCCAATAATACAGTTTCTAAAAGCTCCCATGCACTCTGGACCCGAGATACGATAAATACAATTAACCTAACCCCGCTACTTCCCTATAGGTAAGACTATAAGTTAGAGAACACGTCTAAATTACTGATAAGGTGCTGATAGTGCGGCGGTTGCGAATGAACGGCTATCTTCGGACCGATCGTAACATTGCATGACCCGAGGTGAAAGTAAACTAAACTTATTTATATATTTTTTGTGTGTTTTTTGTATAATTATGTTTTTTTTTATATATTTGAAGATCATCGAAGCGGTATAGTGTTTTATTATAAAAACGATGGTTGCGGGTTCGATTTACACTCGGTGGAATTAATTAATTTCATTTCCATGCTCCGGTATCACGAAAAAGCGCGTTGCCTCGAAAATTGGGCGGAAAGTGGGAAAAGGAGTGATTATACACCGTAAAAAATATGTTTTTATATCACTTTTGCAAGGTCTTTTGAATCATCAAATACCTAAGGCTACCACCGGCTCGAAAGAAGGCTTGTTCTATTTAATATAAAAGTTACATAATATTTATAATTTAATGGATAGTTTAATCTACATTTACTGTTTATATTTTGAGATTGCGATAGCTTATATCATAGTTTAAATTAACATAAACTTATATTAATTACACTTCAGATCGAGACATATCCTGAAGTTGTCAAGCAATATTAAAATATATCTTCTAATCTAATAAGTATACGCAGTTGTGGCGCAATAGAGACTTGCATGACTGAACATCGCTATATGTTTTACTTGGGAAACTTTATCTCGAATAAACAAAATGTTTGCACGCTTTATCCCGCAAATACCAAATACGCAGAGGAAACCAAGTTTTAAGATCCATTTATATGTCGGACTCAGTTCTAAAACACACCTTGAGATGCCTCTCATTCAAAGATTATTAAATCTTAAGATCAATGTCAATGAACAACGGCCCTAATACACTCCGTTTTTCGTTCTCCGTTCAAATTTGAGACTTGGTGCTTGGTTGATTAGTGGAACTCGCATGGAGTTTACTTTATTTTACTATAGCAGGTATATGAAAATAGCTCTTTTATCCAAATAGGAATTGAACCCATAACCATGACCATGGATGGTTTTGAAAATTGAGTTCAATATTTAAAATATTTTTCTAAATACGCAACGCAATGCTGCGAATATTTTTATAGAAATAATTATACCTAAATTATTTTATGAAAAAAAATATTTCTATAAAAAAAATCGCAGAGTTGCGTCACACTCATACACCACTCACCATGCGAGGAGAAAGGAGAGTTTTATCACAAGGTTCTCTCTACCTATCCCGCCAAAGGCGGTATGTAGTGCCAACCTAGAAAACGTACAGAAGACAAATTTTTAACCAGCAACCCTATTAACCGATGAAAGTGATTGATCAAGCTGATACCAACACAGTACTCAACCAAAGGTCAGATCGACACTCCATAGGAATGCAGAGGTATCTACCTCCGTAGGTGGCGGTAGGTACCTACGTGGTACGTGGGCGTGGGTAGAGTAGATGGGTAGTTTCATTGGACTTTTCGCGTCATTAAGTGTTTGTATACACTTGATGTATACTTCGTCGAATACACGATAAATGGTCATTCATTCTGGGCTTATGGGAAAAAATTATGGTTTTGTTTGTCGATTGTTACGATATTACTACGAAATGTTAAACTGCTTATGGAATATTCAACCTTATACGAGAGGTGTTGAAAGCCATTTTCCAATACAATATTTTTGTTGATAAAAACACGCGGTCGACTGTTTATTTGATACTATTGTACTGCATTCTAAAGACGGATTTCGTCTTGAATTGTTCTGTTAAACGCCGTTTTTATGGAAGTGGCGTCGGTGATATTTGTTTTTTTATAAACTGTGAAAGATGTCGAAATTGCATTTTTTTTTCTATGGAGCTCTCTTGGTGTTGTAATTTTTGTCCGGAGTGAAGTATGCTGCTTATAGAGCGCATACATTTTTGTTGGGATTTAAGTTTTTTTTAGACTACGTACTAAGATACGTTTGTTTAGATTGATATGTTCTAAAATTATCAATAGGGAATGGAGTGTTTTAGCACTAACTTTTATTTATCTTTACGCATTGCCCTAGTGCGGAGAAATGAAAATAAGTCCACAACCTTCGCGTTTGCACTAAAACGCTGTACCATTAAAAATATTTTTTAGCTTCACGCTGTATTCCGCAGCGGGCTAGTCACAAGGAACCTAGGAACCCAGTGTAAAGACACTTCGTCCCTATAAAGACACGACATTGTTTACGTTAGTCGTAACAAATATTTACTATTTTTAATTTATTATTTTAATAACCTTTATTATTTTAGTGAACCTTAACCACTGGTAAAAGCCTCGCCAACTCATACATTGAAGTATTCTTCGAGGCGCCAACAGTCAACAGCATTTTGCTTGATCGATTATAAGTAGGTACTTTGAATGATCAAACGTGTACTCCTTATTTTCTTATATCAATTATAGATTATGAAGCCGTCATGGCGCAGGGTGTGACTGTTGCGATGGTTGTGGGTTCGATACCCACTAGGGGAAATTAATGATTCTTTATTATTATTTTTATTTCTTCGTTCTGGTGCCAAGGCAAAAGGGAGTTGAGTGGCCGACTCAACACGGAACACCTAGAAAAGTTCAGTGAAAGTGGCAAAACGGAGTGACTTAACACTAGGTCCCTCTGCATACCTTGTTATATACGGGATACAGCGTAAAGCTGCAAAGCTTATGAAGCCTAAAAATGTATATTATTTTCTTTCCTTGATATAATTCGATACTTTATTTAGTATTAATTACACTGCATTCTCCATATTACTCTTTATTAAAGCCTAGTAGATTCGTCGCACTGTCGTGGTTCATAGGACGTAAAGCGTCTGATTGTAAACACGATGAATACGGAAGTTTACAAAAGTATTTATATATTAGATTTACAATATTATATTGCTAAATTTATTCTCAGTATACTTTAATGTAGCTAATGACATTCTCCCTCTACTTTAAAAGTATTTTTTTGTTGCGGAACTCAACGCCGTACGGTTGTATAATGGAATCGCAGATTTCGATGACTACGAGTGAAATTTCACAGTCTAACTTTAAACACAACGTTGGTTTGATTTCCACTCATTGGTATTGTAAATTTCTCGTCTTTAGCAACAAGATAAGGCACAGCGTTAAGTTCCGCCACTCAACGCACAATATATAATACTAGTTAACACTAGGTTCCCTTTACATATTACATGCTATTTTACGAGAAACAGCGTGAAGCTAACAAAAAAAAATATCCAAACCGATATAAAGCAAATTCCCAAACTGTGAATTAAACAAAAGGCCTACAGTTGTCCAATTACCTCCAGCACCAACCATACCCGATTGCGAGATATTCGCGATTGTGATCTGTTGCGGCGGTGAGATTTTATTTTATAGGCTTGTTCTGTGATACAGCAGTGATTGGAGATACTATCGATCGATACTTATATTAAAATGTTAGACTGTGGGATTGTGCGTCACTGAAATTTGTAGATTATCTTAATTATTGTAAACTTATATATGAGAGCCAGAGATTTGAGGTCACTTGTGGCGCAGAGGCACAAAGTGTGACTGTAAAATCGACTGGTTGTGGGTTCGATCCCCACTCGAGGGAGTGACATATTTTTTACATTTATATTATCATTTCTTGCTATGGTGTCGAGGCAAAGTGCGGCGTTCCGCCACTCAACGGGCAATAACTCAAGAACTTGTCGGAAAGAGGGGAACGGAGTGTTAACTTAACACAAGTTCGGTAGAGGTATGAACTATTATCATTTCCTAGCCTATAAGTCTTTATAGCTCTACGCTGTGTCCTGAACATAGCGGGATAGGCCGAGGTAACCTAGTGTTAAGACACTCCTTTCCCATTAAGGCACTTCCGTGCCAAATTTTCGCGTAACTATCGAGGCATTGTAGAGTGGAGGAAGTCACCGCCGCGCTTTGCCTCGCGACCAGACCGATGTAACGTAATAGTTAATCATTTCATTTTTCAAGTGAGAATCGAACCCACAATCGACCCCAACCACTAGAGACTATTTAACTAAGTATAATATCAATAAATTTGCAAAATTAAATGTAAAAAACCCATATATCAGAGCAACAATTGAAATTCCACAGTACAAATGAATGTTAATTGATTATTTGTACGCGCATTCATCACTTGCGACGTATTAAGTGTTTTTCTCGACAAAGAATCACAATATTTGCCACTTGAACGCTCCACTCGGCGATGTATCGTAAACACGCACAATAAGAACTTAGTGTGGCTTCTTTCACTTTTAAGTATATTTTTTTTATTTTTTCTTACGGTAAGGTCAATTTGTGTACAGACAAAATTAAGTTTGTAAGTCAACGCAATATAAAAGATACGAGCCTTTATGCATTATTTTTTGCTGAATTTAGTATTAAATTAGGGTATCCCGTAAACCTATAATAATGACATTTGAACAGAATTGAGAAGTAGTAGTTCAACTAAATTAAGAATCCAAAAAATGGAACTTTATATTGCCGATAAAAACTAATATAAAGAATCTAAAATTGCAGTTCTTTTCCTACAAAATGAGGGTCATACGTCCGCAAATTTAAGCTTGTTAATAAATTGTACTTTTATTGACCTACGATCCTGAAATTAGTACGGACTCGCATTTGACCGGTTTTTTTAAATATGCTTAGTTGTATTGTTTTTTATATTTCAGTCAAGTATTTAAAAAAAATAAAAAGAAAATACCGAAATAAATTATAACGTTCTCTAGATTTACATAAAGTGCTAAATAATAACAAAATAAAAAAATACACTGCCTCTACCTCAGTCAAAAATCATAATCTTCACTTTCTTAACTTGGAAACTCTGAAAACATTAGCAATACCAGTTCCCATATAATACCCATTAACTAAAAACAATCGAGTATCTTCTATTCATGTATATAAATTTTATTCCGTTACTGACAGAGAACAGAGGGGTAAAAGTACTAAATTTAAAAAGATAAAATTTATTTCAGGTTTAAGGACTATAGGGCACTAAAAGAGGATTTATCAAAAATCTTAAAGTATCATCCCAACACAGTATCGGATAGCAACTAGTTCATAACTAAAACATCGACTGTCATATGGCTGTTATATGAGAAATAGCGTCACTTTAAATTAATTGGTTTATCTTTGACAGATTGAGAAACCGAATTGAGTGTGAAAAATACCATACTTAATGTCAAATATGGTTAAAAAGGTTCCTATTAATGCATTTGGGACAGTATCTTCAGAACTAAGTGGTGTTCTTCCATATACAGATGTCCACGTCCATTTACTTAATATGAAACAATATTGCAGATGTTAGAAACATTTTATTGCGAAATTGTTTTTGTTTTAACAAATTTTAATACTTCGTTGTAGTAAAGTATCTGTATTTAATTTTTTTATACTTGTTTTAAGTTTCAAATTACACTGAAGGAAAGAAGGTTCCTTCCACAATGTCTTGCAAATTAGGCTGAGAATGTTACTATTTTCTTATTTTACCTTTAATTTCTATGTTTTTAATAGTTTAGTTTTTCTCTCTTGAAACTAGATATTTATCAAAATTATTAAAAAAATACATTTATTTTTTTACTTTTGTAAAATGGTTGGTCATCAAGAATATAAATATGTGAATACTATGTAGAATTCTATAGTTTGTTTTATAAAACGATCGACGAAGTGATTTAGAGGTCGACAGTAAAATTGAAGACCATTTACTAAAATATTAAGTACACAGTGAAGCCAAATCCTTTGAAGTGAGTGCTCCACCAGTAGTAAAACCCTTGGATATAGAAAATTTATCAGAAAATTTAGATGAAATTTTTGAAAATTGAGACGAAAGGATGCTTCGTCAAGTATGTCAAGTTATATCGTTACGCAAGAGCTTCAAATTTTAAGAAGCATAAAAGATCGTTGGACGGCCTCTAGGTTTAGGTTTTGTATATTATAGAGAACATAAAGAAATATTTTGAAAACTCTACGAAATAAATTATAAAATTGAAGAAAATATGTTTAGGTTTTATACAGTAAGAAGTTGGTTTTGATATTTTTTTCTTATAAAATATAAAAAAAGCCTTAACATTTTTTATTTATATATTCTATTAATACATATATTAAGATATAATATTACATTCATAAGCCTAATATATATAATTCAAAATATGCTTACTCAAACATACGCACGTCGAGGTGACGTATAGGTTATCTTTAGTGTCCAGTGAAATATGGTTATCTATCTAAGGTTAATGGACACGGAGTGTCTTAACACTAGGTTCCCTGATTTCCTCGGCTTAAAACACTATGGGCGTTAAGCTAAAAAAAAACGTAAATTACTAACCGTAACTTTCCTCTCAACCGAAGGAAGTCACGAGCAGAAGCTAGTAGCCATTATTCTAAGTAAATCGCACCACAAAGTGGCTGACCAGCGGTTTTATCTATCATCTAAGTTTATGTTGCTTTTGGTCGCGGCCATTTGGTCAGCATTAGCATATTCACGAGACAAGTAACAAGCTGCGACTGTGACAGACGGACGAGGTCTCGCCTCTGTTATGGTAATAGTATGACTAAATTATATGATGAAGATATCTTTGTAACTGGTTCGAATCATTTTTGAGGGGAAAGTTTTGGTATGAAATGTGCTTATATATATAATCTATGATATTTTCCTATTCTATTCGTAGTTGACAATGAAATACAATATCAATATCCATACCTATTAATGTATATATTCTTTAAGAAAAACAACTTTTTGCGTTGTTTGTATGTTTTTAATTTTTTAAATTGCTGTTTATACTTAATTTGTATCAGACCATGAACATATTCTTAACTTGATTATAAACCATGGTGAGTGCTTCCCTGACTTACTATTAGTATTAATATTATAAAGCTGAAGTGTTAGCTTGTCACGCTTATCTCAGCAACTACTGGTTCAAATTGAAAGAATTCTTTTTTGTTGAATAGTATACTTATTCAGGTGGACTATAATCTATAAAGTTATAACAATAAGTTATTCTTGATGTAACCCACAGTATCTACTTGCGGTTAGAGTTAGTTCGGCCACTCGGCACAATTCTTAGTTATTGCCATTCGACCTTCGCGGCGAAGGCGCAACCAAGAGCGAATTATAAAATAAATTAAAGAGAGCAGAATAAAACGGAGTAATGCTTCATTGGGTCTTCTGATTCTATCCCGTAAAAATAAAGAGATACGTGGTAGGTAGATGTATTAGTTTATTACCTTTTAAGTTTAATTCCGTATCTCGTAGCAGGCACATAGCAAGGCAGGCAAATAGAACCTGGGAACCTACTTTAAACACTATATTAAGATACTTCCATTCTTCATTTTCCGCCGAATTACGAGACATTGCGTTTCGAATGACGGAATTCAACATAATGATTTTACTCCTTACCAGATCAAGAAAATTAAAATTATAAATATTTAATTTCCCCAAGTGAGAATCGAACCCAAAATCGTTGCTTTATAGTCAGAAACTGTGCAATGACGGCTTCATATCATAGGACAAGAGTCTATTATGAAACATGCATCTTCAGATACAAAATTCAATAGTAAATGTGTAATTTCAATATAAAGGAGCTGTTAATACGACGTTTATACAAATAATCTGATTAATGACTATTTAAAGACGACGATTTGGTGTTTATTTAAAGTATGTAAATTACAATCTTACAAAACGATGATATATTGCATATTAAGGAACAATTTGTGTCAGTAATATTCAAAATGTATGATATAATGATGTTTCGTTTTAACTCTAAAGACCAATACAAGAACCTAATAAAAGGTATTACCACTTTTATTAGGTTTTTGACCATTTTTAGCTTTACGCTATATCCCATACATAGCAGGGTAGGCAGAGGGAACCTAGAAACATAGTGTTGACACACTCCGTTGTGATTACGACGCTTCCGTTCACTACTTTCAGCCGAATACAGCATTGCATGTTTGCCTCGTTATGTAATGAAAATATTAAATATTTCATTTCCTCGAGTGGAAATCGAATTGTTTACAGTCGTACGGTTCTGCCTCTGCGACACGAATTGGCTATGTTGTGTTCTTTGTCGTGAAACACTAACAGTAGAAATTTCTATAATTATAATTAATTTAATACATACTAGAGATAAATGTGAACTTATTCTTCCTAATTGTGTTTTATTTATATATTTTTTACTTTTACGTTGTATCCCGAAACACACACGTCACAGAAATGTAGACAGAGGAAATGAAGATTTGAAACACTCCGTTTCCGACGCAACGCCCATTTTTCGAAACATGAATAAAAGAACAAACTAGGGACTAAAGTTGCTATAATAACGGCCAGAAGTCTGAAGTGGAGATGGGCTGGTCACATAGTGAGTGGAACAGGAAAGCGGAGCAAGACAATTATTCTAGGTACAAAGCAAGAAAACAAGGTCAACTATCCAAGCGTTGGCAGGCAGCTCATAGACCAGGTACTGGACAGGTTTTGATTTTGTGTTGAGTGATGGAACTTAACATTGCAATCCATCTTGCTACCAGAGAAATAAAATCATTTCCCTGAGTGGAATTCGAACACAAGACCGTCACGTTTACACTCAGAAGCAGTCCCGCTGCGCCAAGACGGCTGTATACTCGTATTAATGTTTATGTAAATATTCATCAACATTCGAAATAAGCAAATATTTTTCTCATAATAACCTCTTAGTATAACGAACTTTCCATTTAAAAAATCATGTTATTAATATAATTTTCAAAAGAATTTTCAATGGCTAAGTGGTTTTTTAAAGTTTTTAAATAAAAACGAAAGTGACACAGCGCAGTGACTGACAAGTCTTGTCATCGTAAATTAGTGACGGTTTAAAAAAAAGTGTTTAAATATAACGCAAATTTTCCCCTTGACAGCTTCGTGTTGACAAAAGTTTTTTATTGTGTACACAGAATTTAAAAGAATCGTTTTACTTTTGAAGGACCTCAAATATTGTCCACGTCTGTTCTGAAATGATTTGAGAAAAAATTGTTGACGCCACTTTTGGGCAGTTGGTACTGTTTATAAGGATTTTGGGTTCGATATCCATTCACGAATTTTTTTTAATTTATTTATATTTCTAGATATGGATATACCTTTATAATATTTTCGCATTATATTTTTAGATAAACAAACTACATCGTAGATTTTCACTACCAAAATTTACAAAGATCTCTAAAAATATCAAAATAATAAAGAATATAAAAGCAACATTATATTTTTTTATACTTATAGTTAAGACATTCCGTTTCCCACTTTCCGCTCAATTTCCGAGACAAAGCGTGTTGACCGGCACGTCAACACGCTCTGCACGGCCGTCTACCCGAGCCAAGTAATAAAACTAAATTAAATATATTTTTTACTAAATATATTCTAAATTTAATCTATTAATTGATTTTTATCCTTATTTGACTATGGATATCAAACACACAGTCGACCCATTTACGTCCAAGAACACCATGAATACCTCCCATCTATAGAGTATTTTAAAGATTTTAAAAATTTGCGTGACCATTTCACAAATTTTCTGCCTCATAATGGTGACCGACGCATAAAAACTTCAGCCGATCATTGAAGATGTCAATTCCAAGTAAAGTGGGTAAAAGAATCATTTGTTTACACTTCAAAGTTATACTTAACAATGGGTGTTGGTGTCTGGGTGGCGCCTGGACGTATACAATACTGAGATCGGTTTCTCCCAAGTAAAACAAAAGTGGGCCATTTTTTTTAAATATTTCAATTTAGTTTGGAGGTCAAGAATTTAAAATATTTTAATTTTAACCCTTAAAGGCTATATGGGTGTAAAAAACACCCAGGTAAATTTCGTTCTTAGTCGCTGCACTGTTTAATTTTTGTCATAGCGCTTTGCACTTTTATGTATCCTCCTGAGTTGTGTGTAGTCCTTGAACACGCGAGAAAAGTGGTTGTTTGCATGCGCAATTTTTAACACACGCTGGCCTTCCGGGTGTACCTATATTGATTAAAAACGTAAATATTTATCTTTTTTATGATTCTTATTGAATTACACATGAAAATGGAGATTTAGCATGCAAAATGGAGATAATTTTTTTGGTATGAGTCTACAAAAATAGTACTAACTAGTATCTACGAAAAATTTAAATCAAAGCTACTAGCATCTGCCGACGGGCCGACTGACGAAGAGGACTTATTTGAAGAAGATATTCTTCACGATAATCTCAAAATGATGATGATTAAGAAGACATTCTGCCTCTTTTGTACAAGAAGACTTTGTAAATGAAAGTATTTGACAATGACGAAACTAAAAGTTCCTTAAAAATGTAAAATTTTGTTAGTTATCTAAATATTTTCTTAATATATAGTTTATTAACGATAGTCAGGTTAAAGGCAACATATTGCATTAAACGGAAATAAAAAGTTTTGATTTGTATTTAGATTTCATTTTGTTATAGAAAAGAAAAAATATTATGGTGCTCTGTTATACATAGTCCGCTGTTTAAGTTATATTTTCAAAAAATATTTTTTCTGAGATTTTTACAAAACTAAATACAAATATTTATATATACTTATTAGCAAAGGTCCAATTAACCGTTAAAAGTAAGTTGTTCACAATTTTTTACAATTTATAAAAAAAATTATTACTTTTAAAAATAAGGTGCTTTTACACCCATTATAGTCTTAATGGGTTATGTAATTCATTATAGCTCTTAAGGGTTAATTGAAATTTCATTATGTTTTTATTAGGTTCATCTATTATTCTATATTTAGCATTTAACAGAAGGAACAAGTTTTCGCCCATTTTATGAGATACTGCTTAAAAAGATATGATTATTATTTTTACATCATGATTGCAAGGAACATGCATCCTTGTATAAAATATAGCTATCTTTTTATAACTTCACAAAGGGAACTTAGTGCTAAGACACTCTGTTTCACAAGCACCGCCCAATTTCTAATTGTGTATGTAGATAGGTGGATATCAACGTTGCTCTTTGTCTTTTTATATTGAGTGGAAATCGAACCCACAATCGTTGCCTTTACAATCAAATCACTTATAATACGCAATAAATTAAATGATATATCGCTATATAAATGTAACTATCTATCTATTAGTCAAACCTTAAAGGAAACAAAGACGGTGCAGTTCACGCTTGGACTGATAACGCACATATTTTTACTTTAAACACTATTCATAGTTCATACTAACGACAAAATGAATTATTATTAGATAAACTAAAAAGTTTGTAAAATAAGGATATTTTTTTATTTTTCTAAGTAAATTATACGAATGTATGCGGCAATAGTAGGTCTATCTTTAATCACATGTTTTTAATTTCGTTCAGTACCAGGGTAGGCAGAGGGAATCTGGGAACCTAGTGTTAATATACTCCGTACCCATTAAGACACTTGCGTTCCCCACTTTTCGGTGAATTCTGGAGGCTCCGCTATTCAAGACGCAATGTCTTGAGTAGCGCAACTTAACGTCACGCACTGCCTCCATTCTAGACCGTGGAAATGACTATATGAAATATTTAATTACTCTCAAACTGTCGCGGTTACACGCTACGCTTACGCTTTTGCCCCTGGCCTCATGGCTTCCTAATTATGATACTTCAGTAAATGATTTTTCCACATTTTTAGAACTTTATTTGAGAAGTTTATTGTTGAAGTATGACACGTTTGTCCCTTTTCGAACCCTTTTCGAAAGAATGAAATATTTTTTCTTAGCTTCATATTTATGTCCAATGTCATTTTAGAATGGTTAAATAATTTGTTTATTAAATTAACAAAAGCAAATAATATTTGACCACAAACCGCTAACAACACAACAGTTTGTCACAACCAACTAAATCAACTGTATTAAAGTTATACTAATATTATTAACAACGTGCTTGAATCCGGAGTGAGGCCTTCGTGGCGCTGAGGCTGTTACTGTAACGTGACGGTCATGAGTTCGATCCCCATTCGAGGTAATTAAATATTATTAATATTTTCAGTTCTGGCGTCAAGGCAAAAGCCCGGCATTGAATTCCGCCACTTAACACATAATGCCGCGCTAAAGTGGACGAAATCACTTTCGACGGAAAGTGGAGAACTCTCTCTACACTACTCTAGACTAACTATGTCTTCCCTGCAGCTCTGTGCAGAATAGAACGTTAACTAATTTGACTTACAATGTCTAAACGAAGCTAGTAATTAAATCTCAATACAATGAATCATCTTTTCCATGGACTTGCCAAATGCATTTATGTCACAGAGTGACAACGTTGCGTGTAAATTAGTCAAAACGTCAAATAACTCAATAGCGTCGTGGCGTGGCGCGTGAACTCTGATAGCACTGAGTGGATTGCAAAACTGTACTGACTTGGAGATTGCTTTTGTGTGGAGGTTAGGTAGGTTCATGTTAAAAGAGTAATAAATATATGGAAGGACAGTAGGGTAGCTTTGGTTTTTAAATATATGTAAAGATATTTTTTTTTTAGGTTCATGCTATACCCCGCACACGGACCGCACGCAGAAGGAACTTGTTAACCTAGTGTTAAAATACTTTCACACAAAACTCAACGCCGCGCTTTGCCCTGTTAACAGGTCAAGGAAATGATAATTTTAAATAATTTATTCTTCCAAGTGGAAATTCGATTTCCAGAACTCGCCTTTCGTTTAAGCGTGTATCCCGGCGCTATGACAGAGTCCATTTTTGAAATGGACATTTCACTGTAACTTAACCATAATTATTTATAAGTCTCTTAGCTTAACGTTGTATCCCGCATATAGTATGGTTAAAAAAAATCTGGTGATAATAAGACCACCCACCCACGGGCTAATTTCGAGACATTGCATTTTGAGTAACTAAACTCATCATCGCGCTAAATCTTGTTATCACAGCAGGAAAAAAAATCATTACATTGAAACGGAGTCGATCCTATAACCGTTGGGCTTATAGTCAAACCATAAGAGAAAAATTCGAATAAAAATTATGTACAAGAAACCTGCACGCTCGAAACGTCGTAATTAAAAAACTGATCTGAAATACAAGAAATCTAGTACTAAATGTATGCTAGTATGCTGTTCTAGACAATTCTACCAATCCGAATTAATATCCAGTGTCAGAGTATCAAATAACAAATATTAGTTAAAGAGCCATATTTCTATAAGATCTAGGCCACGAGCAATCTTAGCAACATTAACGTGTTATATCTATTTACAGTAAATCAGTCAGTCAGTATGTAAGCGTAGGTCACCTGTACTGTAGGCAAAATAGGTTTGCGAAATATTCTATAGGTTTAAAGACAATATTTTGTAGGCTAGACCGATAGTATCCAGAGGTATTCTATTTTTTACGTTGTCTATTAAAACAGCTATCTTTGGCGTAACATAACGCTTTCGTCAACCAGAGTAGTAAAACTAAAGCCTAAATTTAAAAATATATTTTAAATCAGTTTCGGGACCTTTTCAACTTCAGAATTGGCTTCTGACGTTGGAAAAGTTTATTGCCCAGAACATTATTGTACGACTTTAAATTTTGAATTGCTTTCCTTCTTTGCCTTCTTTCCTTATCTTCTTTTCTTTCATCTTTTTTATACATTCCTAATGCTGAAAGTAGGTCTTCCTCAGGTAGCGCCGGAACTCCCAGTTTCCCACCAATTATAATTCCTACAGATTACTTAAAATTGATGAGAAATACAGGCAAAAGTTCTTCTCAATTCCCATGTTAAATAGTTATGTGGATTTTTTACACATTGAAAAGTTTGATACATCTTCTGCGTATAACCGTGTGGATAACAAGAAACTAATGTAAAAATTCCACACGATTATAGAATTATAGAAACAAATGAAAAATTATCTCATTAGAAATTGTCTTTGTAGCCAGAGATCATTGTGGCACAGTGAAACACTGTTTGATTGTAAACGTGATGATAGTGACTTCCTGACTTGGAAATAGTCATTTCTTTTCATATTTAAATTATTTCTATTTTCCCTGCAAAGACAAAGCGCGGTACTAATATCTGAACACTTTATTAATTAATCTCTGTTATTCGGAAAAAAGCGTGAAACATTAATATGCTTCACGCTTTATCCTCTGTTATCCTCAAAGATAATTAACACAAAATCTCATTTACAACAACAAAACCACAACTCCTATCACCTCATATTTATGTATTAATTGAAAGTTTCAGCACGTCCGCGTGCTGATTGGTCGATAAATCAAATAAGTTATCAATTATAGCGCCCACAGCGATAGTACTGTGGAATTTATTACCTATTACCGGTAAATCGACGTAGTACCGTTGTATGGGGAATTGGGCATGATATACGAGTATATCTTAGTTATAGTTTGCTCTGGATTTGACATGGTTTTATTTGTTTTAAACGTGTATGGTGATTAGTAGGTTAGAATTTTTAAACGACCTCTTTTTTTTCAAAAGGAGAAGGTTTTATATTCGTTAAATTTTTTTTTTTTATGTTTGTCCTTTTTTGTTCCTTCTCCATCATTTTAGGGCCGATTTTAAAAGCTCTTTAAATGTTTGAATAAGTCTTTTCCGTTGATCCCATTACCAGCAAATCAGGATCTAATGATAGAACCCGATGGAAGTCGAGGGAAATCCCCTAATTTTATAAGCACGTTCGAATATTATATTACGTGTACAATACATTCTACAATTTAGTTTTTCATATTGTCAGTATAATAATTTTTTTTTAAAAAATATGAATATTATTTTTTATTATTTGCTGTGTCTTGACTGTATGAGATCTTCGTTCAGTAGGAGTAATCGTGGACAGTGTTTTTGAAAGTCATAAAACATAGTTCTCTATTTTCTTTTTATTTCCTATTTAGCAGGGTAGGCAAAGAGAATCGTGTGATAAGACACTTTATTCCCCACTTCCTTCCCAATTTTTTGGATATTGCATATTGAGTGGCGGTACTCAACGCCACTTGTCATCTTGAAATATTTTATTTCCTTGCTTTTGTAAGTATATACCTCGATGGCCCCTCATATAGTATAGTTAATTAAGGTAATCTGTATAAATAAAAAGCAAGAAGGTCTTTACGTACATAGAAAAACGTGACTTGAAACTTAATAGTATTTTAGGTATAACCTTATATTATTTTTCTTTTGTGATGTGAGGTTAGCTTAATAAAACTCGTAGGATATTCGGAACAATTTATGATTTATGAATTGTATTTCAGGCATTCCGTTTTTGTGTTGAGGCATTCCGTTCCTCAATTTCAGCATAATTTTTGAGACAATTGGGAGAGACCTATACCGCGCTTTACGTCTCTCTGTAGGGAGGAAATTAAAATAATTAATTCCGCCAAGAAGGAATGGAACTAACGACCGTTGCACAGTGACACGCTAGATTCAAATGAGAAAGGCTTTATTTTTAACGACGAACGCGATTCCATTGCCAATAAAACATTTTTGTTCGTCACATTCCGCCGTAATTCAACACCGTGCTTTGTCTCGTTACCAAAATCGAAATCAAAAATATTAAATAATTCATTCCCCCCGAATGGGAATCGCACCCACTAATGTCACAATCTGCACGCATGTGCCCATGTGCTGCGACGGCCTTTATCCTTTGGTTTACATTTTACGATGCGGTCCTCATTCCAGAAGTTACGTCGCTCATTGTTTTCATCCCGTTGCCCCTATTTCTTAAAAACTTTTATCGAAATTGGTTGCAAAGTTTCTTTATGCTACATTGTAATTGAAGTTTGTGGCTAGATATTTATATTACTTATTTATCTTTCTTTCTCGATTTAGGGTTCCTTATCGTTACAGAACGTAAAAACAGAATCCTTAGTGAAACTATCACTTTGTTGTCCGTTTGTCCGTCTATCAGGACCGTTTATCTCGAGATCAGGATAAACTCTCGAGCTGAAGTTAATACCAAATATTCATCTTCTAAGTCAAGGCAATCAAAAGTTGCGAGCATTTATGCTTCGATTTTGTTACGTTTTGTATGTAATTCGCCCCGTAATCAAAACCCATAGGGTACTTCCCATTGACCCACAGTTAGAACATTTGAAACGAAGTGAAAAAAAGGATGAGTCGAAAGTATTTCGTAAAAAAAATCATTACAATCATATATTTGTATTATAGTTTATTTCATATAAAAAGAGGCATGCGCCCGCAAACTTTAGTTTAGCAACTTTTATAAAACTTTTATAAGTTGTACCGTTGACCGAAAATTTTGAAATTTTTACGGAAGCCTCAGTGGGCAATTCGACTCGCCCTTAAATCATTTTTTCAAAACTATTATTCCAGACAAAAAAAAACAAAATTGTTTAGAAAGCATATGATTTAAATGTAGCTGGACTCGTACCCGCGCGTCTTGGAAACCGTCCGAGCGTTCTGGCCATAGTTATAAGACATACGTACGTTCTTATCGAATTACGTCAAAATTCTTACACGTTTATAATTTGTCTTTGTTGTTAGCGTCTCTGTTGGGAATCCAATCTGTTGAGATTTTTTTGGAATTTTCTGCCACCTTAAGATTATTGCTATAGGGAAAAGACAAGGCTATTTATTAAATCTTTATAGAGACGAAAAATAGTATTAATTCCCATATATAAAAAAATATATTTTAGAAAACGTATAAAAATGTAAACGTAGGTAATTAATTTAGATTTTTTATCGAACGGTATCCTTAAGGATATAGAGGAGGCTATAACCTAAGAGCAGGGGAATACTCAATTTTTCTGTTTACAATTTTGAACTTTCTGCCTGTGTCGTTAAAATAGGTGTATGGAGAATCTAAATGACTAATTTTAGGGGACGTTGTGGTGCAAAAGTATATTGTTTGACTGTAAGGGTATTGGATTCCCATTCGGAGAATTAGGCAGGCAGTACTTGAGAACTAAATGTTCTCACTAGGTTCTCTCCACCTACTCCGCTATTTGCGAGAAACAGCGTGAAGCTTAAAACGTATCTTCTAAAAAAAAAAACGTATCTTCTAAACATAAGTAATAACGATAATAACGTCATCCATCCTTATCCAAATGGTGCACTCGTTTTACCGAGTTGTCTCCAAATCGGTAACACGTGTCGGTCGCTACTTTAGAACAAGTAAAAATACTCATAGAGATTGTAATATGTAAATGGTTGTACGTATTGTTTTCTATGCTATCTTAAAACAAAATAACTATCGTATTTAAAGGAAGCCGCCTTGCTTAAAGTATTATTTCTTTTATTTATTTTTTTAGTTTTACTCTGTATTCCGCATATCGTAGGGTAGGCAAAAGGAACCTGACAACTTAGTGTTCAGACACTCTGTTCCCATTTGAGACACACCCGATCCCCAGTTTTCGCCAAATTCTGGAGTCATTGCGTGTTAAGTGGTGGAGCTCAACGCCGTGCTTTGCCTTGTGCCAAAAAAAAAACGAAAAAGAAGTAATGAGCGACAAGATTATCTCTACTTATACCATCTAATGATATTGTTCTTTTTATAGAGAAAAAGTTAATACAATACGCACCCCACTTTCTTAGACTTTTCGAGACATAGCGTGTATTGACATCCACTTAGGCTGATTTCAACACCACACTTTATACTACAGGAACACAAAAATGAAAATAATTCCGACTAAGAATCGAACCCATGACCAATGCTTACAATGGATATTATAATAAAATCTAGTATTAAAAAGAAATATGAAACTATATAAACCACTGTTGTCATAGCCACAGGAACGCCGCAATGACTTCAAAAGTCCGAACAAACAATAAATATTATGTTTGTTTCTTTTTCTCATTGTTCGTTTTCTAATAGCCCGTGGAGTAAGGTTTACATGACTTGTGTCACAGAGTAAATAGGATTGTGGATTTTGTTTAAATAAAACTATGATTTTATGCAGTAATACCAATATTCGCAATTATCTGAGTACCTATTGTGTATTTGATGAACGTAGCAATAAAACTTAGTAATATATAAAAAAAACTATTTTAGGTTTTTCTTCCATCGCAGGGGGATTTTATGTTATTGTCATTCCTTTTCCCACATTCCAACCAGTTTTTTAAAACATTTCGTATTTAATGGCGGAATTGAACGCTGCGTTTTGATAACCAAAACGAAGAAATAAAAATTTGAAATATTTCATTCTATCAAGAATTTGGCAGAAATCAATTGGGAATTAAAATATTTATTTTGCATTATATACATTTTTAAGTGTCATTCCTTAGAATAGAAAAATATTCACGAAATATATTTGATAATAATATCAATCGGACATATGTAGGTCCAACATTTGGACGGTACCCAAAAGGGACGGGTTCGAATCCCGCTACGTATTTGTGTTTACGTTTTCTAAATATTTTGCCCAACCTCCTTGGGTGGTAACACAAAAGAGCTTATTCTAATAACTTTCCCATAAATTTGTACCATTTTATTTGAATTCTAAAAACTGACAAATCTGATCGAATATTTCAATTTATTTTACATTTCGCCGACGACCATTGTCTCTAAAGTTAAAGGAAAACGATAGTATCAATATATAAAATAAATTTAGTTTTGTTTCACGTACAATACTCGAATACTGAAGAATTGGCCGAACTAAGATCGATAAGGCCCGAAATAATTCTACCTGGGAATGCTGCCAGATATATGTATGAATTATTGTGTTATGCAATTTTAAGAACTCCACAAATATGTAAATTGGATGTATTTTAGAAACTGTTGATAATTTTTTTACATATTAGGTATACATACTCCTATGTAAAACAGTATACGATTGAGATAAAGAATTTCGTTAAGTTTCGTTCCTCGCTTTGAATTTTTAGAGGGAACTGATATTAATTGACATAAAACAATGTTTAATATAGGTAGATACGAAAAAAGGGACGTGTCTGACTGCGAACGCGATGGTTGTGGGCTCGAATCCCACTCGAAGGAATAAATTATTGTTACTTCCCCGCTCCATATAGGCAAAGTGCATCGTTGGGTTCGGATAATTCGGACCACGGAACACGAGACGGAGTGTCTCGTGTTTGGTTACTAAGCGGAGAATAAAGTATTCTGACACTAGTTTCTGGTTGTCTAAAGTGCATCTATATATCGTGCTATTTTCAGGATTCAGAGTGAAGCTAAAAAAAACTAAACACACTAAATTATATTAGTTTAAGTATCTCTTAATATTTACGATATGAGAATCGAATTAGCAATCATCGTTTTTAGTTCAGAACATTTATATTATATGAAACACGGCAGGGTAGGCAGAGCGAACCTAGTGTTAAGACACTCCGTTCCCCACTTTCTGCCGAATTCTGGAGGCATTGCGTGTTGAGTGACAGAACTCAACGCCGCGCTTAGCCTCGACACCAGAGCGAAGAAATGGAAATATACATTTAAGTAAATATTTCATCTCTTCGAGTGGGGATCGAACCCACAACCAGTCGGTTTTACAGGCACACTTTGTACCCCTGCGCCACGACTGGCCTCAGCCAGGCCTACTATATGTCATATATTATAAATATATATAGCATTTAGATTTAATATAATAGCCCACAAATCGCTCAGCCGTCCGTTACGATTTAGGATATTTATGAATTGATTAGAATTTACAACTTGGTGGCATTTGAATTGTAATAGCTATAACAAGATTAGTGAATAACCGCGCCGCGCCGCGCTTAGCCTCGACACCAGAGCGAAGAAATGGAAATATACATTTAAGTAAATATTTCATCTCTTCGAGTGGGGATCGAACCCACAACCAGTCGGTTTTACAGGCACACTTTGTACCCCTGCGCCACGACTGGCCTCAGCCAGGCCTACTATATGTCATATATTATAAATATATATAGCATTTAGATTTAATATAATAGCCCACAAATCGCTCAGCCGTCCGTTACGATTTAGGATATTTATGAATTGATTAGAATTTACAACTTGGTGGCATTTGAATTGTAATAGCTATAACAAGATTAGTGAATAACTTACTAAAGTGAATAACTTATACCAAATATGGTATGAATACAGCCTAGATGCTGTTGTAGTGTAGTTGGCACGAGCATTGAATATAGGTACTATATTGTAAACGTAGGTTGGAAATATATGTACTGTATCAGCTTCACGTTGTATCCGCAGGGAACCTAGTGTTAAAACACTCTGTTACCCGCTGAGATAATTTATATTATGAGAGAGTGCCTACTCTCCCATAATATAAATTATATGGGAGGAGTATATTAGAGTACGGCCTTTATTTTACCCTATAATGTTGTTTAATCGGAGTGAAAAGAGATTTTTGAGTTCCTTATTTTGTAGAAATCATTTCTAAACATATGTTTGATACTAAGTTATATATCTTATATAAGTTTATTTATTATTTAATAAAATTATTTTCCGTATCCACATATTTCATCTGAAAACACTACCTATATATTTAAATTATATTAAAAAATATCCCCTCCTTACTTTACATTTAATAAGACTGCGATACTAATATTAACAAAATGTGTACTGTTCTGTAAAAGAAACTAAAACCAAAACAAAGATAACTATCTATAGAACATAGAGAATAGTTAACTTAAATTCGAAGAATTAACAAGATAAGATAACGTAAGAATTGTATTCAATGATGGGTTAGTACATTTTGTATGCAAAAACTAATACATATCTCTTTAGAAATGTATAAAAATTTTAAAGAAAAAAAAAATTCATCGACGTCCCGCTACGTTCAAAATTTTAGACGTTTCTAAAAAAAGTACTTAGTATGGAATTACACTTTTAAACAGTTAAAAATATTTATATATTTTTTTAACAATAGATGTACAGACGACGGAAAAACATGTAAAACATAATATCAAAATATTACCACGCTAATATTTATCTTATATAAGAATCGAACGGACGACTTCAATCTTAGATATAACAGTCACAACCCTCCGTACTTAAACACTTTTCCTGCATAGTAGGGTAGGTAGAGATAACCCATATTATCCGCTAATTCGAGAATCGAGACATTGCGTGTTGGGTCGCGTTTAAAGCCGTACACTGTCCCGCTACTGCAACACTAACTATTCACAGTCAACAGTTTAAATTCAAATAATATTATTCAAAATAATAAGTTATATTTTTAACACCACTTCAATAAAGTAACTGCCTCAAACCGGAGAAGAACCGGCGCAAGAAACTCAGCGGTACTTAAACTTAACATTGAACTTTCAATATACAAATAGTAACTGGTTAAATCCCTACAATGTAAATAAATATTGTTTTGGTAAAATCTATAAAAGATTTATCCGGTGCTAAACTCCGCCACTCAACACGTAATGCCTCCAGAAGTCGGAGGAAAACGGGGAATGGAAGTGTCTTAATGGGAACACTGTACCTATCTAGGTTCCCTGATTGTCCCTGCTTACACTGCTACCTGCTATACCTAACCAGAAAAATGCAGCTGATAACATATCAGCATGCATATGAAATCATTTTAACGCATCTTCTCATAGAATGAAGGAATGATTTCGAAATAGTGATGTGATAGTGTTAAAGAAACTAATATTTAGATATATTTAATTAGATAATTAAGCGAGCTGTTAAGAAATAAAAAAGTAAAATCACTTCCGCTTGTAATAATATGAGAAATTCATTATGGATGATTCGTATGGAAATTTGAACTGGGATTTTAGTTTTAGATGTTATCGACATGATATTATACGTATGGTTCCATTACAATTATACACTTTTAGTTTATTTACTAAGTTATTTTCATTTATGAATTGCTTAGAGGCCGTCATGGCGCAGGGGCACACGCTTGCGACGGTTGTGGGTTCGATTCCTACTCGGGGGAGTGTAATAGTTAATATTTTCATTTTTACGCTGTCGTAACCAGCCAGAGCTCGACATTGAGTTCCGCAACTCAACAAGCAATACCACAAACTTCGCGGGAAATGGAAAAATGGAAGTGTCAGAATGTTGAATGGATTTTCTTCAATTCAGTCAATTTCTGGAAGACTGGAATAGAGGGGTGTGTCTTATCACTAAGTTTCCAGTGGGATACAGCGTGAAGCTGTCAAAAGTAAATAATAATTAGAAAATATTGTAGTGCACGTTATATGAGGGCGTCGTGGCACAGCGCCCGTAAATTTTATGGTTGTGAGTGCGCTTTGTACTTAGGGTAATTAATTATTGCCATTTCCTGATTACGGAAGTGCAAAGCGCGGCGTTGAGTTCCACCATCCAAGACGCAATGTCTCGAGAACTTAGTGTCTTGCTACTAGAACTAACTGTCTACATTACTATTTTTCCTTTTTATATGGAATGAAGCATGGAGTTTAAAATAATTAAATACTCAAGAAGGTACATATTAGACGTTGCAGTTTAGACATACTGTCCCACTGCACGACGACGGTCTCATACAAAACTCATATTTTTCCTAATTAAGAAACTAAATCGAATCTAGTATACGCATATGTATAAAAGTAGAGTAGAGTAGAGAGAGAAGAACTTCAATTCAATGTGTTATTTTTTTATTTTTCTTTTTTTTAACTTCATGCTGTATCCCATTGGGAACTTAGTGATAAGACACGCCGCTCCCATTAAGACTATCTATGTGTGCTTATAAAACTGTAATAGGAAAAGTTTTCCAGAAACAGCCTACTTTAAGGTAGGTGTTTAAAACCGTCTCTTTCTATCGCTTGATTTCAAATTGATCAATTTAACTTAAATATTTAAAATCTCGCCCGGCCGGGCCATTGCGGGGCTCATTAAAATATTTTTGTTTTGATAACTGCTTGTATGAGAAAAGTGAATGTGAGAGAATGTACTTATATAGATATACATATATATATTTGTTATTATAATGTAGATTTGTTTGTTTATACTTAAAAAATAAATTTAAGTACGGTTTTGATTTGGCCTACCTCATATCGAGAATAATAAATAATCTCCAATTGAATTTACGTAATGTCACAAAAAGTAAATATCAAAACTGTTATTAAAATATTTTGTGAATAATAGTGTTTAAAACTTTATTTATTATTTACTTATTATTTATTGTAAATTAAGAATTGTGTAATTTTAACATCGCTACAAACCTTTTTGGTTTTTTGATGTTACATATATATTGATGTTTTTGTACTAATTTGTTAAATATAAATAAATGAAAAAATAAAAAAGCTTCGTATTTACAAGTATCGTGTATTAGGGTCACTGATTAAACACCGGAAGTTGCAGGTTCAATTTAACGAGTGTTAAAATTGGTGTAAATATATTATTTTTAATATGTACAAATATTCCTCATAAAAAATATCTAACATATTTTGTAGCACAATTAAAAAGAATGTACTGAGATCGTTGGCAATTAATTTCATATTGCTAAGAGAGTCTATGAAAATCAGCTTCACGCTTTATCACGCACACACCAGGGTAGGCAGAGGGAATCTAGTCTCAAGATGCGTGATCATTGCGTGCTGAGTGGCGGCACTCAACACCGCACTTTGCCTCGACACCAGAGCGAAGAAAATGGGGAACCCACAACCAAGTCACGTTTATAGTCACACCTTGTGCCTCTGCGCTACGACTGGCCTCATTGAATTTTTAGAATACTCTATATAAAGATAAAAATCAACTTCACGCTGTATCCTGCTTACAATAGGGTAGGCACATGGAACATAGTGATAAGACACTTTGTTCCCTACTTCGCGCCGATTTTTTCCAGACATTGCGTGTAGGGTGGGGAAACTAAACGTCGGGTTTTTGAGGATCATTTTGACTGCCAGACCGAAGAAATTAAAATATTAATAAACAATAATTCATTTCCTCAAGTGCGGATCGAACCCACAACCGTCGCGTTACAGTCATACACTTGTGCTTCTGCGCGACGACGGCCTCTTTTAATATAAAGATATGGCGTAAAAACTGTGACTTATTCATTTTCCCGAGCGGGAATTGCAACCACTATCGTCCCGATTACCGTCAGTTTAGCCACTGCGCTTCTACAGCTTCAAGTAATATATTTAAATATTTATTAACAACTTTATGATAGTTATATCATAATCGTCACAGTTTATAGCAAAATAAATTTAAGAAATCAGCTACAAATGGAACGTAACGAGACGTTATTCAAACATAATGTTATTACTTCAGAGGTTTTATTGCAATTTCAATGGAGTTAATAAAATATTTACCTTTGCTCGAGTCTCGAGATTACGGTTTGTCAAAATATTACGTCTATAGGATATCTTGAGACGCTCGAGTTGCAAGGCTTAAATTACAGGCGAATGATTTTCTTTTTTTTTCTATTAGCTTCTGTATCCCATATACAGCTGGATAGGCAGAGGGAACCTAGTGTCAAGACATTCCGTTTTCCATGTACCGTCTAATTTTGGAGATATTACATTTTGAGTGGTTTTATTGTGGTTCTTCTGGAAAATATCTTTAGTGACACTACTCTATTTCATACTGTAAAATGCAATAAAATGTAAAAATAAAATAATATCCATTTAGTTCTTTATTTATGTTTTTGATTGATTGGATTTGATTGATTGGTAAACAAGAGATAGCTTTATACAATTACACAGAACGCTTATAAAAAACACTCAGTAAAAAATATCATTAAAAATCTATTAATAATATGTATTTATTTCTATCTATCTACTCTCTATTTATTCCTTACAAACTTCTAAATTTAGACTTCTTTTAAATATTACTCCACACTAAAGGACTAACAAAAATAAAAAAAACGTATAAAATTTGAATAGTATCGGGACTCAAACCTGTGGCACTTAAAAACCGTCACAGCACTATAGTACTTTTTAGTTTGACAATACTTTAATTCCTAATATAGTCATAATAAAGTCATAATGTAGTCATAATAAAGTCATAATGTAGTCATAATAGTCATAATGTAGTCATAATATAGTCATAATATAGTCATAATATAGTCATAATATAGTCATATCAAAGACATAATACAGCCATAAAACATAACATTACCATAAACGCCTAAGTTTCTCACTTAAGTCATCGTCGAAGTAGAAGTCATCAACATTTCAGCGCAGGGCGGCTGGAAGCCCACCGCTGCAGTGATTTATACTTATTTTGCTCTTGAAATTGTCTACTCGTAGCTTATTTTAAATGTTCACACTGATAGATGTATTTCTTAGGTTCCCTCATTTGTTAGGTGATGACTTAATTTTTGGGCAGCTCGATGTTTGTTTGTTACACTTAAAAACTACTTAAGTAATTTTTTATATAGTAACTGGTTATTGTGTTGAACCGTTGTTTAAGATTTATCTCGTTGTATTACAAAATTCTTACAATTTTTAACTTAACCTAACGTAAAATAGTCTTCGCTTCACGCAGTATCCCGCATATAGCAGAGTAGGCGAAACGAACCTAGTGCTAAGGCACTCCGTCCAATTCCGGAGATAACGCACATAGAGTGGCGGAGCTCGATGCTACGATAAACAATGCTTTTTATCTTGTTACCAGAGCGAAGAAATAAATCTATTTAATAATTTGTTCCCTAGAGTAGGAATCGAACCTTCAAACATTTACCGTTAGACGCTGTACTGGTTCGAAACGACGGAGTCCTCGGAGTTAAATCTGCTATACCTCGAGTAAGCAAACTTTTTTAACGGTAAAGTGGCTCAACTGATAATTTTGACATCTCTTCATTTGTCATATTTAAATGAAATTTAGCAAAATTTCGGCTAGATAACAAACAAACTAAATTAAAACTTTTTTTGTATAATTTTCTGTTTTGTATCTTGTTGTCAACCTTCAAAATAGTTTAACAATAATATATTTTTTTATAACAATGTGCCTTCTTTGTAAATGAAATATTAAAAAAGTGCTGAATTACCTAATAATTAAAAAAAATAAAAAATAAGACTTTAAGTATTGCGTAGAAATTATGATTTTAGGTCACGTCTCTTCAAAATATTATCATAATAGATATATTAATATAGTTCTTGCACGTATTATTACATACTTTTATATCTTTATGAAATAAATTATTTACTTGTTATACAATTTAACCTTGTTTTAGAAAAGGTTTAAACCTAATTTAGATATCAATAATAAGCAGTGGTTTAATAATGTTCTTAAATAAAAAAAAATAAATAAATCAGCTTCACGCTGTATCCCGCACACAGCAGGGTAGGCAGAGGGAACCTAGTATTAAGACACTCCGTTCCTCACTTTCTGCCAAATTCTGGAAGAATTGCGTGTTAAGTGGCAGAATTCAACGCTTGCCTCGACACCAGAGCGAAGAAATGGAAATATAAATTCGAAGAAATAATTAATAATGTTGTGTAAGAACTAATAATGTTCTTAAGTTAAATAAATTGAGAATATTGATATATCTATATAATCGAAATGGAAGATTTTATTGTTCAGAAAAAGGAAATGTTCTAAAAATGTATTAATAAATTAAATTTATATGCCGTTTTTCCTAAATCAAGTAATTTTTCTTGTTTATGAGAAATAGGAATAATCTTATTATTCGTAATTGTTTTAAAACAAAACTGCTATTAAGCAATAACAGCTTGTTTTCAATTTAATACATAATAGATTATTAATAACAAAAAACTATTATAACTAAAACATTACCTGTCAAACAAAAATCACTTTTCATGTCTGAAATCACAGTGCACATCACTACACAGCACAATCGTAAAAAAAATCACTCATACAAGATTTAAAAAAAAAACATAAAACTCACAGACAAGAAAAAATCCTATAAACCACCTTTTAAAATAAACATAAATTTATAATTAATAAAAAAAATTAAATGATCAATCTTCTTTTATAGTTATATAGGATCGCGCGTGTTTGCTGGATGCGCGTGCGCAGGGCACTGCGTGACTACGGCGCGGCCACCACGCTACCATTGAAGTTGACTGAAGAGCTTTCGCAATTGTTTCATATGTTATATTATGTGGTGTTACCGTTATACCAATGTGCATAATATCTGTACTTTACTATTTTGAAAGTTAAATTATATATTTTTTGATTTAAGTTCACGAATACATTGTTTTTTAAATATTAAGCTGATTAACAAGTATTATTGGCCAGTAAAGTAAAGTTAAAGTATGAAAAAGATTCAAAATGCCGTGGTGGTTCATGTGCGAAAGCGTGAGTCTATTATGGGTTCTATTCACACTCAGGGGAATTAAATATTTATTTTCATTTCTCTTATTGACTTAACACTAGGTTCCCGGAATACAGCGTGAAGCTAAAAAGAGATTAAGAAATTATATTCTTATTCTTAGTTTGATAGAGTTCAGGCTTTTGATACATATATAGCGTTTTGTAAAACTTAAAGTGTAATGTGAAGCTTAATTCTAAATATAGTAGATAAGTTTTAATTTTAGTATACAAAAATATTTTGAATCAATTATGACATTTATTTCGAGGCCGGTTGTGGCGCAGAGACACAAAGTGTGACTGTAAAATAGACTGGTTGTGGGTTCGATCCCCACGCGAGTAAATGAAATATTTATTTACATTTATATTTTCATTTCTTCGCTCGGGTGTCTAGGCAAAGGGCGGCATTAAGTTCCGCCACTTAACACGCAATACCTCCACAACTCTGCGGAAAGTGGGAAACGGAGTGTCTTAACACTAGGTTCCCCCTGCCTACCCTGCTGTGTGCGGGATTCAGCGTGAAGCTGATTTGATTTTTGATTTGAATTATGACATTTATACTATACACATTTATATATACAACATGAAAAATAAAATAAGAATATGAACTTAAAACCTCTTAGTAGACATAAAACATAATTTTCTTTTGTATCAAAGCAACAACACAAATTTAGTAACCACGAAGTCACGTAAAGTATTCATCCACCACCATTTAATGCTGCAACGCTAACGAGCTTCGCGATAGCTCTCTTGTAAAGCTTATATTAAACCTGGTCCATTCTGTTACTTTATGTATTGATTTGCAAGTAAAAGGCCACAAATTGTTTCCTTTTAAATACCCATTGTTTGAGAACGGACCATACCTGCTAGTGTACTTGATCTTATTGTCCTAGGTAGTTATTATTTAAGTGCTATTGGAAATTGAGCTCTATGATTAGGTATTTAGGTATATTTTTGAGTATTTTAAGTGGTTGGTTATTTGCACTAAAGTTGTAAGCGTGGTAATTGTTATGAGCCACCGCGCCAATGCTTTATATGTGATGCAAGTTTAAGTTTGTATTAACAGTTAAGAAGATCAATATTCATACATATTTATTTATTGTCATTTTTAAATTATTATTATTATTAGCTAAGGCTAGTCGTATATATATATTGTGATATATGACATCATCGTATATTTCGACGGTACCTAGGTAAAGTATCGGGAATGAAAAATTTAAATATCTTTTATTGCTGTTTTGAACTACTAACAAGAGTAGTTTTCGGAAGAACATTTTTTTAAATTTTGTAAATAAAATCATTAAAACTACACTTCTTAGAGCAATAAAAACATTGTGAGTTTTCAATTAACAAAAAGCACAGTTCATCCTATCAACATTCTTCGTTGAGGCCCTCGTGGCGTAGGTAAGCGTGTGACTGTAAACGCGACGGTTTTTGTTTCGATTCCCACTCGGGGAAATATTTTTTCTTTTTTTTAAAGTGTTATATTAACTTAGGAAAGAAAAATAGTTATTTAGAAAACGTGTAAAAATTTGAACGCAGCGGGACTCGAACCCACGCCTCCTGGAAACCGACCAGGCGCTCTGACCACTAAGTCATGCGTTCTCGCCAAGCTACGTCGAAATTTTTATACGCTTGTTACAACTTATTTATGTTGTTAGCATCTATTATTTCTTCACTTTGGTACCATGTGAAAGTGCGCAACACGCAATGCCACAGAAATTCAGCGGGAAATGGGTAACCGAGTGTTTTAATAATAATCCCTCTGCCCTGCTATACGCAGGATAGAAGAGAAGAGCGTGAAGACGAAAAAAAAGAAGAATTTAGTGTCATGACGTTCCGTTCTCTACTCTCCGCCCGAATTCTAGACATTTGACATTAAGCGGCATATATTAACGCCAGAATCGTCTTTACCGCTGATATCATTATGTTCATAGATGACAGTGTTACGGTACACCTCACTACCAGCCTATATCTAAGCGAATCACGTTGTGAGAGACCTTTTTGTGTAATTTCCTAATGTTCACAGCTTATGGAGAATACCAAAATTGAAAGAAATTTAGAATTGTGTCGAGATCAATATAGTATACGTGAGTTACATACGTTAACTATATCTATGGGGAATGTAGTTAAACTACGTGTTAAAATGAGAATGTATAAATTGTATGAAAACCTAAAAACTTTACATCTTTAAAGTGTACAAAGTATATAAATTATGGAAAAAATAGGGAAAAATAATAGGGAAAAGTGAATATATAGATGTCGTTGTAGTAGGTTCTATTTACCATTCGAGGGACTGAATTGAGTTGAGTTTCCCCATTCGACACGTAATGTCTTAAAAATTTGGTAGAAAGTGGAGAACGAAGTGTTTTAACACTAGTTTCCATTTCCTCGTCTGTCTGAAAAAGTGTATTTACAGTATATATAAAAACATTAAACATTACCCTAAATCGAGAACGAACCCATAACCGTCGCGTATATTAGGTATTATCCAACTTAACCACAATAGCATATAGATTCACAAAATCAAATATTTTCCTAGCAACTTGACGAATTTAACACTCTAACTACACTCTATAGGTATTGGGAACAGAACACAACCGGAGGAAATGAATTATTCATACAAAAACCATCTAATGATTTTTAAGTATGAAATTTTGGAGATGCTATCATGAGATTTGTCACGTGCAAGTATGATTTATGGACATCGGTATGTAAATTAATGCTAAAATTGTTTTTTTTTTATTTTCTTTAAGCCTATACGTACAATTCAAGTACAATATTATACTAACTTCTAACCTAACGATAGAATTATTTGATAATATAATATAATAGTGCGGCGTTGAGTTCTACGGCTTAAAACCCAATGTCTAGAAAATTAACAATGAAAATCTGAAAGTGGGAAACGAAGTATCTCAACACTAGTTTCCTACTATTAATCCAGAGGTAAAGCTGCATTTTTAGGGTTCTGTGCCATTTATAGAAAAGAGAAACCCATGTAAGATCACTTTGTTATCCATTCGTCTGTCTGTCTATCTGTTTCTATCTGTACCGAGCCTTTATCTCAGGAACGCTTGGAGATATCGAGTTGAAATTCAAACTATATATACTCAAATCTCCCTTGGATTCCTGAAAAAAACATATTTCTACATTTACTTAAAAAAAGATATGGCCGTTTATATGAACCGCTAGTGCAAGTGAGGTTTAATTTTTGCACGGAACGCTCGGAATTTCTAATTTCTGATTTCTAAAAATATCACATAGCATATATATGATTCCGCTTCTCGGTTTTACAGTCACTTTTTGTATCAATAAATCAGTAGGCACACAGAACCTTGCTTCCGTAGTCGCTACCCATGTTCACGTCAGATATCGATGCTAGCCAAACTTTACATGACTTTAAATTTCATTGTACATTTGAAACTGGAATACTATTTCTCTTTGGATTTTGCTTTCTCTATATTTTATATTGTGCTAGTGATTTATATATTACATATATTATATTAAGAGCCGTCGTGACAGAGTGAGTCATCGGCTGCCTGTACTTGTATATATGTAGTGGGTTCAATCCCCAATTAAGGTATTGATTGTATTAAAATAATTTTATTGAAAAATGTGCAGTCAAGTTAAAAAAATTGGTAATGCGTGTAAAAAATACATGAACCATTAAGAACTATTGTAAACTCTTCACAATTTAGTAATTTATTTAATTTAAACAAGCATACAATTTGGCATGTTAAAGCTGTTTTACCACCGACGCCTAATTGAACTCTACCTAATAGAGTAAGTCCAGAGTCCCATAGTAAAATTATACTAACATACATATATAATATAGCCTGTATGTAAAAAAATCCGAGTGAAATCACGAGCTTCATAACATTTCGAGTGATTATAGCACTTGGCACTCATATAGATGTCAAATTCTTTTGTCGATAAAGTCAGGAACGCAGTATACAATACTGAACATCGCTCTCGTTTTACTTGAACGCTTAGGATGAGATGGATTTTACTTTCTCCACAGGAAACATAACTTACAATGTCTTAAAATTGGGTAGATAGTAGAGTGTATTTACTCTATATTTTCTATCACTATCGTGTTTATCCTGCTATATTTGGAAGTTGCATTAAAATAAAAGGAAACACTACAAAACACAAGCAAAACTGTGGAATGTAACTTAGGCAATAGCTTGCTCTATACACAAATTAATTAATGATAAAAACAAACCATACGAACGAGCGGCGCCTCTAATCAAGTTCGCACAGTACTGTTACCTTCCAGAACGATAACGAATTACACGTAAAACCTTGTACTCTCCACTTATGTGTGGTCTGTATCACTTTATTGGTATTTTTTTAGCTTTACGCTGTATCCCACAAACAGGATAGGCAAAGGGAACCTAAGGTTCTCCACTTTCCGCCGATTTTTTAGGCTTTTGCTTGTTGCAAATTAAATCAGCTTCACGCTGTATCCCGCACACAGCAGGTCAGGCAGAGGGAACCTAATGTTAACCCCTTCCCCGCTTTCCTCCAAGTTCTGGAGGCATTGCGTGTTGAGTGGCGGACACAGGAACTCTACGCCACGCTTTGCCTCGACACTAGAGCGAAGAAATGAAAATATAAATTTAAATAAATTGAGGCCGGTCGTGGCGCAGCGGCACGAGGTGTGACTGCAAAACCGACTGGTTGTGGGTTCGAATCCCACTCGAGGAGATGAAATATTTACTTAAATTTATATTTCCATTTCTTCGCTCTGGTGTCGGGGTTAAGCGCGGCGTTGAGTTCTGCCACTCAACACGCAATGCGTCCAGAATTCGGCAGAAAGTGGGGAACGGAGTGTCTTAACACTAGGTTCCCTCTGCCTACCCTGCTGTGTGCGGGATACAGCGTGAAGCTAATTTAATATTTTTTTTAAATAAATATTTCATTTCCTCGAGGTGGGATCGAATCCACAATTAGTCGATTTTACAGTCACACTTTGTACCCTTGCGCCACAACTGGCCTCATATAGTTAATAAATAATAAATATTTAAATCCCCCGAGTGCGAATCGAACCCACAGCCGTCGTACTTACAGTCACACGCTTATACCACTGCGTCACGCCGGCCTTCTTGTATCGGATTAACTGATACGATATAAGAAATTGAAACTTAAAACCTATTGCTCTCTGTAAGTATCTGTTGATTAATTTATTATGATAATGATAACTTGAATAAATATTTAAAGTGTTAAAATATAATCGTTATAGGTGTTGAGTAATTATATAAATAGCGATAGCGATACGTCAGATCTGATCACACGATATATTAAGTTAAGATTGAGTTACGAAATTGAGTTCTTGGATATAATGCTGGAAATTAAGTTTTTACATACTTTTAAGTCAATTTCTATGAAAGTTACTTGATATAAATAAGCCTTATGGTGTCGAAAAGTGGATTAAAATATAGTTTTATTAACATCTGTAGCGGAATCGAAACTACAACTCAATTTATCAAATCAGACGCTATTCCGCTGCGCCACTACGGCCTTCTCTCTCTCATTAATCTCTACCAATTTTATGTGATACAGAAGGTGCGAAAATAAACCAGTAAAATTTTGAACAACAATAAAAACAACGTTCAACTTTTATAGAATAATTTATTAATTGAATTTATAAATTACATACAATAATCGATTTTCGTATACATATATATAAAAAAATATTTTATGAGTTATGCCACTTCATTGAACGCACCAAATCTAATCGAATGTTACATAATATATGCATATACACTATCGACCAAGTTCATCTAAAACAAGTAGCACTCACGTTATTTTATAATATATTTGTTTTATAAACAATAGTGTTTTCATTTTCATATTAGCTGTAGTAAAAACTAAAGGCAGGAGTTAGAAGCAGTTTTGAATTTGAGTAAATGAATTTGGTCTCTATTTTTTTTATAACAGTTTCGCAGGAGTACAAGCGTACTTTAAGCGCGATGATTGTGCGTTCGATTTCCACTCAGAGAAATACGATGCACGAAACTCAATTCGCCACTCAATACTCCGTATCTTGAAAATTGGCCGCAGAATAGAGTGTCTTCATACTAGATTTCCTCTGCCTTCCATGTTATTTGCGGGATAAAGCGGGAAAGTAAAAAAATGTACATATATATCATTTGTAATATTAACGTATGCACCTGACGTCGCGAATTCGATACTCGTGTGACGATCGCTGAGAAACTTTTTCTTTTAATCTGATGGAACTCTATAAAAATACTACGTTTTTAAATATTAACTTACTCTCTGAATACTGATTTATTCAGTTGCGTAAAGTATACGTGTTTAAATCACGAAGGTTGTGGGTTCAATTTCCACTCGGGGGAAATAAAAATATTTAATAGTTTCATTTTCTGCACAAGGCAAAATGTGACGTTCAGTTCCGTCACATAAAACGCAATACCTTTACAATTCGGCAGAACATGGGAAACGAAAGTATCTTAATGAGAATAAAATGTATTAATACTAGGTTCCCAGGTTCCCTTTGCTTACCTTACTATGTGCTGGATACAGCATGAAGCCAAACCAAAAGTGACCAAAGGTTGTAGTTCCCGCTTCTTCCTTAATAATAAACTTGGAAAAGTCAACGAACGCTTTCAGAGTAATAATATAAATATTTTTAGCTGTTTACACAGCTTTAATGTAAACTAAAGTAGCTTTTGTATTCATAATAATATAATTATGTATTAAGTTGAGTTGATGTAATAATTAATAATAATTAATTGCTAAACAAAGTTACACATCTGATAGCGTTGATATTTTGTTCTTATAATTAAAATTATAATAATCACTAAAAGATTTATGAAGAAAAAATGAGCGGTATTAGGCATAGGAAGGAGGCCTTGTTATCAAAAATACTGGAGGAAGGGTCACGGAAAAAGCATGAGGAGTGATGACCTCCGTGAGAACATGTACGAAGAGGTTCATGAAAGTAGACAACGCGAAAGAGGTATGCAGAGACTGTAGCGTTTGGCGTCCTCCGTCCTCTATGGCTACTCTGCTAGGGATACAGCGTGAAGCTAAGTAAGTAAGTATATTAATCACTAGCTTATATATTATATCTTTGGCTTCTCACCTAATGCTTAGTAGACATAACTATTGGTCTTGTATAATAGTTGACACAAGTGTGCGAAGTAATATCAAAGCAGAGTGTACATCAAAACGGTTAATGTGAAAAATATAGCCTATAACTTTCCTTAATTATTGGGTTTTTCAACAAATTATGCCAAAACACAGCGGTGAGTTCCGTCCGAAAAAAAGGGAGAACAGAATTAAATGACATTAAATAAAAACGAATATGCAATACAGCCGAATGAACCGAAAACCATAAAGAATTAACCTTTTTCACATGGACTGTAAGAATAAAATAACATGACAACATATCATTGTCTAAAGTTCACAGAACAAGAGAAACAAACAAAAGACACGCACCCACGAGGCAAAAATTTATTATAAGCCCCCGAACTATGTATAAAAGGGGCATCGATCACTATTGGGCTATTTGTCACTAAACAGATTTACGTGTGGGAGATCAAAGTTGCCGCGGGAGCCACCGATATCAAAGCGTTTAGTTAGAAATGCCGCACACGTAAAGTAGCTAAGGCTGGCTATAAACTATGAATAATAGAAATCTACATTTAAAAAAAAGTTTTTTTTTGTAATTTTATATGTAGTTATGGGCAGGCATTTTTATTTATGTCGGAGAGAAATTAAGGAGAAATCACTCTGTTTTTTTTTCGTGTACTTAAAGCAATGTGTAGATAAAGCAATTTGAATTTAACTTTGGTTTTCCGAATTTCGTCTGTAAAATGTTTCTCAATTCGAACTTTTAACATTAAACCACTCCGCATTTTCATATCGTGTACCATTTTCTTTTTTACATTTCAACCTTTGTTTATTTTCTGTACAACGTAATATTGTCACAGTAATTATCTAAGAACGGGCGCGTTCTGCACGCCATAATAAAAAAACAGCTTTACGCTGTATTCCGCATACAGCAGCGTAGGCAGAGGGAACCTAGTGTTAGGACACTTCGTTCTCTATTTTCCGCCGAATTGTGGAGTCATTGTGTGTTAAGTGGCGGAGCTCAAAGCCGCGCTTTGCAATAAATAAGACCTTTGCCAAAAAGCTACTTTACATTTACATTTAATACCTTACATTTAATACCTTACAATAAAAATTATAAGTTCTTTATTAAAGCTGACACAATTGTTAAACTACAAAAACAAAATTATCAGCACGTCTATAAAAAAAGTAATAGTTGAATGAAGTCGAAATTATACGGTGTTGAGTTCTGCCACTTAACACGCAATGCCTCCAGTATTCGGCAGAAAGTGGGGAACGGAGTTACTTAACACTAGGTTCCCTCTGACTACCCTGCTGTGACCGGGATACAGCATGAAGCTGATTTTAAATTATATATTAATTGTTTATAATTTCAGAGTGTAGAACGCCTGTTCCACGTGACGCGTACACTATACGTGATGGGATCGTAACCGTTCTCGTACACGTTCTTTTATTTATTACTATTTTCTAATATATTCTCCTAATTATAAATCGGGTTGTTCTTTGAAAGGATTAACTTAAATTCTTGTTTTGGTGTGAATGAATACAAATATACTATAAGCATTTTTGCATTTAAATAAAAACTATCTTGAGAATTTCTCCCATTAATCTGGGTATAGGCAGAGACTTTAGTCAATTGATAAACATATAGAAAGGTAGGCAGAGGGAAGATAGTGCTAAGCTCCATTCTCCATTCAACGCCCAATTTTTTCATATGTAAGAATAGAAAAAACTAAGCTACTTAGCATACCATCGATTCAGGTACCCATCGAGATGCAGAGAGAAGTGTTTATTTAGAGCAACATTGTTTTTTAGCGTCTTGTTTTATTCTAGTGAAGTAACCTGTGACAACGGAGTGCTAATGCTATGGTCTCTGCATACCTCTTTCGCCTCTTCCACTATCATCAACCTTCATCTATATCCTAGAGGGGTTCTCCAATATTCTTCTATCTTCTAATCGCTAATACGAAGAAATAATTAATTGTAGTGGGTAAGTCATAATAACTTGCTGATTTTGTTAATTGGTTTAAACTTAGCGTTGTAGCAATTTACTTTAAGCGATACATATTTTTACGTTTATACCCCCCACATCTTTGGATTGAAATAACCTTATTATTACAATAGGACCATGTCTTATTGTATGTACGATGGTTGTTGGTTTAATCAACACTTGAGAGAATCATTACATTTAAATTATTTGAATGTCTGAAAAATTGGGCGGAAAGCGTAAACCGGAGTGTTTTTATACTCTGCCTACCCTATTATATGTGAAAAATTAAGAGTGAATCTGCTTTTTGAGGTTGTGAATCACGTTGTTGTCCATCAGTCAAGACTATTTATATCGAGGTCGCCTGGAGATATATAGCTGTTTATTAATATCAAATATCGGAGCATGAAAAGAAATAATGTTTTAAGTCATCATAGGTCATCAGAAGTAGGGACTTACAATACAAATAAAAGAGAATATCCGTAAAATGTTTTATAGATACTTTATAAAAAACAATTCCTAACTTATATTTATAGTTAATTTCATACAAAATGAGTAAATATGTCCACCAATATAAATTTCTTAATTTTCATTAGATGTACTTCCCGTTGCTCTACAATCCTGAATGAAATGAATAGGTACGGAAACCACGGTGGGCGACTCCGATCTTTTTTTAAAAATAACAGAATTCTTCGACATAATTAAAATCAATGATACGTAAAAACATGGGAACCTCCTGAGCAGGAGGCACTAAAGCAGGTTAAAACAGTTGACGAGAAAGAAGAATACTATAAAATTTGACGAAAGCGCTCCTGTCTCTACGGCTACTCCGTTAATGATAAAGCATAAATCTTAAAAATAACAGAAGAAGAAGTAGACACGACAATGTAACATTTAGTAAAATGTTCCAATAAGCTTCCGACAGAGCTCTCTTAGAGCCTAGTATCAAACTTCGAGCTATATTTTACATCTGAATTCCAGACATTGTGTCTTGACGTAAGTCAGGTTCTGTAACAGAACTTAACGCCGCGCTCATACAATAATATTAAACTGGATTATATAAAAAAAGTCTGCCTATACATTCCAAGCAATATTCAGTCATTCCCGCAAAAAGTGAAAGCTATATTTTTAACAGCTATAATTTGCCAGCCGTCATGCAAATCGTTGTGTTTAAGTGCACGCGATCTCCCGACAAAGGATGCGCAAAAACCAGTGACATAATATACAAAAAAAAAATGGTCAAGTGCGAGTCGGACTAGCTCACCGAGGATTCTATACCAATTTCAGGATTATAGGACAACGAAAAGTACAACTTATACAAGTTTCCAAGTTTAATTTTGGGAGAGTATGCACCCATTTAGTGTGAAATGTACTTCAAATATAAGTTTGTTATTCTTTTCTATAAGATACCGATAAATTTCAACTTTTTGGATTTTTTTCTTTATTTACATTGTGAGTTCTCATTTCTAGTAAAATTTCATGACTCCTCGTCCTCACATGACAGGTCATGACTCCTCGTCCTCACATGACAGGTCCTCGAGAAGTATCTTATATCGTTTTTTTTATTGTGAAGATTTAGAAATTGGCAAATGAGCATACGGCTGATGGTAAATGATCAGCGCCGCCCACGACCACCTGTAACATCAGAGGAGTTACAGGTGCGGTGTCGGCCTTTATTGTAAGGACAGACGCGCTTTTTGAAGGAACCCAGGTCGCATCGACCTGGACCTTACCTGCCGCAGGTAGGCAGTGTTCCACAGTTGCGAGGCGCGTGGAAGGCTATTCCTACGAAACTGCACAGTTATGGAGTGCCACGTATCCCGATTGTGTAGATGGGATATTTGAGTTTGTAACGTACTGTGCGGTTAGAAAAACTCGAATACTCCCCATGATAAATACGGTAAAAAACGCACATCTCATCGTCTCTACACAAAGTCAAGCCTTTCACGGATCATTGGGTCCCCAACGATTGTTAGAATCGGCTCTACGTTGTATGCCATCAAATGGGTCAAGCTGATACTGATACTGGGGTGCAACAGCCCAGAGATGAGAATAGTACTCCATATAAGACCGAACTTGGGTCCTATACAAGGTCTCGCTCTGTTGGTGACCCCCAGTTTCTTTGAGGCCAACTTGGACTTGCTTTTCAGGTGATCACAATACTGGCGGTCACTCGAAATGTTTAGGCCAATAGTACTGGGCGCGGCTATACGAAGAGTGTTTTGGAAAATTGGCGACACGATAATTGAGGTATTTTTAGTGGTTAACTTGTCTCTTCTTAGGATTGAATTGAACCAAGTTCCTTTCACCCCATGGGGAAACATTACCAAGGGATGTCTTAACTGAAGACACAAGCTTATTTCTGCACTGGCCGACTATTCATTTCCAGAAAAAGACTTGCGCGGCCAGAGTAAATCCTATCATCTGCATAATGAATCCTAGAATCCTCTAACATGTCATTTATATGTAGAAGAAACATCGTAGGGGAAAGCACGCGGCCTTGGGAAAGGCCAGCGTTCACAGGCATGCTTTCGGAGCAAAAATCATCGCACACAGTGACCTTGATACTGCGCGCAGTGAGAAAGATGGCGGTCCACTTGCATAAATTTTCGGGAAGGCCGTAGGGTAGAAATTTGCAAGGGGCGCCGCATGCCACACTCGATCGTGTCGCTTCTCCATGTCCAAACTAACTACCATGCCCTCTCCCTTGCTTTTGATAACTGCATCCCAGCCGAGGGTTGATAACTGCATCCCAGCCGAGGGTTAGATAGACCAGAAAATCACCGGTGGATGGATGGATAAGAGCGCTCTTCCATAAGTTTGGGACTACGCCGACAAAACAGTTACAATATTATGCTTATTAGTTCCAAAATAGCGAGACGTAACTGAAAGTTACGAATAAATTTGCTCTTTTAGATTATTGTACATTATATGGCATGGCACCCATCCAATCCTAAGCTTATTTAAAATTTATATTTATATTACAGACGAAAACAATTACAAACTTATCATTGTACTTCATTTCATATAAAACAGATCCGTATAGATAATTATATGGAAAAATTGAATTTGTCAAGTTTCACAAGTTGTCCTTCCTATTGACTACAATCCTGAATTTGATCCCTGACTCTCAATGGGCGAGTCCGACTAGCATTGATGGATTTTTTTATTCATTTATAAAGAAAAATTATCAGAAGTCTATATATCGCTTTCATTATTTCTAAGACATTATAATATTATATTTATTATTTCTAAAATATCAAATCCATACGTAAGTTCCAGCATGGCATCCATCCAACCCTAAGCCTGTTTGGTTTGTTACCCGATTACTGTGAATAGATCGCATGCTCATTTAAATAATATATTCTTGAAGTATATTCAAATAAAGAAAGACTGACCTATTTCTATAATAATGCTACTGTTTAAGTGTAGGAAGTCGAATAATATATGGTTCTAAAATAAAAATGTTGTATCCAAATATTATTGTTAGACAAAAAGTAAAAAAATACCACTGTAATTTACGTTTTATTAAAGCCGCCTAAGTATGATAAAATAGTTAAAATGCTAACGATATTGCTATGGAACGTGGAGTAGGTACACTTGGTTCATCTTCTAGAAGTATGATCAAAGTCAAAAGTCAAATACTGTGCGTCAGATAATTTTATTCAAAATAAGAAGTTACATGCTTCATTTTTTGAACGTCAAATAATTTACCACCAGTTCACTAAAGTTAATGCCTCAGACCTGAGAAGAACCGGCGTAAGAAACTCAGCGGGACTTATTTTTTTAAATCAATTATACAAAAACACATTTTAACATTTCTGACAGTGATACTTTGAAACCTATGAAACCTATTTATAACCTTAAACACAAACGTCTTTTCACAACACTTTTAAATTATGATATAGAACATTCTCGGACGTCTACTGGGATCCTGTTGTAAAAGCGTACACATTGTCCCATAAAAGAATTACAAACTCGATGTAATCGGGTTACAGGTGCAACACTTCTTTTTCTAGTATTGATATTATGTACAGCACCAATTTTGGTCCTCAGCTCCACCAGCAGAGATTGGGAAAATATTTCTGACATCTCCCTTGGATGGCTCGGTGTGAGCGCTTGACACTCGCAGACATAATTATTAGTAAGTGACTCAAAGCGCTCTGGATTATGACTACATATTTTAAGTAGCTCGTCCATAGAAGATATGTGCTCTGCAATTTGTCTCTGGGCACATATTTATCAGAAATGGTTTTTAGCTTATTATGCAATGTGGCAATCTACTTATATCTTCGGTCTTAACAGACGGACGTCTGACAATCAGATAACAAGTGATCCTATAAATTCTTTTTTTGAGGTACGGAACCATAAAAAATAAAAATACATACTGTTACAAATAAATAATTATTATAATTTTTATATTATGACTAAGGCGTTTTTAATGCAATCTTGAATAAGTAAGTGATGGCTTATTACATGAAAAAAAATTAAGCCTTCTTTCTATGTTGCCATTGCTTAAAATCCTATAATGAATAATTTTATTAACTGCCTTCAACTCCAGGTTTTTCTATTTTACGCAAGAAATTCGGAACTTACAATAAATTTATTTAATCAATTCATTTATAATTGGGTAATATTATTTCATACATTCCGAAATATTTTGCAATATTTATTTATTATGAATCTAATTGACTTTATAGGCTAAAAAGTAATAGTGAAAATAATAATTTTTTGAATGAATTATATAACTTTTCAGCTACTATGTGACTGATAGACAACGCACAGATACTATTACATATAGTAGAACGATCAAACTTGACTTGGGGTAACAAGGAGATCATTAAGAGAAGATCTCCAGAAATTCCTACGGAAACGGAAAAAAAATAGCTTTCCCATTTCATAGTTCACACAAACGAAGCAGGCTGCAACTTCTAAGTATTTAACCAATATAAATTATGCTTACAATTTACAAATGTCTCAATAAATCTTCGAAATATTCGCATCAGAGCGTATTTACTACGGTCTGTTTGACCGTAGTAGCGAGCTTACGACCAAGGACGGCAAACGTGTAGCCCGCATTCTTAAGGAAATGTTGTTACTTGTGCAATCAACTTGCTCTATAAATAAAATCTAGCATTTGGTGCTGGAGTTATCAACTAATAAAGCTGTAAATATGGAGGATTTGTTGCGTAGGTTTTAGTTAATTCGGAATTGCAAGGTTTTCGTATGACACTTGTCTCTTTTTGAGAGTGATTTCAATGATCTCATAGTGTTGTATTGCTTTTAGATATGTCACATACTAAATATTACTAGTGGCTGCCTTTACCTTTCTTTGCGTGAGTAATAAAACGTATTATTTCATCTCCATAGGGATTTCTAGAGATCCTCTCTAGTTCTCGCCTAAGCCCCCTAAAGCACTCATGTACCAAATTTCGGCTGTTACTTAGTAAGGAAGATTTTTAAACATATACATAAAAAAATTATAACACTGTACAATATTGTAATTAACATAAACTCTACAACAATATTATGTAGATTTCTAAAAAAACTAAATATTCAATTTTATTTATTTATGAGTCCGGTCGTGGCGCAGCGGCACGAGATGTGACTGCAAAACCGACTGGTTGTGGGTTCGATCCCCACTCGAGGAGATGAAATATTTACTTAAATTTATATTTCTATTTCTTCGCTCTGGTGTAGAGGTTAAGCGCGGCGTCGAGTTCTGCCACTCAACTCGCAATGCCTCCAGAATTCGGCAGAAAATGGGGAACGGAGTGTCTTAACACTAGGTTCCCTCTGCCTACCCTGCTGTGTGCGGGATACAGCGTGAAGCTAATTAAATTAATTACATTTATTTATTTATTCTTTTTTATCTTCACGCTGTATTCTGCACATAGTAGAGTTGGCAGAAAGAACCTGGAAACTAGTAGCTAAGACACGTACACATTCTCATTAAGACACTTCTGTTCTCCACTTTCCGCCAAATTCTGGAGAGGCGATACTCAACGTCATACTTATTTTTGGAGTAGGAATCAAACCCACAACCTGTCTTGTTGTACTCTTGTGCCCCTGCGCCGTAAATTAAAAGTTATAGTTATTCTGTAAATGATTGAGCAATTAGATATGATTTACTTTGTTTTTTTTTTTACTTTTAAGGACATGTAATAATTGTGTCAATTGTTGGTAGGCCTTATAAATAAATAAATAAAGAACTAAATTAAATAAAATAAATAAATAAATAAATTGTAAATGGAAATCTATAGTTATCTTATCGTACTATATAGATGTCAAAATAAGTAAACAAAATTAAAAAGCTTTCTTGAAAGCTTTATTTTCAATAAATATACATTTACGTCACCATTTTACATAATAATAGATGTATTTATAAACAGTAATATTAAACTAAACTTACAAATCGGTGTTGCTATTTGAGATAAATTTAGAATATTTATCTACTAGATTACGTTGCAGTCAACCTGACACATTTACTTTAAGACAATATCTAAATATGAATACAGACAGCAGAAAACTTTATTATATACTTATATTATTATTGGGGCCAGTCGTGGCGCAGAGGTACAAAGTGTGACTGTAAAAGGAAAAGCGCGGCGTTGAGTTCTGCCGCTTCACACGTAATGCCTCCAGAATTCGGCAGAAAGTGGGGAACGGAGAGTCTTAACACTAGGTTCCCTCTGCCTACCCTGCTGTGTGCGGGATACAGCGTGAAGCTGATTAATTGATTAATTAATTAATTATAATTAATTCTCTAATGGCATCGTGGACAGCGCCTGACTGTAAACGCAATGGTTACAGATTAAATCCCCACTCGAGAGAGTGAGTTATCAGAAGCTTTTATTTATTTTTGCCGTGTTAGTATGTGTGTTCGAGTGTGTGAAATCTTGCATGCTCAATTTCATACACAATCCAGAATGATATTAAGCAAAAATTTGGATTACGATTTCAATTCTGATGATAATAAAATATCATATAATCAATGTAATCATATATACTAAAGCCAATCCAAAAAGTCCACCACAACAAAATAATTTATATCTTTTCGCCGTATCCTGCACATAGAATTGTAGGCAGAGGGAACCTGGGAACCTAGATACTCCAATCCCTTGCAAGACTCTTCCGCTATCCAAGAGCTCCCCAATTCTCGAGGCATTGCGTGGGGAGTGGCGAAACTCAACTAAATTATGTCTCAACTTGCTTTATGTGAAAACTTTATTTTACTACTACTTACTAGAATCTATAAAATATAGTAAAATATTACATACTTTATAAATAAATAACAAATATTTAATTCAAATTCCTATACAAATTTACAATTGTAAGATAATAGATAAGAGGTACGAGAGGCCGTGAATAGGACTAGTTAATTAATTATTATATCTAATTTCATTAAGTCCCAATAAGGGCCCTTATATCGATTTAGTGTTGGAATTTAATCAGAGTTTCCAATTAACAAAATTAATATGCTGTTGTAGTAAATATTTAAGGACACCAAATTCTATAATAATATAACAATTAGATATTAATTAATGTTATTAAAATATAATATATTAGTTTAGTACGAAATATGTCTTATTTTTAACATAATATTCAGAAAGTGCAACATTTTTTTCTTTGTTGTTTTCAGCTTTATGCTGTATTCCGCATGTATTGGGGTAGCTAATAGACGTAGTGTTAAGACACTCCGCTCCCCACTTTCCGCAGAATTCTAGAGGAATTGCGTGTTGAGTGGCGAAACTGAGCGCCACGCTTTGCCTTGACACCAGAGAGCAGACAGGAAAATATGAAATGTAAAATTTCGTCAAGTGGGAATCGAACCTACAATTTGTGCCTCTGCGCAACTACTGACGCAGTTTGAGTTATTGAAGATAATTTAAAATTACATTTATCTTAAAGTACACAATCTATATAATAGGTATTTATTGCAAAATGTCCCAGGTTCAATTTAACTGTAAGAAGCTTATTAGATCGTTAGGCTATAGATGGGTGTGAAAATGACTGCTCGAATTAGATGAGTAGCTTCATAGACTCGTTCTATGAGCGAGTTATGATAGTCGATACAAAAAAAAATCTTTATAAAATAAATTTATTTGTATGCGAAATCAAATATAAAATACATATGTTATTTAATTCCTGCCACATCTAGCAGGGTAATCAGAGAGAACCTAGTGTTAAGACACTGTGTTCCCCACTTTCTGCGTATTTTTTGAGATATTGGCGGATCTCAACGCCGTGCATTGTTGAACGGAGCAGGAAAAATCTACCTTATTATATGCGAGAAAAAGCGAATGTTGCTAGTACTTATACATATATAGGATAAATATGTATACATTAATAGGCGTGTAGCGCCACTAAATTAGCTACAACCTCCTTCATACATTATACATTACGTAGATTTGTATCTACACTATTTAGAGCAGGTTTTCTTACAGATGCACTTGAGTAACATTGACAAATAATCTATTATTTTGTTTTTTTTTCTCTGTTTTTCAATGCAAATACTTAAAAATGAATGTGAGGACAGTAAACACGAAGGTTGCGAGGTTCTCTTCCCATTTGGGGGTGCGAAATCGTTTTATTTCCTTACTCTGGTATTAATATAAAAGTTCAAAGAATATATCAGACTGCTTCCGCCAATTAACACGCAATGTATACGTGTGTACAAAAAAAGTACTGTAGTAGGTACCTTATTTTTGAACCTATGAGACGAAAACTTGGTGGTATCTACTTTAAGCTTTCCTGCAAACTCTGCATTTTTTATCTTTTTCATTTCTAAAGTTTTATTCCACCTTTAGAAGAGATACTTTTTAGAAAACTTATAAAAAAATTAACGGGATTTATCGGGCGCCTCTTCAAAACCGCCCAAACTCTCTGACCACTAGGCCATACGTTCTTATCGAGCTACGTCGAAATTTTTATACGCTTGTTACAACTTATTTATGATGTTAGGGATCATCACTGTATCGAGATTGTTACAAATTTCCACTACTCAAAGAAAATTATTCTGAATAATCGTTTTGGCGAGAGAGAATACTAAATATTTAATATTTTAAATTGTTGTTCCACACTAACCGATTAAATATTTGTAAACAACATAAGTTGTAACAATGTAAGTATAAGAAAAGAATAAGATTTTAGACGTGGCTTGATGAGAACGAATGAAAATATTAGTTTTCAGAGTGCTTAGACTGTATTCAAGAGGCGCGAGTTGAAATCCCGCTACATTCAAAATTTTATATGGTTTCTAAAAAGTAATATTTTCATTTCGCCACTCTGGTAACGAGCTTCTAGAATTTGGCGGAAATTGAGAAACGGAAATGTTCCCAAATTCCTTTGTCTAGCAAATTTGCTATAAAAAGATACAAAAACACAACAGATAATACAAAAAACTATAAATGATAGAATATAAATTTCACATTCTAAAAGATAAGTTCTTCAATAGTTAGACTAAACAAGAGCTGTCTTTAGACGAGTTCTAACAATGGCGATCCCGTTGATGTTCATCTGTCATCGCCTCTCTGAAGTCTGACCTCTTCCTTGAACTACTTGAAAGCTCAATCATCAGCGACCATCATAAAATTTACTGCGAATAATCGATATTAATTCCTACAATCGATATCTGAGTGAATTTAAAATCGATTTGTTTGTATTTGTCAATTTGCTCAATTTAGTAGATGATGAAATTTAAATAATGTTTAAAATGTAAACAGAAGAATGTTAAGACATAATTCAATATGTCATTAATAGAATTCTTATGTCATATAATGAAATGAGAATTCTATGAATACAATAATTATAATATTTGTTTTATGTATTTTTTATTATTATCATTAGATTTATACGTTAAAAAACTAATTTATTATTATATTAATTTATATCTAGGATATAAGACTCTTCCAATACTGAACGTACAGAAAAGTAGAGATTTGATATGTAGCCTACCTACTTAAGAAATGAAGGAGCGCTAAGAAAGAATTTCTTGAAATTCCTATGGAAATGAAAAAAATATATATTTTTCTTTTGAATTCTTAAAGTCCGCCGCAAACGAAGTTGCGAGCGATGACTAGTCTTATATAGACTATTACATGAAACAACGCCAGCATTCAAACAATAATATTATCTAAGAAACAATATAATAGCAAAACATTGGTTGTTGAATAACACAAGCAGTTATATAAAATTTTCAATTTATATGTAAATCGTAAACTATTATTTTCTATATAAGTCGTTAGCAATATCCATGTAATATGAAGGATGCTCTTCATTTTAAGTAGCTTTGAACAATTATTATTGTTTTCTTACGCAATTCTTATATATATATATTGCATCGTGGTAAACTGGAAGGTCTCGTGAGGCACCACTCTCTTCTTTCGGAGGAAATTTTTTGTTTGTAAAATATCTGGGGTGCGAACCAGGCCACTCTGGAGTAAGCATGACAGACCCGGTTCCCCCTCTTACTACGCCCATGGCAAGCCATTCATATTCTGGATTTATTTAGTTACAACATTTTATCAACCCATTTCTCACCCAATTTTCGAAACATTCCGTGTTGAGTGACGGATTCAACGCCGTGCTATGTTACCAGAGAGAGAAAATGAGAATAATAATAATTGTTTCAAGTGAAAATTGAACCCACAACCGTCGCGTTTATAGTCAGACGCTGTGCAGTCGCACAACTCACGCCGACTTTAGTGCTATAATAATAACGTAACGTGACGCTAAATAAATGGACTAACAAATAGATTCTAATGTGATATATTTTGAACGCGACGTGAACGATACGATTTGCAAGATTATTGCATTATATTGTATAAATCAAGTGGAATCAAAATATTTTAATTAAAATAGATTTCTAAGATCTACAAGCACTTTCTAGTTGTTATTTAGCAAAGAAATGCCAGTGTTGCCAGTCCAATAGAAAACTACTATCAGCTCGGTTTTTTTTATAAATATTTTTTATATCATCGTACAATTATCACAATATTTGTAGCTTCACGCTGTATCCCACATAATACATTAGAATAGGCAAAAAAAAACCTAATGTTAAAACACTCCATACACCACTTTCTGCTCAATTTACGAGGCATACCATAGCGAGAAAACGGAAATAACTCAATCCTCCGAGTGGGAATCGAACCTGCATAGAGGAAATCGAACAACTAATCACGCCTACAAGCATATATTAAGTATATATATATTTTTTTATATTAGCAATAAAGATAGCTTATAAAATATAATAAATATTATTATAATAGTATATTATAAACGCTAAAGCGTACTCACTCTCACACACGGCTCGTTGGTTCAGAAATAATGTTACACAAATAGACCGTTAGCGCCTTGCACTTGCACGCCGAATTGACTTCGATTGTAATAACCCGTGTCTGTACTTCACGAATAATATCGATTATACAATTAATGAAGATATCGATTTTATTGAGAGTGAAATAGCTATATATTATAAAATAATGTACATATTTTGTAGTACCGACTGACAAGTCGATCAGGACAGCCAGCACAGGTTCGATGCCCACTCGTAACAAAAAATAATTTAGTTTTTTTGCTATGGTTGTAAAAAAAGAAAGGCCTTGAGCTGCACGCAATCTCTCGAAAATTGAAAATTAAGGAACGTGGTAAGGAGTGTCTTAACACTTCTTGTCTCGACCTTCTCAGCTATAGCGTGAAGGATTTTTTTTACCAGATAAATACACTTACACTTATAGTAAATACCACTCAAACAACGTCTCGAGATTGAGCAACGTGTCTTAACACTAAGATTTTTCAGCTTACTCTGATTTTTATTGGAAACTGAAATTTTTTTAGTAATATAAGTAAGACATTTAAGACATTTTTTGATAGCCACAAGAACTGTAGTGTGTATTTCTAATAATGGTCAATATTTATTTACTTTAATTAACTTACTTTTTGCATCCAATACTTCAGACAGGTTCGATCTCCATTCGGGGGAAGGAATATATTAATATTTTCATTTCTTCACCCTGGCAATAATGCAAATCCCGGCGGTGGGTTCCGCCACTCAATACGAAATGAATCGAAAACTTCGGAAAAGTGGGAAACGGAGTGTCTTATCACTAGATTCCCTCTATCTACCTGTGAGATGCTATATGCGAGATACAGTGTGAGCCTCATTTGATTTACTTCAGACAGTATTATAATATTATTCAGCAAATTGAACGTAACTAGTTCGATATAGACAGGCTCGCTGTCGCAGTGTCTTACTGTCACCGTACTAAATCAATTAGTTGGTAATTAGAAGCTTGAGTGAGGTGTACACTTCCGCATTTTATAATTATATGTTATTTTTATATTATTATACAAGTTATAACCTTCAACTGTGCTTGTGTGGACTTTATGACCTTAACTAACTTAACTTAAATTCACTCCAAACGCTACGGTCTCTAGATACCTCTTTCGCCTCGTCTACTCTCATCAACTCTTCATACATGCCCTCCGGGGAGTCATCATGCTTTTAACGTGACCTTCCTCCAGTATCTTCGATTACGTGTTTTCGAAGGTCAATCGAGTTCTCCCCCTATCTCTCGTACTTTTACTTTAAGACCTAAGATGAAAAGTCCTGTTTTGGCTAGATCCTATATGAATTTCAAAAATCCATGTAGTCTTTTTAGTGTTCCAGTAGCTCAATTGTTTGACCATGTGTGCATTATCTGTCAGTCACTCAGTAACGAAATAGTTTTGTATATTATAGAAATTTCGTAGAATTATTGAAATTTCTAGACATTTAAACATGTCAGTAATTTATTTATTTTATTATATGGTAAGTTTAAATAATATTATTAATAATTATTATTTTTAGCTGTTATTTTTCACAATACAAATTTTGTCTAAAAGGTTTTTAAACATAAAAGTTTTAATTTAAAATTTTTTGAATTAATTATTAATAATATATATTGATACATATTAATAATAGTCTTAACAGCGATATAGCGTGATACCATAATAAATAATTGTAAAATAAACGAAAAACTCTACAAAGCACATACTGTATTTCTCGAAACTTCTTAAAATGTCAACCCTTTGTTAAACATAAATAGAAAATCAGCCTACACCTACATTGAAAACGTTTCCTATCTTCAAAATGACTCATCGTCTCCACGATTACGAACCGATACTCATCAGATCAGATCTATAAAAGAGCAAAATGACTTTCCAACGTGATGCAACTATTCTATTGACAAAATTAGCCAACCACAGCTTCTCAAAGTTAGCTCGTGGGTGTAGCTATAAAATAGCATTGTTAAGTATAATGAGACAGAGATTTGTAATTAAACTGATTAATAAGGGCTAAATAATGAACGAACAATAAATGTAGCGTAGAGCTTTAACTACCCAGAAAAGATATATTAGTTTGAATAAAAGCTCATTTTGAATTGAAAGTAATATATTATTTTAATTGGTTACACTAAGTCTTGCCATTGGTTTTGTCTTTGAGATATATTTGAATAGATTCTAAGATTGATTGAAAAGTTGTAGGTTGAGTAGAAATGCAGATCCTGGCAATAAACGCTGGAATTAATGTCACCAAGAAGAAGAGATTCAATGCTCATATTCTGAAAGCTTATGCTTAATATTCTTTTATATATATATATAATATACAGATATATTAAGGGCAATCGTGGCACAGGGGCATAAGCATGCGACAACACGATAGGTTGTGGGTTCTATTCCCACTCAAGGAAGAGAAATATTCAATATTTTCAATTACTTGCTCTAAAAGAAAGGCATTACCTTTCGTAAAGGTAGAACGTTCCAGTACTTAACACGCAGTGCCTTCAAAATTCGGTTGAAAGTGAGGAACGGAAGTGCCTAAATGGCAACTTAGTATCTTAACACTAGGTTCCCAGCCTCCGTCTGCCTACCCTGTTATTTGCAGGATATAGTGTAAATCTAAGAAAATTTTAGGCAAAGCATGTAATTAATTTATTAAAAGAATCTAAAAGGACTGCTTGTATGCATAATGTTATGAAACTCTATAATTTTAATTTATCAACGCTCTAAGCATATTTGTATGTATAATTTAATAAATCTACCTAATAACTTCATGTAAAGCGTAACGGAGGGACAAGCGTATCATGCCGTCATACAATTAAGTTAAGCTTGCTTGTCGTGTTCATTTTACAAATTTACTTCCTTTATCCAATTTAGTTGTGTTGCAGTGTTTAGTTGTGTGCCAGTTGTGGCGCAGTGGCACAAGCGTGTTACTTTCAACGCGACAGGTTGTGGGTTCGCTCGAGGAAATTAAATATTTTATATTTTCATTTGTTCACGCGGCGTTCAGTTTCGTCATTCAACACGCAATGCCTTCGATGCCAAGTGTCTCAGAATTTGGCTGCAAATTAGGAACAGATGTATCTTAATGGGAACGGAGTGCCTTAACATTAGATCTCCAGGTTCTCTGGACATACCCGACTATATGCAGGATACAGCGCGAAGTTACAAAAAAAATTAAAGAAGCACTTAAATAATACGAGTTAAACGCTAAGCAAACATGACCGGTTTTTAACACAGGCTGTATATCAAACGCGTCATACAAATGTTTGTCCTATAGGTATTGCCTGGATAAGTTAAAACAATGATCTATAAAAATTATATAACTTTAGATATTTATAAATATATGCAAATCAACCTGAAAGGAAATACTGAAATATTTTTCCGAATTCTTCATTATTAAGAAATTACACGTTTTTGTATATTGAGTTCCACTGCTCTACTTTTATTCCTGTATTTTTAATTAACTTATTATTTTTAGAAAAATAGAGTTTAATCGATCACAGTAAATTGTTTATATATGATACGTCAATGAGGGTTAGTAGTGTTCTCATCTATATATTAGATTATGTATTTTTTTTAATAAAAATAGCTAATATTTCACAATAAAGTAGGAAAGTAGAAAAAACTCTATAAAAAAAAACAAAATACATACATTAATACCTGTACATATAGAGCAAGACCACATTTAGTAACCCATATCGTCGCGAACAACATATTAAAAGACAGCTTATCGAATTTACGATTAAATCCCTTAGTACTTGCCAAGATAGAGGAAAAGCTTTGTGCCACGCACCCACAAGTTACGACAAACATTTGCGTTTGACACTTACTCTATAAAATTATAATTTACGAGAGTTATATTATGTTTGCTATGATTAAATTTTCAAAATTATTCGTTAGAGATCTCGAACATTGTTTCGTCTTTTAATTTATTTTTTAAAATAAATATTTAATCTAAATTTTCTTTGAAAATTTCATTTATGTAGTTTAATCTAATGTAGGTTAATTTAAAATAATGAATATAAAATATTTTTTTCAGTAATTATTGGTAGGATTACTTTAATGCCAGTAGCATAGAATTGATTCAATTCACGGGTGCTTGCCTATAAATAATATTTAACTTCGATATAGTTTTGTTTATGTAGAGTCTATTTATATTAGATAAGAAAAGCCCTCACTCCAATTAAAGGCACGAAATTCTAAATAACAATGATCTAACGTTATATTTTGTACACTATAGTAAATATCTATACTTCTATACTAAAAGTATATAGATCAAGTGTGTGTATTTGCCTAATCCAACACACTAATCTCAGGAACTAATAGTTTTGATTGAAAAATTCTTCCCATTTGACTTCAAGGGAATAACTGCAGATAAAAGCTAGAGTCAACACAACCTTAACAGCTAAACTCCTTAACTTTACCATCGCAATTTCCAATATACATATCCCAAAGCAACTCTAGGCAATATTAACCCTAATACCAATTACAAATCAAATTAATCTTTCAAAACAAACTTATCCAATCATACAACGTGTCAAATCGTAGATAGCTTAATGTTTCAATTCACTACGGTGTGAGACCACACAGAGCTCCTCCTCCGCGTCTTGCTCTACGTGGGCAAACGCCTTGAGGTAGCGGCGTGCTTTGTGAGTCACCAACGTTAAACATAATATAATCAACTCTTTTAGCCAATTTGATTTGATATTGTATTGATTGGTATTGCTACTAGCGGTTGATCGTCATTATATGATGGATTGATTTAGAATCATAGAGACTGTTTGAACTGTTAAGCTTTCACTTATGTTTTTCACGTTGTGTCCCGCATGTAGCAGGTTAGGCAAACGGGAACTAGTGTTAACACTCCGTTCCTAACTTTACACCGAATTCTAGACGCATTGCATGTTGAGTGGTGGAACTCAATTTTGGTTTGCCTCGACACCGGAGCGAAGAAGATGGAAATATAAATCTAAATAAATATTTCATTTAAGTGAGCATCGAGCCCAAAACTAGTCGCATTTACAATCACACACTTGTGCTCCTGTGCCACGACTGGTCTCAATAATAATATAACTCTACATTCCTAATTCATTCAATATCAGTATCAATTTCTACATTATACAGACATTAAACCCACTTCCTATATAAAACGAGAAGACACTGTCACAACACCATTGGAGACAATTTAAAAATGATCTAAATCTATTTTAACTACATTGCAACAAATCGTTTATAAAATGTTCGTAAAAATACTATAAAAGTGACATCATAACCTTGTATTAAACATTATTTAAACTATAGTTACAGAACAGTTATATTTATAGAATAGTAATAGTTGTAAAATAGTTATTGTTACAGAATAGTTATTTTATTGTAACTTCATGGAAAGTAAATTAGATATTATGGTCATAAGTATTGAATATAAGACTCTACATATATAGTTGGTTTGTCCGAATGACCGTAAAATCAACAAATATTTTTCAAACAAACCCGAATAGTCTTCAATAGTTAAGTTTACTACACTTCGTCCGCAACTTAAATGCTAAAAGCAAGAATAAATTAATGACAGGACAGACGATGGTGCAATAAAATAGATAACTGATGATATATACGTAAATAGATCTTTGTGGCACTGTCAGTTATTTTGGTTTTCTAATATTGTAGCGTTTTTTTTCTGGTTTTTTATTAGTTCAATTATATATTATTAATGTAACAAATGTGAAAGTGTGTGAAGATGGATGAATGTTTGTTCTTATTTCACGTTAAAAACTACTGAGATGATATAAATTAAACTTTATGGCAATAGAGCAGAATCAGAATAATATGCTACAATCTATGTAAAAAATGTGTAATTTGGCAACAATATTGTCATCAATAAACAAGAGCGAAAAATAATAAAATTATTAAATATTTAATTCCCCTGAGTAGGTAGGAAATCGAACTATCTACCGTCGCGTTTTAACAGAGAGGAGGGAGTGTCTTGACTCTAAGTAGGTAGGGAACCTACGCTGTTAAGCGGGATACAGCGTCAAGCTGTTTATTTTAAATCTTAATAACTCCAAGTTCAATATAGCTATAATATGTCGACCACACTAACAATAATAAAATTATTTTCTCTCATCTCATACCTAATTACAGTCCTTAAATATATGACATGAACAAAATAGACGTGACAGAAACGATGATGTTTTCACTTCGTCATGCCACTTGTTAGATGTAAATTAGCTCAAAATATATTATCCTTAGAAGGAGGAACTGTGAATGTTCGGTATTATTAGATGGAATCTAGTAATGTCTCGATTCCATGTACATTTACAGATTATTTCAGTTTCATATTAATAACAACGGGAATTCTATTCAAATATATTTCAAGATCTCGTTATACAAAAATGTTTCTCAGTTTCACGCAGTATCCCACATATAGTATAGCAGCGAAAAAGTAGTGTTTAAACACTCCACTCTTCATCCACATCACCTAATCATCGAGATATTGCGTGTTTAAATGTTGAACTCAATGCTGCGTTTTGTTGCTATCAAAACGAGAAAATTAAGAAATTAAAAGTTAAGAGTATTTAGTGTAGACTATACGACGAAGTGGCGAAAAGTCCGTACTGAGAATTTTTTTCATATGGCATTTTTTTCTGTTCCTTTTGCTAGAAAAGTAAACAAATAAAAGCCTTTAATAGTTTAAATATCCTAAGAATTTAACCAAATCCTCGAATTCTAGTCAAATAGACGCAAATAATGTACGATAATTCGACATTTACTTAGAAATACAACAATTGTTTGTATCTCGAAACACTTTGATCCAATAATGACTAATTTATATTCTGAATTGCAGCCATTTCAATTTCCATGTACATTTACAGTCGATTGTAAAAGATTGATACTAAAGTAAATTGGTTTAATTTGAAATTGTACAGAAGTGCCCCAGTGGGCAGGTTTAATGCCTTGTAACGTCTTTATATGGTCGACTCGCTCTATTAATTATAAGAATAAAACATATGATTCAGTACTGCCAAGAGGAGAGGGTCCATTTTCATATTATTGGTGTTATTACCCATATAGGGAAGAAGAAAAGAAGAGAGAAGAGAATGTTTAAATTGTTTCATTCAACTAACGTTTTTTCCACAAGGCAAAGAAGGTGGAGAATTTAGTGTTAAGACAATTTGTTTCCCACTTTTCAATTAATTTTCTAGCCTACAGTCTAGTGCTACGACTGCCAGAGTAGGAAAATGCAAATATTTTGTTTAGCGTCACGCTGTGTTCCGCACATAGCAGCGTAGGCAGAGGGAACCTGGGATCTAATGTTAAGAGACTCCGTTCCAATTAAGCCCTCATTTTTGCCCCCACTTGCCACTGAATTCTTGAGGTATTGCATGTTAAGTGGCGGAACTCAACGCCACGTTTGCCTCGTCGAAAATAATTGAAATATAATTATTTCACCAACTCGAACACACAACTATAATTTTCACCGTGGCTTGCAGGAGCTAGAATTCGGGAACTAACAAAATAGAGCTGAACCAGCCGTTAAGTCGAAAAATATCAGGTATCTTGGATCCGTTATGCACGAGTCTGGAGGCATCTATCACGATGTCCATTGCAGCATGTATCGCATAATACTGCCTAAGATCAAGGGAGTGATATACCAGAGTATCTTCCGACAGGTTCTTTTATATGGCAGCGAGTGCTGGCGCGCACTATCTCAGCACACTCAGAAGCTTCACATCACAGAAATGAAGGTACTGAGATGGATGTGCGGCGTAACGCGATCTGACCGCAAACGCAACACATTCAGTCGAAGTAGTCTTGGAGTTCGTGAAGTAGCGGATAAGCTGCCACGTTGCGCGTCTGCTTATGAATTATGTCGGAAAGAAGTGACTTTCTATGTCTGTCCCTGGAATTAGACCCTCGGGATGTCCAAAAACGAGATGGCTGGATATAGTGATGCAGGATATAGGTTTGAATGAATTAACCACCAAGGATGCTCAAAACCGTTCAAAGTGGAATAGATTGAGTTGGAAAGTAGATTCTGGCAATAAAATCCGGAACTAATGCCATTTGGAAGGAAGTCGGACCCACACCCATAGCATTAACAAATAGCTGCTGAATCACTGCATCACGATTGCCTCTTTTATACGCACATTATCAATTTACACACATTATTTAGATGTACGCTGTATCCAGTAGATAACAGGGTATTAAATACACACTTTTCAATTTACCATTTCTATACAAGCATTCTGAAGCCGGATCTGACGAAGCGTCAAACACGAGCTGGTTTATTGTATAATATGTCAAACTATATTCTGCGACAACTAAATAGCGGACCGGCGACATGAGGCGGTTTCGTAACCGTCTAGTCAGCCAGACGGAACATCATAAATTTCATATATCTGTTAAGCTAGTGATGATTCATAACTATATTAAAAAGGCTGTCGTGGCACAGTGGCACAAGAGTGCGAATGCAAGCTAGTGGTTGTGTGTAGTTGCTCACAAATAGGTATGTAGATATGTATAGGTCTAAGAGCGTTATGGCTGCGGGTTCGATTCGACTTTGCTCGCGTTAGAAATCCAAGCACGGCGTAGAATTCCGGTATTTAATACGAAATATATCAAAAATTGAGAGGAAATCGGAGAACGCGGTGTCTTAAAACTGGATTTCTTCTACCTAGCTTCCTATGTGCAAGGTATAGTGTAGCTAAAACGAAAAAAAAGTGACCTTTGGTAGGTATCTAATTTATTATTTTTTTACAGTTTTGCACTGTATGCTGCATGTCTAAAACATTTGCTCCCTATTATCCGTCGAATTCTGGAGTAGAAGAGGAACTTACGCCGCACTTTTGTTTCGACACCAGAGCGAAGATATGAAAATATTAAATATTTCATTTCGTCGAGTGGACATGCAATCCATAACCAGTCGCACTTACGGCCACACACTTGTGCCCCAGCGACTGGCTGGACTGGCCCCACGAACGTTATTTATTAAGGTTTCATAACTCAAAATACATAGATATGGTGTTTTCTAAAAATGTTATATTTAGTAAACATAAAGCGTTTGTAAGAAAATAGAGTTAATGGTTGTCAGAGTAGTAAAGATGAATTCTCTTAAAAGTTAAGTAAATAGTTAAAAACTGTTACATTTTGTCACGTTTTAATAATAATATAAAGCAAAACAAGACTGAACAATATAAATAATGTTTATATTTACTTAAATTTATATTTCCATTTCTTCGCTCTGGTGTCGAGGCTAAGACGGCGCGGCGTTGAGTTCTGCCACTCAACACGCAATGCCTCAAGAATTCGGCAGTAAGTGGGGAACGGAGTGTCTTAACATTAGGTTCCCTCTGCCTACTCTGTTGTGTGCGGAATACAGCGTGAAGCTGATTTAATTAAATTTGATTTAATTTTTTAATTTAAATATACAAAATGATTGTAAAAGATCTATTTTCCCAAAATCACAACATAAAATCTAAAACAAACAAAAAACTTAAACACTCAGGAAGTAGAAACAGCTTCCAGTTGTAAAATACGATTATTTTGATAAATAAAGTAAAATGAAAATAAAAAAGGGATTTTACGACATAAATAAGTGTGGTGTAAACATGCCCATGAATTAAGCCATAAAACAAGAGCTTTACTACTAGTTTGGTTTGAGTGACTTTTAATATTGTTTTTAACTCGAAACTTGATTAGTACTGACATGTTGATTTTAATATAGAAATTTTCTTTTCATGTCTCATCTTTTTTTTCTTCGGCATATTGAAGGATAAGCTGGAAGAGCTTAGTGTTTATTTACGTATGCTTTTTTTGGTGTCACGCTGTATCCCGCATACAGCATAGGGTAGGCATAATGGTTCTAGTGTTAAGGCACTCCATTCATATTAAGACAATCCCACTTTTCGACAGAAAAAGATATCATAACTTTTTTTATAATTACATTAAAATATTATAATAAGCTAAAACGAATGAGGTCAGTCGGGGCGCATCGATATATCTACCTAAAAAATATTTTATAGCTTCACGCACTATCACGCACTTGAGTAATATAGGCAAAAAGATTGGGCGGTGGGTGAAGAACAGAGAAACTCAACTCTAAGTTCCATCTCTCTACCCTGCTATATGCGGGATAAAGCGTGAAACTAAAACAGAAACATAAGTATTGTGCAATATCATATAATTTATATTTCCTTCTACTAACACATCCGCTATGAAACACAAACAACATATGTATAACATAAAGATTTCGACACACAAACGCCTAATTAAAGAACAAAATGATAATTTTTCATTGCTCCCAAGAGCTAATTATCATCATTACACCATTTTTAATATTACAACGATGTTTCGATAGATTTATGGTGAACGAGACGCTATTAAACTTTAAACAGTTTTTGGATACATAAGTAATTTTTGTTCTAAGAAACTATTGTAAACTGTTGAAATGGGTGTGTAACAAAAAATATGTTATTTTATCTTGTACATGTAGTGAATTCACTCTTTTATTATGATTATTTTATTATAGTTTCACGCTGTATCCTGAATCTGAATTATAAACTTGAGAACCTGGTGTTAAGGCACTCCGTCCCTATTCAGGTGTTTCCATTTCCCACTTTCCGTGGACTTCTCTCACGCGTTGACTGGCGGAACTCAATTCCGCGACCTACCTCCTACCACAGCGAGAAAATGAGAACATAAAATACAGGCAATTTTACAGTCACTTGTGACACTACGCCATGACGGCCTTTAAGAATAATGATTATCATATTTTCAAATAGCTGCTGAAAAATACTTGAAGAAATGGCTGAGTCATTTTACACAGAAGGACCAGACATCTTATATCTATACTAATATAATAAAATTGAACAGTTTCTTTAGTTAAACTCGCTAATCTAAAATAATCCTTTTATCGAGGACTGCTTGAACACGATTAATTGTTACGATTTAACCCACTCACCACTGTACGTGCGGTCAAAGTTACCTCGGGCATATAGAATGTGTTATGAATCACAACTCTTAGCCATTTCAATCTGACTGCAGACGAAGCCGGTTACAGTGAAAACAGTTCAAAATTAGGTAAAAGCAGAAACATTATTAATGTACATTGTTCATATATACCTTGAATAAAATGAAAATCCAAAAACATTTTGCTCAATCAACCAGAAAGACCGATCCAAGAGAGAAGTAGAAGTATACCTTCACAAAGACTTAGAACCTGTAACCATCGCATGCTGTAGTCTTTTTTCCTTAAATAAAACTCTACTCTATCAACATATAAATTATGAAACTATTTATTAATGAAGCTACGGCCTATCGTCACTGATACAATAATGAAGGCAATAAAATGTGAAGTGCATATCGTAATAGCAATTTAAAAGTAATAAAATAAGAATCAATAAAGTCATAAAGAAATGATACATATAAAATACTTCATTCGTTTTATTTACTTTTCCGTCTTTTTTTAGCTTCACACTGTGTCCCGCATGAAGTAGGCACGGGGAATCTGGTGTCAAGACACTCTGTTTCGCAAACACCGCCTACTTTCCGAGACATTATGTGTTGAATGGCGAAACTCAACGCCGTTTTTTTTTTTATTGATTTAAGTATTCAAAGCTTTCGTCACCTTAATATTTGCAACATATTCTTGTAGCTTTTAGTATGGCATTTTAGTATACTTGGTTAGATGCAAAGAAGATCTCGGACAGTGGAGGTGAGCTAGTTAATTAGCATTTCAACTATGGAAAGCAGGAGGATACGTGGGGAATGGAGTGTGCGAGAGACAGCGTGAAGCTGATTTTTTAACTACGAAAAGCTAAGTATTATTTCTCACTTCTAACCTTCACATAAAATGTTTATATTTACTTATTTAGAAAACGTATAAAAATTTGCCCGCGCCTCCTGGAAACCGCGGGTTCGAGTCCCGCTGCGTTCAAATTTTTATACGTTTTCTAAATAAGTATTTTTCTTTCCTAAGTGTGGAATAACACTTTAAAAAAAATGTTTAAAAATCTTTATATTTACTGAAAATTGAATTTTCCTACAGATTTTTAATGTTTAAATTTTACAATCCTTAAAAAAATAAACATCTTTTCCTTTAAATCCCCACAGTTATGACTTTTATTGATACTGATTGGAACAGTATAAAAAGTTTAGGATAGTATTAATTGAAATCAGTAGAAACGGGTTAAAATTACAATTTTAACCCGTTTCTACTGATTTCAATCAGGCATACCCCAACTGCGCCACGCCATTAACGTAATATCTTGCTATAATTAAAATATAGGCGAATATCTCGTAGTGTCGTATTTTACGAGTTTTTTACGATTGTGATAAAATAACATAATCTGTAATCATGCATTACAAATTGGGTCGATATTGAAATGTCAATGAACTGATGTGGATTTTCATATAATAATAAAAATTGGTGGCTATTCTGAGCAGAGCGGTATAGTGTCTGACAATAAGCGCGACGGTTATGGGTTCGATTCCCACTCGAAAGAATTAATTATTAATATAAATTACAAGTACCTTGCTCTAGTAATAAGACGAAGCGCGGCGTTGAGTTCCGCTATTCAACATGAAATGTCGCAATTATGATGGTAATTGGTTCAAAACCTATTAAACATAGGTTGCCCAACCTGATTGATACCCCCTCAATTGTCCAGTCCCTGCACACGTACTAGCAGATTTCATTCTCGGCTTTCTCCTCCTCGGCCAAGGGGAACCCATGTAAGACATAGGTCCTTCAGTGAACCTCGACTGTACTTACTTATATAGATAATAAAAATTTGCAAAAAGTATTATATTACTGTTCAAGTGATATATTACTGTTCTCTATCTTCTTTTAATTAATATAGTGACGAAAAAGATAGGAGCCGTAGCGACGCAGTGGTAGTGACTGATTGGAAACGCGATAGTTATAGATTTGATTCTCACTAAGTGGAATGATTTAATTCAATTTTTGGCCTTAAAACGAATAAATTTTCCAATAAATATAAATCACGAAGACTATGAACCTAACAAACATAAATTTAACTTATTAAAAATGACATTCGAAAATATATCTCAATTTACCAAGCCATATTTAAAATAAATCATTCAAATTAAACATACACATCAAAAGAAAGTAAACGAAATAAAAGGAAGTGGCCAAAGAAAGAAAAAAGAATGCAAACCCAGTTCATTCACTTACCTCCAGGGTACCAACTAACTATTGGGCACGAATTTATGATTACTAGCGATCACGACGCGTCCCGCCTTGAGATATATCGGATCATTTTAAGAATTGAGTGTTAAATGCACAATTTTTTTCTTATTCATTTCTCATTATGTGGAATGAATGAAGAGTATATCTTAAAGTCAATCTTTTTATAATATCTATATGAGATACAGGAAATAGAAAATGCTTGCATTTTCAACTTTTTGTAACGTTTTCGAGACAGTGGGCCTTTAAATTTTTTCCGTTTTTTTTTAAAACCTAATTTACGCAATAAAGTGATCGAGAAATCTATTTAGTTCTGTAAGCGGCGGAACTCAACGCCACTAAAAATGCATACGACGAGACGATAGTAGGTATGCTTCTTCGTATCTAACTTTTCAGCACACACTTTGTCTATAACTAATGCTTTTACCAATAACGGTTACTAACACTAATCGCCCTATACATACATACATGAACGCAACTATTTGTAATATATAAAGATGAGCCAGCCGTGGCGCAGCGGCACAAAGTGTGACTGTAAAACCGACTGGTTGTGGGTTCGATCCTCACTCGAGGAGATGAAATATTTACTTAAATTTATATTTCCATTTCTTCGCTCTGGTGATGAGGCAAAGCGCGGCGTTGAGTTCTGCCACTCAATACGCAATGTCTCCAGAATCCGGAAGAAAGTGGAGAACGAAGTGTCTTAACACTAGGTTCCCTCTGCCTACCCTGCTGAGTGCGGGATGCAGCGTGAAGCTTATAAAACAAAATAAAGATGATGAACAAAATGCATTATGTAATGCCACCCACAAAGCTATGCCATAATATATCACATTATGGTATGGTTCAAAGGAAAAAAAGGAGAGGACTTTCATTAATATATATTTTTTTAAGCTTTACATGATAAAGACATATGGAACGCATAAATAAGAGTAACTTCTTTTTCCTCCCAAATTTTTGAGACATTGCGTGTCGAATAGCAGAACTTAACTCTGGATTTTTTTTTGTTACCACATGAAAACATGAGGCCAGTCGTGGCGCAGCGGCACGAGGTGTGAATGTAAAAACCGACTGGTTGTGGGTTCGATCCCCACTCGAGGAGATGAAATATTTACTTAAATTTATATTTCCATTTTCTTCGCTCTGGTGTCGAAATTAAGCGCGGCGTTGAGCTCTGCCACTCAACACGCAATGCCTCTAGAATTCGGCAGAAAGTGGAGAACGGAGTATCTTAACACTAGGTTCCCTATGCCTACACTGCAGTGTGCGGGATACAGCGTGAAGCTGATTTATTTTTTTATTTATGAAAACAAAAGAAAATAATCAATTCCCCGGAATAGGAACCGAACACACAACCGTTACGGCCTCCAAATATTTATTTTCACATTAACCCCATAAACATGAAAATTAACAATCAATACTAAATTATTACACAATAAAATCCAAAACAATACACAAAGCAAAATGTTGCCAAAACACTGATATCTCAATCGGTAAGGATTATTAAATGAAATTTATGGGGGCGTTAAGTTCTTTGTTTGTTGGTCTTCTTATTTTATTGTGCTTCGTAAGTGCGTCTTCAGGCGATACAATCGATTGGGGTCGATAATTCAGCAAATTTGCTGTAATTTTTAAACTTTGAAGATAAATACTGAACCTCGGATTCTTAAATTGATAAAGCTTATACTATAATTATCATAAAAAATTAGCTTCGCTCTTTCCCTGCATTACAGAATAGGCAGTGGGAGCCTAGTTTTATGACACGTCGTTCCCCATTATCCACTGAACTTTTGAGACATTACGTGTTGCGTGACGGAACTAAACGCCGCGCTTCACATACCAGAGCAAGTAATTCTTATGGATGCGAATCGAACTCACAACTATCGCACTTATACGCAGTCGCACTGTTCCTTGATAACCTCAACGGATTGCATTTGAATTGCATTATATTCTATAGATTGTTTGTAAATAAATTGTTGATTATTATAGTACTGATACAGAGACATATATCAAACCATATTAAATAGTTTTTTTTTTAGCTTCACACTATATCCTGCACATAGCAAGGGAAAAAGGTTCCCACGTTCCCATTAAGACACTTCCGTTTCCCACCTTCCGCCGAATTCTTGGGGCATTGTGTGTTGAATGACAGAACTCAACGCAGCCCTTTGCCTCGTTACAGAGCATGAAATGCAAATAATAATTATTCCACTTTCACTAGGGAGAATCGAACTCACAACCATCGTATTTATAATCGCACACTTGTGTTCCTGCGTCACCATACCATAATTAAGTAGTACATTTATAACCTTTTTTATTACATTTAATTATATTCTATAAAGTATAAAAAACAAACCTACCATTATTATTGTATCAAGATATTTTAATAAGAAATTAATTACAAATAAACATTTATAAACACCTTTATTTAATATATTCAATTTAAATAAACAATTTCCTTGCCTTTTAATGTGTACGGGTGAAACTTCTCGTGTAAGAATTGGACTTAAATATAATGGATTCCGTATAAAAATATATTTTACACTAAATGTTAGTAATAATAATTGGAATAAAATAATTACGGCGTTGAGTTTCGCTAGTTACACGCAATGTCTTCAGAATTCTGGGAAAGGTGGTTAACGGATTGCCTTAATAAGTAACAGTGTTTTATCTTTTTTTTCTATTTTTATATAGTAGGTTTTTAAGTTCCTCTGTCTATCCCGCTATATGTGGGGATACAGCGTGAAACTAATAAAACTAATTACTAGAGATTGAGGCCTTCGCGGAGTCGTAACTGTAGGTACTGGTATCGTAGTATCGGAGTATCTGAGATCTACATATCTACACGTTCTACTCTTCCTTCATTTCTGGCCTAAATTGTCCTATTGATGTGCGTCTTCAGTTTTCCATTCTTCATTCTCTCTCTCCGCAATTTTTTTTGTGGTATTGAGAGCTGACTGCAACCGAACAAATTAAATATATATATATATATATATATATATATATATATATATATATATATATATATATATATATATATATATATATATATATAAACATGTATGTATATGTTTTTTACGTAACAAGGATAAATAAAATTCAAAATATCTTTTATTGGAACCCTAAAAAAGATAATCAAACAAGAGTTTCACGGCACCTGTTCACATAAACTTAGTCTTTAAATATCAAATATGATTATTATGTTTCGAAATTATAGACTATAAACATATTATTATTATAAAAATAAAGTAGCTAGTTCACCTATAATTGAGTTTAACTGTCTTAACAGCTTTAGAGCAGCTAAAAACAATAATATCAATTCCAAATGTTTACAGATATTTATATACGAGTAATAAAAGTGCAAGTAATTCTATTAACGACTCTCTTATAGCCAAAATGCTGAACTTATTTTAGTAAAATTTTATGACTTGAGGCCACACGAAGAAGTTAATTGCACGGTGGGAATCCGCTCAATTCTAAATTATGAATGGGGAACGGAGTATCTTCACCCTAGGTTCCTTCTGTATACTCTGCTGCGAAAATTTTTATGACCAGGACTGATCATAGAAAATATAATATATTGATATGTACTACATATGTATTAGTGATATCGGTAATATATATGGGCGTAGGAATAGGGCTGAGGGACTTGTGCCCTCCCCAGAATACTCTTGTGCCCACCCCAGATTTTTTTTTGCCCTGGCGAATTAAAAACAAAACGTTTACACAAATTACTTTATCTGTTTAAAGTTAGATGTAAGACAAATGTATCTTTTAAGATGTTGAATTTGTGTTGATGTCCAGTTGCAGTACATGTATATATTTATAAAAAAAAATACCTTCCACTTGGCCCCAAAATCTTGTATACAGTTCCCAGTTCCGCAAACAAACGGAACCAAACCAATAAATCAATCCGATCTTCGAGTCAATGTGTAAGAAATTGCTTATTATTTATTAGCTTCACGCTATATCCCGCACACAGCAGGGTAGGCAGAGGGAACCTAGTGTTAAGACTTTCCGTTCCCCACTTTCTGCCGAATTCTGGAGGCATTGCGTGTTGAGTGGCAGAACTCAACGCCGCGCTTAACCTCGACACCAGAGCGAAGAAATGGAAATATAAATTTAAGTAAATATTTCATCTCCTCGAGTGGGGATCGAACCCACAACCAGTCGGTTTTGCAGTCACACCTCGTGCCGCTGCGCCACGACCGGCCGAGAAATTGCTTAAAACAACAAAATCATTTGCATACATCTTATAAACATATATTTTAATGATTTTGTGTTATTTACATTTTTAGTGTGCAATAAAGTATATTATACTCTATTGTGGCGGAACTAAAAAAGGAAAAAAAACATTTATGCAAAAATTTTGCATAATATGAACCTGTTTGCAAATCTTATATTGCAACCGAAGTTAAAGAAATCGCATGATCATGCATATTCCGTGTTATAATGTGATTTATAAATAGTTTCCTGGCGCCGATCGATCGCTGTGGATCAATTATAAACATATAGGTAAATGAAAAATACTACTACTGTACTGTTTGTCCACAAAATTGTGTATACATATATTATGTAATATAGATACTTTTTTATTATAAATATCAGTAGAGAGATTTTTTTTTGATATGGATAAGTCTAACATAATAAAATATTACCAAAATCGAGTACTTTTTATTTTTTTAATACAGTATATCCTATTTCAATCTAGCCTGTCAATAGCATCTCTCTCTCATATCTATCAGTACAGTGTAGAGTATTAGTACAATGGAATATCTTAACACTAATTTTCTCTGCCCAACTTGCTATATACTTCATAATATCTCTCCTTATTTGTTTATAAAATAAAAAACAAAATCAAAACCGAAAAGCTGATATAATTTATGTAAGCCCAACGTCATATTTTATCTTCAAGTCTCGCTATTTATATATAAAACTTCATTAAAACTGTCAAAGGAATCCACACAAAGCGGTGCCATTAGAAAGAGTTGTGTACACGAAAAGTCCACAGGTTTGTCGTTTATGGTGGATGCACCATCGCGACAGAAATACAACACTCAACACCCGACTACTACAGAGTTAATAATCGACTGGAACGATTTATTAATTATTAGTTAAAAAAAAAAACGTTTCTAAGAACTATAAGGCAACCAAAGTGCAAAAAAGTTGTGTCGTTACTCTCTGTTTTTCAGTTTGTTAATAAAAATATGTGTAGGTATATTAAGAATATAAAACAAAATGGATGTTTAAAATTACAATTTTCATATAATGAATAGACAAATTACATATTTATTATGAACGTTTAAGAAATTTAAAGAGTCTAACAGGACAAGAAAATGAAAACAGCAATGGCTTGTACTAAATCGTTTTAACGATAAAATATATAAAAATCACGATACATTGCTTTTCATCCAAAAATAATTAATTCGTTCGACGTGCCCAAACACGTAAGAAGTTACAACAGAAGGTAAATAGTTTCTCGGTATCATTTCTCGGTATTTAGTGAAACTATTTTTACAAAATTTAAACTAATGTTATAACTAATCAGCTTATGTATAACCAATACAGACAATACAATACAATGCAATATACTTTATTGCACATAAAATTTACACAATTTATACACAAAAAATATCAGAAATAATATACATAAGCCGGTTTTTTATATATTTTTTCCGAATTTTTTGAATATTGTAAATTGTATAAAATTAGAACCACATTTTTTGTTGGCTATTATTTAAAGAATAAGTATAATAATTATTTATATAATCTCTAGTATTTTTTAATTATTATCCTAATAAGAGTAATGCCATGTCTATCCCATAGAAGCCTATATTATCGCAATCATATATTGACACAATTCTTTGATAGCAAAACAAAGTAACATTTTAAAATATTAATAAATTTCTAATTTTCAACTTTATTTCTTGGGCAATAGGTGTTAAAACGTTTCGTTGAAAACACGTTGCTAGTGACGAGTGGTAGAATTTCAGTAATGCATTTACAGACAGGGCTCAAAATTCTTGTATCTGTTTATAATGGTTGTCGTATAGGTTAGGGTGTCAATGTTTTCTAAAACTAAATTGATCTATTTGATTAATCTCGATTAAAATTAACTATGGTTTATTTTATACTATAGGAACAGTTAAGATGGGGGCTGAGTGATATAAATCATATATAAATGTAAAAATAGCAGTTCTTTTTTTGCTTAACGCTGTATCCTGATTCCCAAGTTCCCTCTGCCTACTCTGCAAAGCTTGGTATACAGCGTAAAATTTATCTCTACCGTCAAAAAATTTAACTAATTTAACCCTAAACACCTTTTACATTTTTTAAATCCTATTTTAAATAACAAACCGTTTAGGAGTATTTAAATAATTACAAAGTACCTACACTTATATAAGATATCTTAAGGATTTCTATTTTAAAATAAATCTTCTCTATATATCTCGAGCACATTGTCACCCTACACATTTGAAACTGAAGTCTCATAATTTGACGTCGATGAGCCGCGAACCTGTATCCACGCCCCATTTCAGTCATTTAACCCACAAACTGTTCAGTTTCTAAAAATACAACGTTAAATATATATTTTATTGTTATTTGAGTAAACAAAGAATTAGAAGAAGCATTAAAAGCTGCTGTTACGAGTGTAATAAAAACTTTTACTTTATTAATTAACTAATTTTATTAAAAAAACACATTGACATGGCATTTGTGATTGATAGAGTATGAAAAAAAAACATTTATAATTAGTGTAGGATTCTTATATTCTCGATCTGGCAGAATAAGGCGTCGGCGTTGGGTTACGTCAATAATACGAGTCAACCAATAAGATTTTTTATTTTTGATTCTAGCCAGAGTTTTACAAGTGGGATGCTTCCGAGGTTTCTCTGCATCACACCCTGCATCACTCGAAGCCCACAATGCCACGCCTTGATGGGTTTAGTGTGTAGGGATCCCGGACTTCTGGATAGTAAGATGAACTAATCTACAATGATGTTCATCTGCGAATTGAAAGATTCCACGGAACGGGTGCAAGAGTCTAGCGCGAATTCAGATATAACTATTCCGCCACTATAGTTCATGGGCTGGAAGACAGGGGGACTAAAGGGGGGTTACGGTGATCTTCTTATAAGTCATGGAGGCTGCAGGTGCCGTTGAAGAAACCCCAGGGAACCCTTCAGATAATGGTTTCCTGAAATAAGTAATGTCATCCATGGCGGCTGCATTATTTCATAAATATTGAGAAACGGTTGGTTGAACTCCGCTGGGTTTAGTGGGTAGTATCAGTTCACAAATCTATCCTGCGCACCAATAATTTGCGTTAAAGAGTTCTCCAACGAAAAAAAAATCATGCTAAATGCAAGCTAACCTCCCATTCAGTCACACATTTATGTATAAACCAACTGACAGGCATCTTATTACAATAAATAAATTCTCATACAAATAATTGTAACCGTATTCCTATATTTATTACCTTAATTATTATCAAAGTTTACGATTGTTATTTAGCTCTTATATATTATTCTGGTCAACGTCAACTCATCTAATAAACATTAACTTTTGGGGATTGGTTCGAGAAAAAAACAGCTTTAAACTTCACATATTTATAATAATTTATCGTCAATTTGTATAACGAAACTATGTCATTAGTTAAGTTTTACAATTTTCGTCGTAATCTTGTTATAGGATTTTCAACCCCATCACATATAAAATAGAGTTGATTTTATCCCCCAATAAAGATCAAAGACAGTCATTTATTATGACTAGTTAAAAATAATATGGATTTTGCGGAGAAAAAATGGAACCTATTTGTAGATTATAATTGTGTTTATGACGCTTCTTAGAAGCTATTCTTGTCAACTATTTTAATGTTTCTAAATTATGATTTATATTTGAAATACTAAAAATATTAATATTATTTCATTTACTAATGTACAAAACGCATTACATACATTTAAGAATGTGTTTTATTTTAACATATACCTAATATGTTTTTTCAGCTTCATGATTCATTCCGCGTACCATGGTGGACATAGAGCTTTTAGAACCTAGTGTCAAGACACTTCGTTCTCCGCTTTCCACCTGTATTCGAATTATTGCGTATCCTAACTTAATTGGAGGGCCTTAACTTGCCAGAGAAGAGAAATAATTTTCTTCCCCGAGTGCGAATTGCACGTGAAAAAATGTCATAAGTCAAATTTAAGCTTCGTTTATATGATTCTTATAACGCATTCAGAAATGTGAAAAGTCTATAGATGACAAATATGATGACGTCATATTCGGCAAAGTAAAGGCAAATTCTTAGCTAGTCATACAGTTTAGGTCAGTTAAAAATTAAATTAAATTAGCTTCACGCTGTATCCCGCACACAGCAGGGTAGGCAGAGGGAACCTGTGTTAAGACACTCCGTTCCCCACTTTCTGCCGAATTCTGGAGGCATTGCGTGTTGAGTGGCAGTGGTTGAGTTTAGGTTAGTCATAGTTGAATAACATTTGGAGGATTGCACTTTATTATTTTTATACAGCTTCACGCTGTTTTCCGTATATAGCAGGGTATGCAGAATGTCTTCAAACTAGAGATTAGTTTGAAGAAACTTCGGGTTTTAGTCATTGCGTGTTAATTGGCGGAACTCAACGCCGTGCTTTGCCATCACACCAGAGTGAGGAAAATTAAAATATTTAATTTCTCATTAAGTGGAACTCAAACTCACAACCGTTTTTCTTTTTTTAAAAGATTAAAGTAACTTAAGTACAGAAAAATAAAAAAATATATTATAAAATTGTACCTATACCAAAAGAAAAACCAATAAAAACATGCAACATCTTTGTATGAAATTGACATACTGAACACTAATAAAAGAAGTAAAAATGAAGTAATTTAAATTAAATTCTCATACTCTACGGACCACTATACGAGTATATAAACCATCAATATTATTGTTATATTATAGACTTACGTAATATCCTCTCTTTCATTTCACCTCTTGTAGACCTGAAAATATTAAGAAAGTATATATTAGCTGACATTCATAAAAAATAGTGTAATGTAACAATATAAAGAAATAAGTTTTAAAAAAAAGCTGTTTATTATTCTGTCACAGAATTTGTTTATAGCCTGTCACTGTATCCCGCATGTAGCAGGGTGGAAAGACAACCCGTTTCCTATTTTTCACTTTAATTTTCGACGCATTACGTCTAGTTACCAGAGCGAGGAACTTAACTTAACTTCATGCTTTGTACTTACCGGGGTAGTCAGAGAGAAAGCAGCGCCAAACGCTACGGTCTCTACATACCTCCTTCGCCTCATCCACTGTCATGAACCTCTTCATACATGCCCTGGTGGGTCTTCATGCTTTTTACGTGACCTTGTAGTATCTTTGATATTGTGTTTTTGAAGGTCAAACGAAGTCTCCCCCTACACTCTTAACACACTTTTCCATAATAAATCTTTTTTGCCATTCTTTCATCATTCATACTTTCGATGTGCCCAAACCATATGAGCACGTTCTTCTTCATTCTCACCGTGACATCCTCGCTAGTTCCTGCCATTCTGTGAATCACGTCATTGCGGATTCGATCAGCTAAGCTGACTCCGTATATCTTACGAAGAGTTCGCATCTCCACGGCATTCACCTTTCTTTCATTCTTCTTCTGCAATACCCACGCTTCTCTGCAGTATAGCAGCCTCGGTACCAACACTGCACCATTAACCCCGTTACCCCCCCGGCAGCGATACGCCTTTCTACATGCATCTCATATCTTCCATCTCTACTGAACATACTTCTCAAATATATCACTTACACTGATCTTGCATTGCGTTCTTTCTTCATCTCTTTCAAAAACCAGAACTTTTGCAAAGCGAGGTGAAGGACGGAGTTACAGAGCAAGGAAATAAAAATAATTAATAATTTGGGACGTTACAGTCAGAAGCGGTGCCATAGGCCACTGCTATAGTATAAATATAATATATTTTTTTTTAATCCGCACACAGCAGGTTTTTCAGAAGGAACCCCGTGATCAATCACTCCGTTCCCCATTTTCCGCCAAATTCTGAAGATATTGCGAGTTGAGTGGCGCAACTCAACGCTGCGCATAAACATAATCAATTGTCCAATATTATTTTAAATTCAAGCTACAGTATAATATACAAAACTTGAAGCATCGATATAAAAATTTAATAAAATATTCGTTAGTCACAGTGCGTCCGCTATAAACATAAAGTAAATCGGCGTCGCGAGTCTAGACTACGGACGGGTGTCGGTCGACGCAGTGATTGAACACTGTGTGTGTTTGCATTATTTAAAATGTATGGAAATTCTATTTTATTAGTATAATTTGAATTTTACACAACGGCACAGCGTTTGACTGTAAACGCGACGGCTGTAGCTTCGATTCCCACTTAGTGGAATAAAATATTTTTATTTTCTCGTTGTGTGGAAAATTGGGCGTTAAGTCTGGAGTAGAGTGTAGGCAAAGGGAACCTAATATTAAGACATTCCGTTCCTTAATTACAGTCTAATTTTCGAGACATTGTGTGTTACGTGGCAATTGAATACTTGTCACTAGGACGGAGAAGTGAACATAAATGATTCCTAAGTGTGGAAATCGAACCCGCAACCATTGCGTTTTACAGTCAGGCCGCTAACACCGCTCCTTATGCATTATATTTTTAATCTACATTTCAATATAAAGTTCCTGCTTAAAAGCACTAAAAATAAGCTCACATATCGCACAAGAATCCGGAAACGACAACTTACAAATCCAATTCGCACGTATCGAGTTACCGCAAATGAAAGAACGAAGCATACGAATTCGCACTCTAAACGGAACCAAAATATATTACATTTGAAATAATTCTTAGCATTTCGTACAGTCTGTACGTATCACGCAATGTCATATTGGACAGTGGCGCCACCATTAGAGAGCAAACTTTTCTTTGCGGTCCAAAAACTTGTAATAATCGCTATTTCAATAATAATAAAGCTTAAATTCGTTCAACAATATATATTTTAATACAGATACGTGTTCTGGCATACGCGTGTAGACTGTCTTTAGCCTGTCACAATATTGGCTCATTTCGTCGGCGGTATTCATACAAATCGCGTTTTAATGCTCTAAATGTTGCCTTTCCTTTTTCCATTTGTCATTCCTACCTGTCCAATGGCGGGATGGAGCGAATTAAATGTCCCTAGCGCATCGAGTACGTGTTTCGATAGATAAATATCGATTTATAATCGATGTGTAACGAATACGCGTGCGGTATCGATATAGGGGCATAAAGCTTCTATTCAAATTCAAAGTTAAATTGATGTATACAATGATTTACATTTATTTTATGATGTATTGTAATTATGTTGATCGATTGAAAGTTAAAGTAAAAAATATATTATTAGGCAAAGCTTAGTATACAGTTATTGAAGCCAGCCAGGGATATATGCTTGTAACTAAACGTGACAGATTGTGGGTTCAATTCTCACTCGAGAAAATAATATATTTCATATTTTAATTTCTTCGCACTGACCTTAACTTTGCCTATACAAAGCGCAGCGTTGAGTTCCGCCATTCAATACACAATGCCTCCAAAATTCGGCGGAAAATGGGCAACGTAGAGTCTTAACATTAGGTTTACTCTGCTTACCCTATGTTCGTACAGGAAGCACATTAAACACATATTGTAAATTATATTTTTTTTTGAAAAGAGCAACTATTGAGTATCTTGCCGAATCTTCTCAGTAATACTTCCTGTAGGACTGACACTACTGACATTTCTATATGATTAGATTCAAAATTGCTTGTGATGGCCTAATAAAATAAAGAATATTTAAATTTTATAGTCACAAAATTACACGAAGGCGGTATATATTATGTGGTATTGTAACTTGTTGTTTCTGCTAACTTAACCTTTTTTGCCTAATACATTTTCAAATTGGGCAAGAAAAAACAAACTTCAACAAAAAGGCTATTTCAACTGCTGCTGCATTTAATCTACATTTGAAATCGCAACGTTACATACAATTATATTATTTTATATGTAAATCAGTGTCCTTTAAATACGTAATATTATTACAAAATAAAATAATAAATTGAAAATAATTAAACATGAAAGTATTGAAAGACAAAACACAACGTCACACTAAGTATTACCAGACAAAAGATAAAAAGATTAAACAAAGATAACAATCATTATACCAAACAAGAATCAAACCAACAAACATCGCAAAAAAAATATTATTACTTTTTATGGATACTATAAAATACCTAGGTAGGCAGAGGGAACCTAGTGTCAAGACACTCCGATCCTCACTTTCTGCCGAATTCTGGAAACATTGCGTGTTGAGTGGCAGAACTCAACGCCGCGACACCAGAGCAAAGAAATGGAAATATAAATTTAAGTAAATATTTCAAGTGGGGATCGAACCCACAACCAGTCGGCTTTACAGTCACACTTTGTGCCCCTGCACAACGACTGGCCTCAAAATACCTAATACCCCATATTAACTTCCACATCTACCTATTTTCCACTGACATTCCAATGTTTACTCAATAGCATAAATAAAACGATTAGCCAAGTTAGATCTCGTTCCAATTTACAGTTCACAATAATTTATAATTTAATCTACTTGACAAGTATGTAAATGATAAACTTTACTACCGATATGTTAAGGGATTATCCTTTCACCGCGACGTTTAACAAACCTAACAATATTGTATGGAATATATCGTCTAATAATATACCACGTTTATACTAGGTAACTTGTAGTAGCTTAAAAATTAAGTGGATTTGAAAAGAAAAGATATGGAAATAAAAACAATATCCCCTGGTAAGACAGTACGCGGCGTTAAATTCCGCTACTTTGGACGCAATGTCTCCAATTTGGCCGGAAAGCGGTAAACGAATTATCTCAATACTAGAATTCTTCTGTCTACTCTGCTATATGCGGGATACGGCCTGAAGCTAAAAATATCATCTTTTGTTTATCTATAGATATTGAAGAATGTTTTCCTGAAATATTTCAAATAACATACAGTATTTTTTAAATTTAAATCAAAGACGTTTACCCGCACCAAGAAAATAGAAATACCTTAAATTGAAATATAACAAGCAAAGTTTGGCGTTGAGTTTCGCCATTCACTATGCATAACTTAGAAATTTGGGCAGAGAGTGGTTAACAGAGTGTCTTAAACACTTCTACTCTAGGAAGTTGCTTTCTGTTTTTTAAATATAAATATTCCCACGACAGGAATCGGACTAATAACTATAATGAACACTAGAATGTCGATATATAGATAAAAAACTTTCACATTAATAAGTAACAATTAAACATTCAATAAATAACATTCAAAATCAACTTTAACTAAATCAACATAAATTTTATGTATTGACTCGAAACTCTTAATCAGTCTCAACTCACTTCTCTCATGACTTTGTGTTTGGATTGAACTTACGGTAGTGTTGTAATTCCATAATCGCATTAAAAATCAGCTTCACGCTGTATCCCGCACACAGGGTAGGCAGAGGGAACCTCATGTTAAGACACTCCGTTCCCCACTTTCCGCCGCATACTGGAGGCATTGCGTGCTGAATGGCGGAACTCAACGCCGCGCATTGCCTCAAAACCAGAACGAAGAAATGAAAATATAAATGTAAATAAATATTTCACTTCCTCGAATGGGGATCGAATCCACAACCAGTCGATTTTACAGGTCACACTTTGTGCTTCTGCGTCACGACCGGCTTCAATAATCGTATTAATTCAGTAAATATGCTTTTATAGTTTGAAAATCAGTAAAAAGTTTATTTTATTTATTTAGCTTACGGCTTCTATATAAGTACTTAGTGATAAAATAGTATGTAAAATTATATTTTTGTCCTTAACCGAATTTTACCACATTTTTTTTTATTTTAACTAAATAATCGAGTTATGTTATACATCACTTAGTTAGTGTTCTATCTTAATTTTTATCTAAAGTTAATGTTACTTATTAAGAAAACGTACAAAAATTTGAACGTATCGGGATTTGAACTCACGCCTCTTTGGAAAGTGTCCAAGTCTGAACGTATGGCTTAGTTGGTCACAACGCTTAGACGGTTTCCAAAGAAACGCGCGTATAAATCCCGCTACGTTAAAAATTTTATACGTTTCCTTAATAAATATTTTTCGTTCCTAAGTGTGGAATAACACTTTAAAAATGTTAAAAAATAAAGTTAACGTTAGCAACTTGCTATAAATTGGAGACCTATTAAGCAAATCAAATTATATGAAACTAGCGACCCGCTCGCGGCTTCGCCCGCTTTAACTACTGAATTATTCATGTAGTGTACCTATGTTTGCAAAACACTTAAGATGTGAAAATGATTTAAACCTTAATGCAACCCGCATTTTCGTAGTTCCAATAAGGATGTTCCAATTGTTTAAAAAAAGACACTTAAACAAATGACACAAACAGCAGAAAACTTTAACAAAAGAAATTATAAACAACAGACTACCTACTATTCTCTTACCCAAAAATACTTAAACGAAAGATGTAACCAAATATGTCGCGTTGAAATACATTATAATTATTGGATAACTCCAAAATACGTGCAATCGCTTCTAAATTTATTTTGCTATAGAGCCAGGCGCAGAATTGAAGCATTCTCTCGTCCATCTCCGTTGTAGCTCCAAACGACATTTGGGCGTTGACACAGTATGAAATTGGAAGGATTATCAAATGCCATCTAGGCGGTCAACTCAGTCAGGAGAGACCCTCGGTTTCCTGAGGGAGCCCCATCTTAAACGACCAAGGTTCAATGCAAGGCTCATGAGTAGGAGTTGGAGGAGAATAGAAAGTCCCTTGGAAGTAGTCTTACGTCTGACCTCGGGCGGCCGGGTATGCCACGGAGTGCTGCTCCTTAGGTGCAGGTGATACATTGGCGCAGCGGAATGCGTTGGACGCGAGACGACCAATGTGTACCTCCAGGCTTTCTATTTTTATGTTGCGATGATGCGTGGTGTTCCTAATTTAGTATGGCGCCTGCGTCACTCGACAAAGGATGAGGTTCTGGACCACCAGTAGGATTTCTCGTTGAGTGATAATCGCTAGGGCGTTGTGATGTCATCAGTGTATAGTGCGTAGAGAGCAGGTGATAAAATGCTGCCCTGGGGAACAACGGTAGCGATCGAGTCGATGCTAGACCTCGAACTCTCAACTCTCACGCAAAATGTCCTGTCACTGAGGCAGGGAGGCAAAGACATGCGCGACGTGCTGGGGGGTGCCGGCTCTGAGCACTTAATTAAGTAGGCCGGGTGCCAACGCGGTCGAATACGCGCGCTACGTCGAAGAAGACTACTATTGCACTCTCCTTTCGGTTGATCGCTATTGCGGCGTAGTATAACCAGAGTGGTATACCCGCTTGCCAAACTGTTCGCTTCGCGGGTGGATGTGCAACTGGAGAAGTGAGAGGAATAACTTATCGAACAGCTTTGCGACCGCGCTAAGGAGGGTTATAGATCGGTATCCCTCAGGCTGCGGGCTCTTCCCAGCCTTGGGCAACATGATGACCAGGCCTTCCTTCCATGCCCGGGGGAAAGAAGCCAGGCGGGTTCATTTTCATAAGCAAAAGGTTGCGGGGCGCCGTCGGGACGCGTGGTGGGCGGCAAGCCGTGTACACAGCAAGAACTTTTTAGTACCGTAATTTTAAATCTGTGCTACTAATCTTCTAAAGTACTTATTGAAATGAAAAACAGTAAACAACATTTTAATCTATATTAAATGGCCAAAAGGTAACTATTATACTTATATATATACTGAAAATAAGGGTTAAATATGAGTCGATATAGCTTTTCTCTAAAACTATTTGTAATTTCGAAATATTGTAAAGAGCAAAGTTTATCTTTGTTTAACGTAGAAAATTAAGAACTTATTTAAAAGAATAAAATAAATTAAATTAGCTTCACGCTGAATCCCGCACACAGCAGGGTAGGCAGAGGGAACCTAGTGTTAAGACACTCCGTTCCCCACTTTCTGCCAAATTCTGGAGGCATTGCGTGTTGAGTGGCAGAACTCAACGCCGCGCTTAACCTCGACACCAGAGCGAAGAAATGGAAATAAAAATTTAAGTAAATATTTCATCTCCTCGAGTGGGGATCGAACCCACAACCAGTCGGTTTTGCAGTCACACCTCGTGCCGCTGCGCCACGACCGGCCTCATTTATTACCGGCCGGCCTTATTTAAAAGGATAAGGATTAATATCATTATGGACACACATCCCTTACAATAAGAAAATATATTTAAATTACCGTCTAATTTCCGTCTCTTCTACGCTTTCATTAGTAAGACTTAAACGAACGTGAACGACTTTTTCGTGGCATAATTAAATTAAAAAAGGAAATGTTTAAAAAGGTAAAAAAAAATTATAAAAGAACAGAAGAAGAGTAAACAAAATAAACAACAGGATACTTAAACGAAAGAAATGATAAACAAAAGACTACCTACTATTATATTAATCAAAAAAGATGAAACTAAATATATCGCGCTGAAATAATACATTAAACTCTAATTATCCAATACGTACAATCGCATCTAAATCTACTTCGCTACAGAGGCAGGCGGGGAGACGGGCGCGGCGGACGCGTCGCGGGGCGCGGGGGGACGCATGGCGTGTGGCGAGCCGTTTCGCAGCAAGGATTTTTTGATATTGTAACAACTTCTAAAGTACTTATTAAAATGAAAAACAGTAAAAGACAGTTTTGATCTACATTAAATGGCCAACGTAAATAATATACTTATTTATATGCTGAGAGTAAGGTAATAAATGAAACTTGCGCCAAAACTGCGGTTTATAGCCGGCGTGATGTGTCAACAATCAAATGCGTTTTTCTCTTAAACTATTCGTAATTTCAAATTAGTGTAAAGAGCAAATTTTATCTTCGTTTAACGTAGAAAATTAATAAAGTATTTAAAAGGATAAGGATTGATACCATTATGGACAAACATCCCTCACAATAAAAAATATATTTAAATTACTATTTTTAGACAGAAATATGCTTACTGTATGTTATCCTTAGTAGATACAAATATGCTGTCGCTGACTTTTTTGTAGATCTTATTAAGAGGAATAATACTCTAGTACATTATTTTCATGTAAGACTTACCATTAAGGCAGCGCATGCGTGAAAGTGTCTCAACGGGTAGGACTTTATGCACATTTATCATATTTATGTCAAATTACTATAAAATATACATATAATAAACTATATATAAACCTTCCCTGAGAAATACTCTACCTAATGGTGGAAACCGCATCAAAATCCGTTGGGTGGTTTAGAAGAAGATCGCTTAGAAAGGCCAGACAGAGACGAAATGCGTTCTTATTTTATAAGATATAGAGATAGCAATTTTTATATAAAGACCATATCATAATTTTTTTACATTACTGGCAAGAGAGAATGCTATTTATTAAACATTTTTAACATTTTTTAAACTATTATTCCACACTTAGGAAAGAAAATACTTATTTAGAAAACGTATAAAATTGGTTTCTAAGAGGTGCGGCTTCGCGTCCCGCTACGTTCAAATTTTTATACGTTTTCTAAATAACCATTATAATATCAAAATTCTCCAGCCAAAACTGAACCGAATCCCATCGCACCCATCACTTAAATAATACATTGAATAAAACGAGGTTTACTGCTATAATATATATAATAAACAAAAACGTCAGAAACACACAAACAAACGAACGAACACTAAAACATCTTCCCTATATAGAATTCTTTTGATCTGCATCTGACATAACCGTACACGTATGTACTTAAGGGCCAGCAAGTGTTAGTTTAAATTTCGCGGAGCTTACGCAACAGTGAAAGTAAATAGCTGGATAAATTTAGATTTAATGGTGTTTAGTGTATGAGGAAGCGTGGTATTGCGAATATAAATATTTTGAACCAACACCCTTTCGGGGATCGCTTCTCGTAACTGGATTTTTAGGCCCAATTACTTTTGAATGGTCGTTAAATTTGAATTTCTTTACTTTGATCTCATAAATTGCTTATGCATATTTTAAATGTAAAGCAGAAATAGTATGGTTGAGTAAATTGCTTCTCGGTATCGACTGCTACTGTGTAGCCTAAAAAAAATAAGCTTCACGGTTTTCCCGCATATAGCAGAGTAGGCAATGGGAACTTAGTGTTAAGACAGTCCGTTCCTTACTGCTTAATTTTTGAGATATTGCGTGTTGAGTGGCGAGTTAACAAGAGATCAATTGCACTTGAATTTAAATGAAAACTTTGAATTACTTTATAATCAGCCAAAGCCAAAGCTTGTACTTCTTCTAATCTTTAAACTTAAAAATAACAAATCGATACTTAGTCCCAATCATACAATTATCAGAAAACACGATTAAAGACTACAACAAATCATTCAAACTAAGTTAAAACTATATTAGATTCCTATTAACTTAACCACAAATAGGCTAGACAATACGGAAAATTAATATTTTCCACCGCAACTACCAGCAATTATGATCTCTAAACAAATAACAATAAAGCATATTATACTAATAACAAAATATTCAAATCAGGATTGGCAGAGAGCTGCTAAATCGTATAAAAACACCGTACGGTGCATTAACCACCGACGCCCAAATACGTACATAGATTTACTTTATCGAAAATAGACTCGGGCTGTTGTAAATAAATGTCGACGGAAAGCTTGTGATTGATATATGGATGGATCCGGCAAGTCTTAGTTTCATCAGAGATCAAATGGAATAGATATGCCGGGACTGGTATTCAAATTCAATGGGGCACTGTTGGCTGCAAATGGTAGTGTGTTATTTAGGACCTTAACTGTTTGGAGTGTATCTGTTATGATGTTTTTAGAGAGGTTTATAACATTTATTTTAGTTTTAATAGTAAATTATAGTTTATATAAGCTCATTCAAAGTGTCATTTCTCAAGAATTCGGCAGAAAGTGGGGAACGGAAGTATCTTAAAGAGGAATAAAGTGACTTAACATTAGGTTCCCAGATTAGCTCTGCTTACCTTGGTATAAGGAAAATACAGCGTAAAGCTAAAATAAAAAAAATATTAAAAATTAAGATTTTTTAAATTATCAATCACCAATAAATAATAGAGCTAAAAGCGCTATAACAAATATTCCATGTAATGTAAAAGATGGTTAGAAGTGAGATATTAAGAAGTTGAGATATTATTTTTTTGTGTCATGTCTGTACAATATTGTGCTCTTCTCGGAAGGTACAAGAGTTCGAAGAAAGCAACAACTCGCTGCCACTGTTCTATCGAATTTGGTTAATATTGACATTATATTTATTGATTTTCTTTGTATTTGTAAAATGTCTGCTTAATAACAATATTGTAATGCTACATTGTAGGTCGGTATTTAAAGAAAAGTATTTCTACTGCCTGCCTTAAAACATAATATATGACAGAACCATAACCAATTACTGCAGAATAGTAAAAGAAACACTTCTTCACGTCCTAATCTAAAACATATTGTTTTAGCTTCAAGCAGATCAATTTTTAAGACATGGCCAAGTGGTCAAATTCAATGCTGCGCTGTGTCTTGCTACCAGATGGAGGAAATGAAAATACATATTTCATTCTTTCGAATGGAATCGAAGCCTCAACCGTCGAGTTTACAGCCAGAGATGTCTCTAAAATAGTTAAATATAGTAAACCCTTAATAGCGTTAGTTAAGTAACTGCTCGTCCTTATTACTGTATTTGACTAAGTAATTGAAAACAATCAGCGTCACAGCTTCACGCTGTATCCCACACACATCAGGGTAGGCAGAGGGTAACTAATGTAAAGACACACCGTTCCCAACTTGAAAAGAATTGATCTTTAAATATTCATTTCCATCTCATCAGGATACTTCCTCTAAGAGTGTTACCCAAATTTCTAAACTGGTCATTTGTTTTTGTATCGTACTCGAACAATTGGCTGCTTAGTCTATATACTGTAGCCATAGCGATATGTCGGTAGAATTATATGACGACGTTAGGACCCGTCCGACTACTACAGAATAAATTAGTTTTATTTTCAAGATCTGATAACAATACAAAGCATGGCGTTGAGTTTCGCCGCTCAATATTAATAATAATGTTTCAAAAAATTGGCCGGAACAGAGTGTCTTAACACTTAACACTTACACAGAGTGGTTAACTATACCGATGCTATATGTACTTATATTTTAATATACTATAGTAATTACTTATAAGCTCCAAAAACAATTATGTTAAGCAGAAACAATTATGAGAAAATATAACAGATATTACTATAAGTGAGTATTTATTATAATAATATTATGTTGAACGACCCAAACGGCAATATTTTAAATATTTAACGTGACAAGTTTTGATCAAACGCGCTAAAGTTCTCAAACAATTTTCAACGTAAATGTGATCAAAATACGGCGTTAAACTGCGTATATTATTTCTTTAATAAGAAAACAGAAATGTTCTAGAACACCAATTATTATGAAAATTGTTTGTTATAAGCGTATTTAATATCTTTAATGTGGTAACTAACTATTCATGAATATTTTTTAACTTTATACATACATTTTGTGTGTATAAAGTAGAAAAATATTCATAAATATCATGTGTTATATTTAGTTAATAATCGTAGATGTTATTTAGGTAGGACATATTTAGATTTATTTTTGAAGGTTGAAATACGTAAATAAGACCGAAGTTGAGACGGACAGACGTTAGGAAATATATAAACACAACCAGCGCCCTAAGCAAAATTTTTATAGTTTCATTGCAATTTTGCTTTATTGCAATTTAATTTAAACTCGTAGGAAAAAAACAGCAGAAAGGGTTTGCAAGAAATATTGATTTTGCTTTTTTTATACAACTAACTTTACGCAACTCTGTACAACATGCATGCTTTGTAATAATCAGCTTCACGCTGTATCCCGTTCACAGCAGGGTACGCAGAGGGAACCTAATGTTAAGATACTCCGTTCCCCACTTTCCGCTGACTTCTGTAGGCATTGCGTGTTGAGTGGCGGAACTCAACGCTGCGCTTGCTCATGAATGCTTTGTAAGGTATCTGTATATACGACTATATCGTCCAAAAATATAAAAAGAACTTCAAAAAACATAGTAGATATTAAAGTAGAAAAATATTTCAAATTGTAAATCAAAACGCACAGTAGTGGTAAAAATGCCACTTATGTTGTCATAAAACCTAATAACTTTTACGCGTAGTCGTCAATGAGATGGAGAGTTGTACATACGAATACGTTCACTTGTAATAAAAATATCCATAAATCTAACTAAGAAAATATTACACTTTATAGACAGCGTAAAGCTTCGTAGTTATATCGTCGGTTTGGTGGTGAAGAGAGCTAACCCACATATTACAATTTTGGAAACTTCAACTGAAGCCATTGTCGTGCAAAGGAACAAGTGCGCAACTGTAAGCACGACAGTTGTGGGTTCATTTCCCACTCTGTGGGATTTAATATTTATTTTTTTTAATTTTGTCGCTCTGGTAACGAGGCAAAGCGTGGCACGCAATGCCTCGAAAGTTCGGCGGGAAGTAGGGCACGGCAGTTCCCCATCTTAATGGGAACGGAGTGTATTAACACTAGATTCTTAGATGTTGTAATACGTATACAACAAAAACAGCTTCACGCTGTATATGGTATACCGCTTATAGCAGGGTAAGCAGAGACAACCTAGTGTAAAGGCACGTCGTTGCCCACTTTCCAACCAATTCGAGATACTGTGTGTTGAACGGCGGAATTCAACGCCGCGCTTTATTTTGTTACTAGATCGAAGTAATGAAAATATTTCACTCCCCGAGAGGAAATCGGTCCGATCTAACAATAACCATCTGCTGGAGCCGCTGCGCCTGCGCATGCAAAATCGTTGCTCAAAAATCTTCTTATAATTAGGCTTATGGCTTAGAAGTTTAAAATTATCAAAATATTTTTTTAACTAATAGGACATATTTGACGATTTATAAAAATAGACAATAAAAAGTCACTGTAAAGCAATAAAATAGGTTATTTATCATCAAAATTTCACACAGTCTAGACTGCGGTCGCGGAATGAAATACAACTGTATTTCTCAAAGAGTTGTTGACGATTTTACGTTTGTTACCGCACCTATTTACTGCATACTAAACATTAAACATGATATAAACATTTTGGGAGCAAGCCAGCGAGTCTACTGAGTCCTGAATTTGACTGGTGCTATAGAAAATATATTTTTTTTCGTTCGTTTGTTATATATAAAATATATGTTTATCTTCTTATCATTTTTCATGGTAATATAGGAGAGATAGAGATTGAGTGATTCTTATATAATTACATGTTAAGAAGTGGTAGAATCAGACCAAAAGGACAAAAAGTAGATGTGGCTCAATCGCCTTTCCAGGTGTAGATCATGATAGTGTGAAAGAATTAAAAAATACGATTTACCACATACCTAAAGAGCTACTGGATTAATATTAATAAATCTTGACTATTAGTTTAACTTAGCCCTAGTTGAAATACACCACATTTAAAACAAGAAGACTTTGATTTGATATATGATATAACTTGGTTTCCGAGAAATTTGTGGACAAATATTTAAACATATATCCATACATACGAAATTTACCATATGTGTTGCAAAGCCCAAATAGTTCATCATACTTCAATATTATCCAATTCCAGCAATATCACATACATGTCATACTGTAACCTCCTTTTTTTTTAAAGTCCGTTGAAAATATGCAATAGTCACAGAAAAAAAAATATTTAGCTAGAAAAAGAGTAATATACAGATGATTAATTGCTTCTATAAAATATTATGTTATATTTTGTCACACATGAAGACACAAAGTCTTCCAGCGCACTGTGCGACCGGGACTTGGCAAGTAACTGGCGCATTTATCATTTTTAGTAGATTTTCATATTATTTATTTGTGTTAAATGCGAATGTTTTTGTAATTTAGGGCCAGTAAGGCTGACTCGAAGAAAATTAGGAAATAAATCATAAAGCACAATACTGTAGTGTTGTATGTCTATAATAGTCGTCGACCGCAATGATTTCTTGCAGACATTAAGACGTATAATGCAATATAAGCCATTTTTCCTGCTTCTGAATGAATTTTGAGAAACGTTCTCTTAGCACTCCCCTGCACTCCCTAACCTACCTACAGTCTTGCCTAATTTAATCTTTTTAAGTTCCTTAGTTCTTTTACGCGTAGTCAGTCAGCTATACAGAATTGAAGAGATTTCAATAAATAATTTAATAAATTTTGGCTGAACATTTTTTTCTATTTTAGTTAGACGAAGTACACAGTTTAAGTAAGCAGTGTGTCTAGTTAAGCTTTACTTACATCAACATTTTGTATCTCCAAGAAAAAGTATAAGAAATGAAAGTATATGTTACGGAGATAGAAGACATATTATTGGTTTAGTATCCTGTACAGAACAGTATAAGCTGAGGAAACTTAGTATTAAGAGACTCCGTATTTCACATTCCACCACAGAACTCAACACTGCGCTTTGTCTTCTTATTTGAGCAAGGAAAGAAGGAATTAAAACACATTATATCTTCAAATATTAATAATAAAAAGGGACTTTCTGAACACAATTTAAAATTTATTTAGAAAACACAGTAGACGTTGTAATGATGCAATAAACTGTCTCGGTCAGACCACACTCGTGCAGAGTCACCTGGATGACTGTTTTATTTTTACACAAATATTCACACTAAAGCCCGGTTTCCATCGCAAGCGGAGCGGACCCATTAAGGACTTCTTTTAAGAAATTCTCCCTTTCAAGATAAAATAAAAAATTGGAAATATTCTTATCATGGCTTAGTGAATAGAGGTGCGAGTTTGAGTCCCGCATCGTTGAAATTTTGAAACATTTTTTTTATTATTTACTATCCTTATCTCGTAATAATAATTTGGAATGAAAAAAAAACAATGTATATATAATAAAGAATATATGAAAATATTACTCATAAAATCTGTTAAGCGTAGTTAGTGATAATAAGCATATTTCGTAAAATGACGAAACGGTAGTAAAATCTAGACTCAATATTTTTTTTTTACGATCGTGTTTACTTTCACACAAGTGACTCTTCGCGTGTTTATAGTCAATAAATTAAATTTTTCCAACTGTTTACAAAATGCTCGTCACTTAACATTTATGTTTAAATGTAATCGAATGATACTAAAAGTGTATTAAAAAGTGTTGTTTCACGTCTTTATTTTTATTATTTCTTACATTTTTATGATGGTTGTGCAAATATTGGTATACAATTTGAAATTTTATTCTTTTATCCGTAGTGGGGTAACAAAGCATAGACCTTTATGCATAGCTCTTTTGCCCCGGCCACTAATAATCTAACGCCCAATATTAATAACCTATCTCCAACGTCAGACTTAGATTGTTTCATATATCTATCCAATCTAGAGATTGGATAGATATATGAAACAATCTAAGATTGACATTGGAGATAGGTTATTAATATTGGGCGTAAATCTATATACTAAATCAAAATCAAATCAGCTTCACGCTGTATTCCGCACAGAGCAGGGTAGGCAGGAGGAACCTAGTGTTAAAACTCAATACCGCGCTTTGCCTCGACACCAAAGCGAAAAAATGTAAATATAAATTTAAATAAATATTTTATTTCTTCAAGTGGGGATCGAACCCACAACCAGTCGATTTTGTGCCCCTGCCCCATCGTGTCGCCTCGTGTCGTTATCTACATACTAGACAATATATAAAAAATATTTCGTTACAAACTGTCTGAATGACAGACCCCGCTCTATCTAAACTTAAAACTGTAGAAAGCTGAAAAAATATTGCATAGGTTTCTTGGTGTCAATGAGAGCAATAAGAGAGGGTTTTAAGATTCTTACATAACGCATGTGAAATTGATCTGCTAATACGCCTAAATAATCTAAAATAGTCCCAAATCCAAAGGTTCCTATTTTTTCGTTATCGTGTATTTGCTTTGATATTTTACCTGCGCCTGCGCATACAACCCTTTTCATTAGATGAACCGTGTCGTATTTTGTTCTAGGACTTCTTGGCACGTCGCAAAAAAGTTACGTTTTATTTTTTCTACTCAAGAGCACGCACGAGCGTATTAAAAAGCTGGAGAAGAGCAATCTGTATTTTACATGAACTATTTCATATAGCAAATTTGGCACGTTTGTTAAAGTTTGCAATGTATATTAAATTTCAACAATTTAACTCAATGGGTTATAGATATATTAACATGTAAAAACCGACATTTGTGACTGACTCACTCATTCATCAAAAACCTCACCCACTTTTAGATAAAAACGGCACCAATATAGATTTCCCATTATTTTGTTTATTGGCTACCGACCGACGGGACGAATCTGTTTCGTGACGTGTTATAACTCTTGTATTATAATCAGTGTCATGACACAGCGAGATAGAAAAATGTATGTCACATACAGTATGCAGTAAAAGAATTAAAAATGTAGACACAACACTGTTTTTGATGACATAACGGAGCAAAACATTTAACATCAAATCAATCAAAATCAATATCAGCTTCAGGCTATTCTGTTCCCGCGCATAGAAGGCAAAGGGAACCTAGTGTCAAGATAGTCCGTTCCTGACTTTCCGCCGAATTCTGGAGACATTGCATGTCGCACTTTGCCTCGACACCAGAGCGAAGAAATGAAAATATTAATTTGAAAAGGAGTTCGAACCCACAACCAGTCGCTTTTACAGTCACACTTTATGCCCCTGCGCCACGACTGGCCTCTCTTGAACGTCATATCAGAAGAAAGTGAATGATGACTTAGCAATTTTCGGTATAAAAAAAAAATATATTAAATTGCTTTTTTGAGTTAGCTCTCTTGCACTATGGAATGAGGTATGTATTTTTTAAACAATTTATAGTGTTTTATTTTAGTACGTTCACTGGAACAATAGTAGCAAATTAGTGCGAAGTTAACGGGCTTTAGTAATTTAATTCTTTGTTGCCGCACATTTTATGACTTGAAAGGAATCAACTTCCAAAGTCCATGTACAGACCTATGAAAGATTGTTTTAAATATAAATTAAAAACTTAATATTAAAAAAGTTTTTAATTTTAAACAATCTTTTATAATAAAAATATCTTTTTTTTAGAAATGATATTGATTGATACACATACAGTCAGCACACGTCTGACCGCCCACGATAGTTATTGATTCGAATTCTATGTAGAAATGTTTATTAGTTAATATATAGAGAACCTATTGTTACGAATCTCCTATCTCCATTTTCCGTTTAAATTTCAAGATACTGCGTTTTAAATGAAGCAGTTAAACGCCAGGCTCTGTGTTGTGTTGATAAAGTAAAGAAATAAAATTAATTTGTTCCCTAAGCGAGAATTAAACTCACAAGCGTTTCACAGTCAGACGCCTTGCAACTCCGCCATGTCGGCTTCAATATATAATAGGGTATAATTTGGTTCTTTTCACACAATTTAAGCTGAAAAAATCTTTATTTTATTATTTAATAACTATTTCAATAAAATTTGATACTTCATTTGTACTTTTATGCCTTTTTAGGTAACGAATGAATCGTTTTAAGTGGTTGGCGGTATACCCTCTATTGTTCGATGGAATTGACCTCAACGCGAGCACTGAGGTAATTAAGGCACTAGCTCGTAGGCTCAGAAGCTTATAGCAGTGTATAAACATTTTGAAAGTAATAAGAAACGTAAAAATTACAGAACTTTTGTTTGTTTTGATTTTATTTTATTTTACAGCTACAGGCAGAGTGGGTGAAGAAAACCAAAAAAAATACTAGGGTTTCCTAGCATTTTTTTTTTGGTTTTCTTTACTGCGTCGTCGCAGTTTCATTCTGCGTCGAGTGGCGAAAGTGAACGTTGTGCTACCATAGCAGAAAAGTATCCATAACCATCGCGTTAGAAACCAGATTGTTCCTCTACACTTTGAATAGTTAAGGTAGGTAAGGTAAATTATTACAGATAAAACCAAACGGTATTTATTCTTGTATCATAAGAAAGTACGCAGATGGAACATGGGAACTTAATGTTAAGACTGCGTTCCCATTAAGACACTTCTGTTACTCACTTTCCGCCAAATTTTCGAGGCATAGCGTGTTTAGTGACGGAAATCAACGTCATTCATGCTTTGTGACCAGAGCGAGGAAATAAAGAGAAATAGGTACTGTTACATTATTATTTAATATTTTATAATTTTCAAATAACATATATCTAAGTATTTATGATTGATTGCTTTTTTCTTTAATATAAAAAATTAAACATCAACATTTTTATAAATTTTGAATTTTATTTGCAAATTTCGTATGATTTTTTTTGTCGTAAAAAAATTTATTAGGTTCCATATATTATATTATATAGTTATTTTAAACAGTTATAAGTACGTAAAATAACATTCAGAAACATTACAACCGCTATCAAAGATACACATGCCGTGACAAAATCCCATAAAGACTGTGAACTATTAAATCTTCTATACATCAACTTTCACCCATTTATTCATAAATATATGCAAATATATTCTCTATAGTACATTAATACAATAAATACGACCACTGCGTTACTCGCGTTACTCCTAAATAAATCAATTGCAACCTACTTCGGCTGTAGGTGCCATTAGTTCTCTTAATTTCACTTTTAACTTTTATAGATAAAACATTTGAATATGCAAGTGTTTTTAGTTTTATATGTTTTTTAATGTATCTGTATGCATTTTTTTTAGTTTCACGCTGTATCCTATCGAAACTATCGAAATTCCTAATCTTTTTATACATTAAAAAGAATAGTAATTCTTTAATAATAGAAATTATTTGTAAAAACAACGAATTAACTACTTTCTTTTTCACGATCTGGCAAAATGAAGCACGGCGTTGATTCCCACCACGGAACACTCACAATACAGAAGATTTTTTTGCCTATCCCGTTATTTGTAAGATAATGCGTGAAACTGAATAAAAATTATGTTATTATTTCAACATATGTTCCAGAGCAACAGAGAGCGCTCTCAATTAAACACTAAAACTAAGTGAAATATATCTTTAATTTCTAAACGAACAACAAACATTTCTGTATTTGCTACGTTTTTCTAATTTCGATAATAATTTCATTGCTCCCTATAAACACTTGTTTTATTTTTTAGCCTTTATGCTTTTTGAGGATATACAGTAGTTCGCGATGAATGGTATCCGTCATATGTGTTAGGTACACATTCGAAGATGTTTGTACTGTACAAAAATGAAATGAAAATATTGAATATTTTATATCCTCGAGTGAGACTCGAACCCACAACCTGTCGTGTTTATCTGGTGAATACCAGCCGGAAGTAGAGCAGAGAGTAACGACACTCTGAATGTCACGCGACACTACGTTCCCCCTGCCTACTCTACCACACTACAGATAATAATATCAAGAGATTTCTAGTAAAACCTACAGAAACACAAGTATCATTCATAAAACATAAACTTTTAGCTGTCCACCTGTCGGCCGTACAAGCGTGTCTTAACACCGCACTAACTAGTCTAACCACAGATTCATTAAATCAAGTTTACACTGATTAAAATTTCTCGTACATTTTTTTTTATTCTTGCGATTTAATGAGCAATTATTAAATGGTTAGATGGAAATTATTAGAATAAAGCTACCTATATACACTGAGTTTTTTTATTAATAATTAAGTAAAAATGTTTTTTTTTTGGTAAGTAGAGGGAACCTATATTAGTCTAATATAATATGTGTATTTTTCAAATATATAAAATTAATTTCCTAACCTAAACTTTGTCTGGAAGAAATCGATGATTAGCGATAAGACCGCCTTTTGTGCGTCAATTGCCTTTTTTTCTTTTTCTTCCTAATGAGAATATTGAAATGTGCACAAAAAATGGTAAATAAATAAATCATTTAGTGTTAAAACACTCTGTTCCCTACTTTCCGCCAAAATCTGATAGCACATTAAATATTTTATTTTCCCGGGAATCGAACCCGTAACCTGTCGTATTACAGTTATATGCGCCACGGCTGGCCTCGTCGTTCCTAAGTAAAATTAGAAAGAAATTAAAAAATAACTCTTTTACTTCTATACTATATTATTTTTCTATAGGAATATAGTCCGGTCCTTAGTCCGCGGATGTCATACTTAGTGCAGGCTGCTAGTGTCAGAGTTTTCTTTCATTTATTTCTTTTTTACAGTTCATAAATCTTAATTGACATTATTTACTGCGGGAAGTGTAAATGGCGTTGGAGTAAAAAGATTTAATAAAGCTCTAATTCCCAACTTCAAGGCTGTTATGTGCAATGTTTACTAATGTTTAACTAAAAACAGTTATACGGATATACGAAAGAAATAGTGAACTAATATTTTTAAGCATATAAATTAAAAAATGGAGAACGGAGTGTCTTAACATTAGGTTTCCTCTGATGCTGATTGAAGCGTAAAGATTGCGTGACGCTGGTTTCATTTTTAATTAGAAAATAAGGATAGTTTTCACTGTAATATGAAGCAAGATGACAACTTGTATAAGTTGCTAAAAACTTAATTTTTCGGACGTACTTCGTGACAAATTTCTTACCTTTTAATTACGCGGCTTTTATATACAATTCAGAAAAAACGTTCCATAATGCTGCTGCATTGATTACAGTGATATAAAAGCCTGATGTTTTTGTATGCTCTCAGATATTTTAGAACTGAATATTGAATATAAACTTCAACTTGATACCTCCACGCGATCTTGAGATCTTGACAGAAGGACAGACGGACAACAATATATTATCTTATAAGGGTTCCGTTTTTCCTATTGAGATATGGAACCCTTAAAAATATTACATTAAAAACAACCTCTCTTTATTTTAAGCATATCTGCATAAACGCCGCACTTTGTCTAACTGAAACAGCGAAAGAAAAGATTTACCAACCACACCTAGGGTCTCAATTGCATTTTTATTATCATTTCTACATTGAATAGAAAGAAAAATATTTAATAAATTAGCAATACATTATTTAAATAACACAATTATAAAACATTTATTCACACCCAATACCTGCTTCTTGAAACTAATAAAAGTGATATATATAATCATATTACAATATTCAGTACGGGCATAATGTATGTATGTTTACTTAATAATAACCATTAAACAAGCAAAGTCTTGTCAGAATAATATTATAGAGTTGTTACTATGCATTTGAATAACTTAGAAATTATAATATTTTAAGTTTTATTTTAGTCACGTAGAGCTATTCTTGAGGCATAGTTCTGATTTATGAAAGTGTGTATATTGTTTTCAAATAAAAAAAATGTATAATTAGGAACATATTATTATAATCGTTGGAATGTTGGACATAAAAATTTCTATAAAATTATTATAAGTATATCTATATCTATACAAATAAAAAAATAAGATGTCTGTTTGTGATTTCAAAATAACAGTTTTTTTTATATTTCGAGTTCCGCCACTCGTAATGCTCCCAGAATTTAGCAAAAATTAGAGAGCGGAGTGTCTTATCACTCACTACCCGTCTATCCTGCTATGTGCGGGATACAGCGGGAAGCAAAAATTTATTATATATACGCATAAATACACGCCGAAATTGTGCCAAATAGTCGTAACGTATTACCAAACTTAAAAAAAATATTTTTGACGCAAAATTTGAACCAGTAGCCTCTGCTCAACATGTCTATTCCAAGACTTCCAAGCTTAAGATATTGATAGGATTACTACAACGCTGGTATAATTTTTAGATATCGGATATTGAGTAATCACTTATGAAATTAACAGACTGATACAAACATACGTACATACATACATTTTTTTGATAAAAAAGTAATAAACATAAATACTCCAATTAAAACGAGATAACGATATTTTTTTATGTATCTAGCTTTATCTTATATGACATTTCTTAAATTTCTTAATGACTCTGTGAAATTAAAAAATATATATTATCTATAAATTATCCGTTAAAACATTGTATCTAATAGGTTAAGGCCGTCGTGACGCAGTGGCACAGCGACTCACGGTAAACGCGATGGTTGTGGGTTCGAATCCCAATGGAGGGGGTGAATTATTTCTTCGCTCTGGCATCAAGACCTGTACGACTTGTTTCTTAAACTGATTAAAGAATAATCGGTATCTCAGTAAGTCAATTTACTGATAATGCAGCCTTAAGTTCCTCTACTCAACATACAATGTTTTGAACAGGTTTTACGAAATTATATATAAGGAGGCGGAAATCAATGCTGCACTTTGAATTAACATAAACATAAAGAGAAAAAAAAAATAAAATAAAAATAGTATACTTTGAATTCCGATTTTGTTTGAATGAAGTGATATTCTCTACATTTAAGTCAAACTTACGTATAAAATTTGAACATATTTCTATTTATTAGATTCCTAGTTTGAATCAGAGGAGTGTCTATCCAATATTGAATATTCACAAAGTTGCTTGCAGTGGTCTCTTTAACATACTAACTATTATTTTTTTAACTTCCTACTGTTAAAAATCGGAAGCGGGTAACGTTTTTAAAGAAACACGTTAAAAACACACATCGTCTATATGATTCTAAACTATTTTGAAAGAGATACTATGTAATTGCAATAAGTGATATGTATCACCTACTAACAATACTTCACACTAGTTTCCTTCCAACAGGGGCCGTCACTTACAAGCGAGTGCCCCCGACTGTCACAATTCCACTGCTTTTATAGTTATTTTCCACCTAAATCTACCCTCTTTTACACGAGTACGCTAACACGGCCATCCTGCATGGTGCCCGCCCCGGGCACCCCACGAGTCGGGATAAATCACTGTGACAATTAACAGCAGTTAGTCGTGCGCCTAAATTATACTGTATCATAAAACAGTCCCATAATGGAATTTTGCTCATTTTATCATTCTTTACACTGAAATAGCTCGACAACATGACCCAAATTAAAAGGAATATGCCGCACTTAGGAAACCCTAAAGGGACTATACCACACTTAGGAAACCTTAGTCAAACCCTAAAGGGACTATGCCACACTTAGGAAACCTTAGGAAACCCTAAAGGGACTATGCCACACTTAGGAAACCAGACTCATAGCTCAACACAACTTGCACTTAAAGAGCATTTACTCACTTAAGCGTACCAAGTTGTTAAAGTCGTCTCCCTCTTAAAGAGTATTTTCTCACTTAAGAGTACCAAGATCAACTTTGAGCCCACATGTCAACATTATAAAAATTGTAAAGTTTGGCTAACTTACTCTCAAAGCATCATGCACAGACCTGTATTTTCGCTCGGTCTAACCTGACACTTGCTTATTATTCATCCTTGATTCGATCCATTTTTCGAGTCCTTATGACACCACAATAAAATTACTAAAACAATAAAATTATTAGTAAAGTAGTCCTTCTATTTTTCGATAATAATTTCTAACAGCAAAAATTTTATAATAAGAAATAGCTTTTAATTTTTAGAATACCAAACTTTCAATCCAAAATACCAATGGGGCGAAGATACACATAAAGATATGAAAACTTCATGCGTATCCCACTTCTGATGTTAAAAATCGGAAGCGGGTAACGTTTTTAAAGAAACACGTTAAAAACACACATCGTCTATATGATTCTAAACTATTTTGAAAGAGATACTATGTAATTGCAATAAGTGATATGTATCACCTACTAACAATACTTCACACTAGTTTCCTTCCAACAGGGGCCGTCACTTACAAGCGAGTGCCCCCGACTGTCACAATTCCACTGCTTTTATAGTTATTTTCCACCTAAATCTACCCTCTTTTACACGAGTACGCTAACACTACTGTATCTCGTATACTATATAAGAGTAGTTAGACTTTCCGTTTACCACTTTTCACCCAATTTTCAAGATACTACGTGTTAACTGACTCCGCGCTTTGTCTTGGTCAGATCATTTCCCCGAGCGACAATCGAATTCACAACGGTTGCATCTACAGCCAGACGCTATGCAACGATGACTTCTACATCTTTCAGTGAAAAAATTTTTCTTTTAAAACATATCAATAACACCAAAAGTACTGAAAAGTAAAATGAAAAAAAATAATTTACTCGTCACAGGAGTAAAATCAAATAAATCGCAATCAAGCACTAAGGGACGTCTCTAAAAACCAATTTTTATTTTCAGCTTCACGCTGTATCCCGCACGCAGCAGGCTAAGCAGAGGGAACCTAGAGTTAAGACACTCCGTTCCCTTCTTTCCGCCATATTCTGGAAGCATTTGCGTGTTAAGTTGCGGAATTCAACGCCGCGCTTTCCCCTCGACACCAGAAGAAATGAAAATATAAATGTAAATAAATATTTCATCTCCTCGAGTGGGGATAGAACCCACAACCAGTCGATTTACAGGCACACTTTGTGCCCCTGCGCCACGACTGACCTCAATTAATTGCAATTAAAGACTAAATGACGCCTGTGAGTGAAGCAGTTAGTCATTGCAGTTATCTCAGCCCACGTGGACAGCACAGTACGCTATCTCCACCAATAAATGTTCTATTCAACTAAGTAGCGCTATCAACGGATGTATCAACTTGGCAACTTAACTTTGGGCGACGCTATCTTTAAGTGACAGCGTGGATTTATAACTCTAGTTCGATTATTATAACAATTAAGATGGTTTTTATTGTTATTATTTTATCTTTTGTAGTGTTGTGCAATTAGATAAGTTTGTTATGATTGTTGTAAGTTCGATTTTGGGAAAGGTTTTTTTTATAGAAGTGTGATATTGGGTAGGCAAAGGGAAAACTGCTACTACTGAGAACATAGTGATAAGACACTCCATTCCCAATAAGATTTTTCTGTTCGCTAAATTACTTGCGCTTGCGGGAACTTATCTCCGCGCTTTGCCTTGTTACCAGAGCGACGAAATGACAATATTTAATATTCCTCCGAGTGCGAATCGATTTACATTTCTTCGGTTTAGTAAGAAAATAAAGCGCATTATCCTTAAAATTATGCGTTGCGTGGAGAACAGAGTGTCCTAACACTAGATTTCCTCTGCCTACCTCGCTGTCTGCAGGGTGCACCGTAAAACTAATTAATAAGCAGCATTTGTTTCGTTACCGGAGCGAGTAAAATAAAAGTATTTAATATCCGCCAATGGCCACTTAGGCTTTCTTTTTATTATATTTTATATGTAATATATACATATTTTAGTAACTATATCTTCCTTTTTATCACCACAAGGATTGTCTTCCACTGATACTATAAAATATACATATATTTAATATATAAAAGATGCACTACCAGTGTCTGAATCACTGCTACAATCACAATCTACAAATCAGATTAATGCTGTAATAAAACAAGATTAGCCAACTATTCTATTATAATGGTAATCACTTATTATCGGCTTACATTAATTTACACCAAGTAATTCACGACGAGGCCAGATCGATTCACTAAGAGGCCAGTCGTGGCGCAGGGGCACAAAGTGTGACTGTAAAATCGACTGGTTGTGGGTTCGATCCCCACTCGAGGAGATGAGATATTTATATTTCCATTTCTTCGCTCTGGTGTCGAGGAAAAGCGCGCCGTAGTTCCGCCAGTCAACACGCCATGCCTCCAGAATTTGGCGGAGTATCTTAACACTAGGTTCCCTCTACCTACCATGCTGTGTACGGGATACAGCGTGAAGCTGATTATTAATTTAATGTTGTCTTTGTCGTACATTTAGACTAGTAAACTTACTAAAATTTGGTATAAAGCGTCACGGTGTAGTATGTATGTAGCAGGGTGTTTGCGGAGGAACACACCACATCGACTTTCCGCCTGTTATGATATTAATTCTGTAAGCATTGCGTATTGGATGGCAGAGCTCAACGCTGCACTTTCGTACCAGTTACCAGAACGGACAAATGAAAATAATATTGAATAATAATTCATTCCTCCTAAAGTGGGAATCAAACCCATAACCGTCGCGCTTACAATCATACCCTTGTACCAATGCGTCACGACATCCTCAAATTAAAATTACATATATAATTATTGTTCCGTGTTGATTGGCGTTGAGTTCCGTCAATCAACACGAAATTCATTTCACGAGTACGTGTGGTAAGGTGAAGAACGGAATATCTTTCCTCTAGATCTCTCTGCCTACCCTGCTATTCTTTTTTTAATACCAAAATAAATATACGTTTGACCGAATTAAGGCTGATGTTAAAATTGATGTTATGTTGATAAGGTCTACTGAGATGGACGCTTGCTTAAAAAATATCTATATATATATAGGCTCTGTTTTTGAAGACCCCTCACATTGTATTTCATAGGAGATACAGACACCGGCAATGAGTTCCAATTCATAGCTGTACGAATAAAGAATGTAGAAGGTCGAGCTGTATTCTTAGAGGTTCTACGGTAAAAAGGGACAGAAGAAGAATAGTGAAACTGGGTATTAACCCAGTCTCTCATTGGTCGTGTCGCAGCACTGGGTACTAACTCTGTGTTGGGACACTTAACGCCGCATTTTGACAAATCAGATTAGAATGTGGAAATAAAATATTTTAAATTCAATCCATCACTGGATTCCGGAGCCTGGAGGCTAACATCGTCACAAAGCGACCTTTCCAACTTACTCATATTTAACAGTTCAAATCCGTTGCACCAAGTAAACCTGTTTACATTTCTAAGTATCTATCTCGGTTAGCGCTAGTATCGATAACAGGATCGATTCTGTTATCGATACGATCGCATTTCGTCGTGATTAAAGGCTTAAGTAGATATCGTTTCGTAAGTACAGTGTTCTTATACGACCTAAACTGAGACATAAAAAACTTTCACTGATTAACTTATCTAGTGTAAATACCGTTGATAAGATATTTGTTGAGGCCGTCGTGGCGCAGAGGCACAAGAGTGCGAATGTAAATTTGATGGTTGTGGGTTAGATTCCTGGCTGGGGGAATGAAATATTTTATATTTTCATTTTTTCGCTGTGATGACGAGGCAAAGCGCGGCGTTGAGTTGCACTTCTTAACACGAAATGCTTCCAGAATACAACTGAAAGTCTCTCAACATTAGGTTCTCATAAACTTACTGCCTACATGGGTATACAGCAGTATATATAAAGTTTTCAGTTTTAACAGATTGGACAAAGACAAACTTTTACTACTCCGTTCTCCATGAACTGTACCAACAACAACAACTGTACCCAATTTCGGAGACGAGGACAGACGAACACAGCAAAGAAATGAAAATGATTAATTCCTCCGAGTTCAAATTCAAATTCAAATAATTTTATTCAAAATAAGAAGTTACATGCTTCATTTTTTGAACGTCAAATAATTTACCACCAGTTCACTCAAGTTAATGGCTCAGACCTGAGAAGAACCGGCGCAAGAAACTCAGCGGGACCTATTTTTTTAAAATCAATTTATACAAATACATAATTAAATATCTGTATATAGTGGAAATAAAACCCCCAACCGTCACCCTTGCAGCCATACGCTGTGCCACTGCACCTAACGATGAACCCTACAATCACTTGACCAAGAAAACAGCCTACTATACCACGTTGTCATACACAGTGTTAATATTTTAATCTAATATCATTGCTCAATCGATATCACGATCAACACAATCGAATCAGCTCCCAGAAATGTATGTTGCAAAACTGTCGCGGCCGGGCTTCCGTTATTTCTTAACAATGCTGTCTAATATTGTACTGGGTATTAGGTTTTGCGTCTTAGTAATTATGTTATATAGAACTGGTATTGGTCACTAAGGTAGAGTATTAAATTGTTATAGTCAAACACATACAATATCGATTTTGTGCAAAGTGGTAGTAAAATCACATCTCGTTCTAGAATACAATATATTCATAACATACAAAGCAATACTAAGTAGTTTCACTTTTTCCCGATTAGCAGGAATAGTAGAAGAAATAAATGTTAAGACACTCTGTTTTCCACTAAACTTTCCGTATTGCATGTTGAGTGGCGGAACTCTACGCTGCGTTTTATTTACCATCGCTTTTATAGCTTCTCGCTTTTCAAAGACTTGAAAGTCGCCAAACTGTATATGAATAACTAATAGGCTCTCAACCTTTGCCACAAATACGAAAGATTTATTTTTTTCTAACAAAACAAAACTAAATCAAAATATCAAAAGTTCACTAACCTCACATATCTGACACGGGGACAACTATATATCGTGAATTAGATATTATCGAACTTTCACCGGAACCTAATTACGCCTCTAACTAATAAAATGTGGACTTTATTCCCCTAGTAGTGATGGTGACGACACTTACGACAAAACTAAAAATACTAGTGGTCTATTTATCCTGATATAATTTATTTGATAATGAGAAACATCGTGATACCATTGAGAAGGCTATACACGCGATAGTTTTGGATATGTCCCTTTGAAGAATATTTAGGGAGGATTCACACTAGTGTGAATCACGGTACGTTCTTGGTCCTTTCTCAGTCTGTTCTAAATATTGTTATATGGGAAACAATGACATCATTTATAGTATCGTTTCGGTCAAGTTTTGATCCAATCACATATATATGAATATTTTTCATACAAGAATATGAGATCAGAGTGAGAACGAACCATGACCGGTACTATAGTGTAAATCCTCCCTTACATTTAGCAAGTTGACATCCACAATGTGCCTCAAACAGTCAACTTATCAACATTTTCCAAGTATATCGTTGCGTTTATAAAAAACAAGGTATAAACCATAAAATTGTAATTATGATGGATAAATTTTTATAAATAATAGAATCTAAAAAACACGCTTCATTCACTAAAAAGAGGGAATGTAACCGGAGCTATAAATTATATGAACCAAAACTAGGAGCGGTTTGTTCTAAAGAGTTTCACTATTCAGACCAGCTCAACTATACCATATTATTACATTATCACGGAAGCTACGCACAAAAATTTGTTACAATAGGTTAAATGTAAATTTTTACATATTTACAAAGTAACATAGAAACAAGCTAGCGTACTAAAATCGTATTCAAATTTCGATAATAGCACTATATCATATCAAAATTTATTTAAAAATACAGTTGTATCAAAAATAAAATATGTCCAAATAGTCTATTAGTTTCGTCTATCTTTGCTAATTATGACAAATCGTCTGCATTATCATTTTTATATTGGATTACGGTTTTAATAGAATAGAATATATTACTCACTTAATACATATTTATAGTTCATTAAGAATCTAACTTAAGTAAGATTAAATTATTTATACGTATATTTTTGAGAAATTTGTAAATTTTTTTAGGAACACAAAGTGCTTTATAACTTGTTCCCAGCTTAGCCCAGAACTTAGTTTTAAGACACTCCGTTCCCCATTTTCAGGGCAATTGGAATTCTCATCTGGCATTTCTGGCAATTCAAATCTGGGAATGTTCGAGGCATTGTATATTGAGTGGTAGAACTCAACGCCGAGCTTTTGCCTTGGTGCCAGAGCGAAGAAATAAAAATATGAATAAATTATGATTTATTTACTCGATTGGATATCGAATCCACAACCGTCGCGTTACAGTCACACACTCGTCCACGACGATCCGCCATGCACTATGAGCGTCTTCGCTAAGCGTGACAGTAAGCGCGACGTGGTTGTGGGTGCGATTCGCACTCAAAGAAATGGAATATTTAATGTTTTTATTTCTTCCCTCTGATGTCGAGAAAAACGCGGTGTTGAGTTCCGCCATACAACGAGTGACTAGGCTCTAACGCTAGGCTCCCTCTGCCTACCGTGCTATATGAATACAGCGTGAAACTGAAAAAAAATTAAGAGGTTAAAGCCACGGTTGAGTTAGTAATAAAGTAATAAACATATAGAAAAAATAATAATATTAATAAATAATAATTAAAATATCTTATGTCGAGCCAACTAATATGAAAGACAGACACAGGAGGTGACTAGTATATAGATACATAAATATTCATATGAAATCAATAAAGCAACGGCACTATTTTCGCAAGAGACCATCATCTAAATCTAAATTTATGACTTAATCTACAACATTTAATAGGATTTTATACATAATCTTTTTAACTGGTGAGCCTAAATTATTGACAGATGCCTGTTTCAATCATTTTTTATATACTTACTGTTCATTTTATTGGCAAATTAAATTTTAAATGTACGTTTTAGCATCACTTAAAGACCAGTTCACCTTTAAAGTTTCTATAAGCGCAATAGGATTCAAGACAAATTGTATTGAAACATGAGAATTGTTTGAAATTAACAAATTTTGTGTATGTACAAGGAAATGTGAATGTGAATGTATTATATTATATTAAAGAATATTTTAAAATTAAAACATGTGTTTTAAAAAATATATTAAGCGACGGCGACGTTTAGCAGGGCATGTGGGCGGCATACATGCTATGTTCTCATAGATAGGAAAATATTTTAAAATTAAGTATAATTTTAAAAAAGATATTAAGCAATGGCTGCCGCATATAACAGGACATACAGGAAACCTAGTGATAAGATAATCCGTTCCACACTTTCTACCCAATTTTCGAGAGATCGTTTTAAATGAAGGAAATAAATACCGCGCTTCGTCTTGCTACCACAGCGCGTGTACAGCTTTGTGTGGAATCAAAAATATTCCCCTTGAATGAGATTCGAACCGACAACAACGTTTACAGTCAGAATCTACTTCAATTACTAAATTACATTAAATTTATAAATTAAACATATCACAACTTTTATTTTCTAGTTTATAGTTACACCATATTATGTCAAAAATAGAAAACAATGTAAACAGATTTAATTAGAATGCGGCTTACATTGTTGTGGATTAACTGAAATATTTATGAAGTAGAATAATCTCTTTTGAATTGGTAGCAGGTGCTATAAAGCTTAATACACACATATTCCTAGTATATACCTAGTTGATTTAAATATCGGAGAAATTTTGATCTCTCCGCTCTGGCTAGACCTAGTACGTGGCTAAAGGATAAAACAGTCTTTATACCCACATCACAAGACGTAAACGTCTAATATTTTTTGTTATCTTATCTTAGCCAGTCATCTTAGTGCTCATGTGATGTGGCAAGTACACCAGTACAATATTGTAAGCGCGACAGGTTGTGGGTTCGATTCCCACTCGAGGCAAGAAAATATTTAATATTTTCATCGCTCTGGCAACGAAGCAAAGAGCTCAAGGGTTGATTTCCGCCACTCAACAACAAATACCTCCATAATTCGGCGTAAAGTGGGGAACGGAAGTGTCCTAATGGGAGTGTATTAACACTACGTTGCCATGTACAATGCGTGAAACTAAAAATATTTATCAATAAGAAAAATAAAAAAGCACTAGATTTTTGCTTTTCACCACAGCCGCCAAATAAAAAAAAACGAAATATTAATTAAAAACTCAACAGCCTCACACGAGTATCCAAGAATTTTCAGCCATTTTTCTGTAAACAACCTCAAAGAAATATGTTATATCAATTAACACTTTATTAAGAACTAATCTCCGATCTGGAGACGTTCCAAATGAGACGTCACACACAAGTCACTATTATACGCAAATAACTATCGATACGGCGTTCTAGGAAATAGAATAGTATTATATAAATAGTAGCGTCGCTTTCGATATTTATAAACCTATTAGTGGGTGTAGATTCCTTTTTGTCTCGTTTATACTTTAATTGGTTACCCAAGCTCTTATAATGAAAATCATTGGACACGTGTATCGTTTTTAGGGTTCCATATCTTTTAAGGAAAAAAGGAACCCGTATAAGATCGCTTTGTTGGCCGTCCATTTGTCTGTCTGTCAAGAACCTTTATGTCAAGAACACTTAGAGTCGAGTGGAAATTGAAACGATATACTTAGATCTATCCCATGATTTCCTGAAAAAAACGTAATTCTACATTTACTTAAAAAAATATAAAAGAAAAAAAATAATAAGATAGTTTCGGTTGACCTAGAATTATGATATTTGGCAGCTGCCAGCTAGCATCTACAGCTAGTACTGGTTCAAGAAATAATCTGAAACTATACTTTCGTGGTTAAATCCAAAAAATAATAACCTCAAAAGAGGGGCAAAACATTTGATATTAAAGCTGCTGGTTCAAATAACGTATCAGATGACAGGGTTCTGGCTAAAATAAGATTGAGAGACTGGATTTCAGAAAAAGCTCGAGAACTCCAATTTTTGTACGTAACCCTCGGTGGGCGAGCCCGACTCGCGCTTGTCGCGGTTTTTTTTCTTCTTGTATATCCCGCATGTAAGCTGTCATGTCGTGAAGCAAGGGCATAGTGCCTGGCTGTAAATGAGTTCGTGGGTTAGGTTTTTTTATCTATACAATTGTCTGATAAATTATATGACATTCAAAAAATTAAACATGTGACTTCTTATTTTGAATAAAATTATTTGCTATGACTTTTGGCTAAGAGAGTTAAAGTAAACTAAAAAAAAACTTCTTTAACAACTTTTAGTAAAGTTGCACATATAGTAAGCCTGTGATGAAGCAAGAGGCCGCGTTATGGCGATAACTAATAAACATACATTAATGATTTATAAATAGTATATTAATTTTGTAAATATCAGTTTATGATCTTTGGCCTAATAGTTAAAATAATTAACTACTTAATCAGCAGACTAGACAGATTGTTAGATACCTAAATCTAAATGAAGCTTAAAAGTATATTAATCTATGTATATAAAAGGACTTGTGCTGACTGACTGAGGTAAGACGCACGCAGAGCCGTAACCGCTGATGGTAGAAACGTGAAACTTGGGCAGATGTTTATTTTCATATTTTGGACATCCACTAAGAAGGGATTTTGAAAAATTTTAACCCTAAAGGGATGAAATAGGGGTTGAAAGTTTGTATGGAAAAAAAATTAATTCTGTACCAATTTTTATAACATTTGAAATTCAGACTCTTAAAAATATTTCATTGAACACGTGTTTCATGGTTTTTAAGAATTCACCCTCTAAGGGTTCAAATAAGGGGTTGAAAGTTTATATGGAAAAATCTTTAAATTGCCACCGATTTTTATAAAAATTTAAATTCAGACTGTTAAAAATATTTTATTGAACACGTGTTTCGTGGTTTTTTTAGAATCCACTCCTAATAAGCGGGCGAAGCCGCGCGCGCCCTCTAGTATTATATAAAAATTAAGTTCAACAAACATGTAAATTTAATATATATAATAGAGTGTCTTAACACTAAGTTTCCTCTGTCTTGCGATGCGCGGGATACAGCGTGAAGCTGATTTATTATTTTATTATATATATGTAATAGAAGAACAAATTGCAATAAGTACTATAAATCTTAGCTAATTATTAGCTCAGAAACATCAATTTATTGTTTAATTGGCATTAAATTAGTCTTAAAGATATAAACGCGACGACTTTAGGTTGGATTCCCACTGGGAGGACAGAGTTATTTTCATTTCTCCGCTCTGGTAACAAGAAAAACCTCTTCATCAAGTCCCGCCTCTCATCTTGTAATGTCTCGATAATTGACGGAAGCCAGGGAATGGAGTGTCTTAACACTAAGTTACCTCAGCCCACCCATTGCTATGCGAAAAAATGCGTGAACTTACAAAACAAATAGTGACAAGAGCGCTGACTATGGAATAGAACTAATAACTTTAGCTAAGCTCAAGGACATCAATTACCGTTTAATTGTCATTAAATTAGTACACATCGTAACCAGCGCGTTAATCACCTAGACAAAAGTAGAATTAAAATAAAAATGACAAGTTGTTGGTGATTTAAGTTCTATCGCACACGATATTTAGATCCGACACAACTTCGTTCCGAATACCAGAGCTCTGCCATTACGCATATCTATATGAGCATATACGAATACACAGAAAAAGATATATATTATTACTTTTCAAATGCAATGTGTAAAATTTTGGATATAGTATTTATATTCTTATTTCGGATGATGATGGAGCCAAGACTTGAATAGTGGAATTCTTCAGAGATCACGAATAACCCAAAACACAAAGCTCATAGCATTTGGTATAAAATTTAAGCGGTTTTTTTTAATTAAATAAAAATTGAGCATACACTCAGTTTAGTTTGCCACTTTCCATCGAATTCTGAATACATTGCGTATTGAGTGACGGTGCTCAACACCGCGCTTTGCCTCGACGCCAGAGCAAAGAAATAATAAATATAAAATATTTAATTTCCTCGAGTGACAATCGAACCCACATCCTGTCGCCTTTACACAGTTTATGCCACTGCGCCACGACTGGCCTCACATATAAAAAAAATAACACATGTGACAAATCTCACGTAAACCACTTATACCAGTATATGTATATGTGAGCGCACATCAAAGATGCGCACGCGCATTAAACAAACCGTCGGGCGTCGCCAATTCGGCAGGCGCTATGCAATTACGCACGATAATATCCAACGCGTTTAATATCATCATATATAGGGTTGTCGATATGACGTCGTTACTGATATATACGAAAATTTATATTTTTATTATTTTTCTTAAATTTCAGCTTCACACTATATCCTGTGTTTTGCTGAGTAGGCAGAGGGAGCCTAGTGTTAAGAATCTTGTTTCCCCCTTCCGCCGATTTTTTCGAGAAACTGCGTTTTGGGTAGCGGCAATCAACGCCGGGATTTCTTAATGTGTTTCGTAATGTTCTCCAAATTATAATGTAAATTAATAAAAATTATTTTGATTCTTCTACCTCGTGAGTTAAGTAAGCTCTTGAATATCAACGTGCTGCCTAAAATATGAGATTCAACTGAGATTATTACTAAAACAAAAATTGCTAAAATGATGTTGATGAGGAGCACAAGGTTTTCAGGCACTTGTCATACAATTTATATATCTATATATGTTGTAGACATTTTATTAACTGTAATCTATAGGCAAAAAAAGTAAATATTACACATATAAACAAAATATTACAATACAGACTTTTTATATTGCTACTTAATTTATTCGGTTAATATTTAAAAATAATTTATTCTGGAATTTGTTATCATAAAAGAATATCTACCATTTTATCTTCATATGAGGTCCATTTTATGTCTATACTATGTACATACGATAGGTAAATATCAAAATATATAATATTAGACTATACAATAGAAACAAAACTTCTAACTTCATTGGATATATAATATTTTACTTTTTACTTTCATTTGAAAACCAGTGTGTTTATTTTTATTTTTGATTTGTGTCAGGCTAGAACACTCTGGATCATTAAATCCTGATAAGATAAGCACTTTCTATTCGCCTGATTGGAGAACGTTATAAATAAGCATAGCGGCGCAGTGTCTGGCTGTGAGCTGTAGAGAGGAGGAATTTATTATATAACATTTTCATTTCCTTGCTGTAGTAACATGACAAAACGCGGCGTTGTGTTCCGCCACTCAACATACAATGTCTCGAAAATTGGACGCGAAAAATATTTTAAGGAACACTGCATAGCATGTCTAGTCTAGACTCCGGGAGCTCTAATAGTATAGGTCTCTACATAAAGATAACTACTTCGAATGCTCGCTCGCCCCTAAAATATGACACGATTCGTTAAACTTTATGATGACAGTAGTGCCATAAAATATTAATTTACGTACTCGGTACAATAACAATAATTAATAATTTTCAATCTCAACTATATAAGTCATATTTAAATAGATATTTGTATTTTATATGTCTGATTAAAGGTAGTGTTGGGTTCACATACCACTTAAGAAAATCTGCTCTAACAGTGACGTCAGGTTTTCAAAAGTGAAGTGAGTAACACGATCAATGGCCTATAGGTAGGGAACTTCAGTTACCTAACCATTTTACCCTCATTAATGTTCAGAGATTTTGAGAAGTTATGCAGATATTTGTGATTTAAAAAAAAAAAAACGGTTTTTTGAAATTTAAATTGGAAATAGTTTCAATTGAAAAGTAGTCCAACTGTTGGGTCTGTGCTCGTATTTTTTTGTTCCTTAATATAGCTTTATTTATAATAATTGAAAATTATCGATTTATGATCTTGAAGAAAACATGGAATATTAACCAATTTTTTGGAAAGTAAAAATTTTGCACAAGTTTTCAGGGTAGTAGCCAAAAACAATGGATAGTCATAATTGTCCACAAGTAATATCAGAACTATTGGTAGTATACTAGAATAATGGAACAATAAAATTTAATTCGGATTTTTAATTTGGATAGCATAATAGAAGCATATTAAAATGTAATTTAATTAAAAAACAATGAAATGTCAAAAATCAGAATGAAAAAGGCCTATTTCAAACGATTTCTTATTATATTCGGAGAGAATATAATAGTTGTAATTCTGCTTGAGATAAAATAATCTTCTGTATATTATGCAGCATCAGTAATTTATTTCATTATTTTTTATTTACTTCGAATAATGTAATTCTAATATAATTTTATGTACTTTAATATATAATTATATTTTTACATAAAGACATAGTTCTGATGTCAGTTTTAGTTTTTCTAAAAAAAATAATTTATCACATAAAAATTTAGAATTAAATACGAGAATATTCTTAATTTTTCTAATAAACAACATTAAAGAAGAAACACCTGAAGCTATATTCCATACAAATAACAAAAAAAATCCAATAGAAACAACCCTGTCAGATAACCGATCTACACTCGTGATTACGAACATCCTCCCAGCCGCATGCATATTGCATGAGGTCTTGTTAAAGCCCCGTCAGTCCCCACTCACCTCGCGTACTGTTCTGTTAACTTAAGTTCTATACTTTAATGTACGTCGCAAATGATAAGTTACCTGTTATAAACGATTTATTTATACAGACAAATGTTATACGCGTATAATATACTAATGATTTGTATATTTATTTTGTATAAATCAGCTTCACGCTGTATCCCGTACACAGCAGGGTAGGCAGAGGGAACCTAGTGTAAGACACTCCGTTCTCCACTTTCTGCCAAATTCTGGCGCAGGGGCAAAAAGTGTGCCTGTAAATCGACTGGTTGTGGGTTCGATCCCCACTCGAGGAGATGAAATATTTATTTACATTTATATTTTAATTTCTTCGCTGTGGTGACGAAAATTGGCGGAAAGTGGGGAACGGAGTGTCTTAACACTAGGTTCCCACTGCCTACCCTGCTGTGTGCGGCATACAGTGTGAAGCTGAAAAAAATCGTTTAAAATATAACCCAAGTAGCGGTTCCAAGCAAGTATATAATGTAATATTTATACAAAGGTGTTAACGTAACGAGGTCCCATTATATGAGTTTATCATGCCTTGATGACATGTTAGCTCCTGTACTCGACAGGTTTAGTAACTGTTATGATTTTTTTTAATAAATTCTCCAGTCAAAGAAGTCAAAGAAGTTATTGATGGATGTGCGGCGTTTTGAAAGGAAAAAAACGTTTTTCTTATGATAAATTTAATCAAAATACATTATATATGTATCAAAGGCATTTATCTATCTTGTTTCTAAAAGATAGAATTCAATGATGGAAAAGGCTATGGAATACAATTTTCTACCTTATGCCTGTACCTATTTCGCGTGACATGTTTTTTTTACAGAATATAATTAAAAAAAAAACGGTAATAGAGACACACACGGAACAGCGTCAGCGTCAGCGTCTCTCATTACTAGTTAGATGCCCACTCGGGAATTTCTTCTTTATCCTGTTTTGACGTAGACATTTGATAGACGAAACACGGTGTCAACGTTCAGCTACTCAAAATTCGGCGGACAGTCTCTATCCCTATTATTTTTCCTATCCTAGTATACGGGATAAAGGATATCGCAGTTATTAAAACTATAAAAAATCAGCCTCACGCTGTATCCCGCCCACTGCAGGGTAGGCAGAGGGAACCTAGTGTTAAGACACTCCGCTCCCCCCTTCCTGCCGGATTCTGGAAGCATGTTAAGTAGCAGAACTCAACGCCGCGCTTTGCCTCGACACCAGAGCGAAGAAATGGAACTATAAATTTAAATAAATATTTCATCTCCTGGAGTGGGGATCGAACCCACAACCAGTCGGTTTTACAGTCACACTTTGTGACCCTGCACCACGACTGGCCTCAAATAATTAAAACTATACAGAAACTTTGAAATTGAAATACACAAGTACTTCTATTTATATAGAAATTATAATTTTAAGTATGTACTTAATTTGAAAGCAAATGTAAATAACGTATGTAAATTGGTAAGCCGTTGTAACATCATCGTTAACCCGCAATCCGCACACTCGCGGCTCGTTCTAATAATAATTAGAATTATTTAACTATCTTCTGACTTCATAAAGCTATATTAGAAGCTCTCTTATAATTTTAGAAGCTTATTTCTTTAAGTCATTAAGGCCATTTTGAGGCCAGTTGTGGCGCAGGGGCACAAGCGTGCGACTGTAAATGCAACAGGTAGTGGATTCGGTTCCCACTCGAGGATATATTTAATATTTCCACTTCCACGCTCTGGTAACGAGGCAAAGCGCTGTGTTGAGTTCCGCCACTCAACACAACAATGCGTCCAAAATTTGGAGGAAAGTGGAGAAAGGAAATATTTTAACGGAATGGAGTGTTTTAAGACTAGGTTTTCAGGCCTCCTCCATTGCCTCTGCTTACCTTGCCACTTGTGGAATACAAACATCTTTAAGTTCTATTTCAAATATTAAGACCATTTCTGATCATCAGCACGATGGTTGTAGGTTTAGATCCTCAGTCGGGGAGAATGAGTCATTTTTTATGAGCGGAAAGCGGTAGCGGGTGCTTCTTGACATATATATGGAAAAGCCATGCATTCTTTTATAAAATGCCTACCTTGCTTAATAGGTATTTCTTACGGCACAAATTACATGGTATCAAAATATTTAGTTATATGAGTGGTGGTAAATATTTAGGTATATAGGTGAGTGAATATAAAACATTAAACAAATTTTAAATATTATTATACTATCATCATCTAACGTATATAATAATATGTAAAAAAGAAAATGCCGTTGCCCCATCCCAATAGAAAATTTACGAAAACCTTTCTCCATACTCCCGTACACTTCACATACACTATACATCAATTTTTTTTTTAGATCCAGTACCTTCAAGCGTCGTCCTCCAGTCACTCGATAACTTAAAAGATGACATTCTTCACCATTTAGATGACTAAAGCACGTTAGAAAGTAAAGAACAGCTCTTTTAGAATACAGTTTATTTTGCGATCAATCTTTTGACAGCGAAATGTCAAAATGACTTAAACATAATTTCACAGAGTAGAAAACGTCTTAAATTCTGAACATTATATTGTAATAAACATATTTTACAATTTAACAACTCTACAACTATCATTATTCGTATCTAAAATCGTTGTTTTATGTCAAACGGATATTATTAAAGATATAACGTCAACTATTGAGCTGCTTTTAATTTAAATGCAGTATAAATTAATGTAAGTGGTATAAAAGTCGATTGAATAAACTGGTTTATATATACATATGTAAATATATATATTGATATTGAAGTAACAACACTGTATTTGTAGGTAGTTGCTAATGTAATAATTAGTAAAATAAAAATAAAATACTCTGGGTTATTCAGAGTATTTTATTTTTTTGGATAAAGGTGATGGAAGTAATATTAAACTTTTTTTTTATGGAAAAGACAAGGCAAACGAGCGTTCGGGGTCACCTGATGGTAAGTGATCACCGCCGCCCACGACCCCGTGCAGCACCAGAGGAGCTACAGGTGCGTTACCGGCCTTTAAAGTGGGTTGGGCGCCGGAGCCCGGCAGTACCTGATGCGCATCGCAGTGGCATTAAGCCACTACTAAACGCCGGTTTTAAATGCCAGGGGTGGTAATGATCCGGTCGAGTCTGCTCATGCGTGTTGCCATTGCTGGCGACGTGACTACCACACGTAGTTTAGTCGCCTCTTACGACATCACCAGTACCAGGATAATCCTATATAATGCCGGGACCACACGGCAAAAACATATTCAATTGTCAATTTTGCAGGTTTTGGAACCCATAACTGGTTTTCTCTCACCAGTTTATTCTATAATATTTGGCTCACTTAGCATGGTAGGCAAAGGAGTCTTTGTATTAAGACACTTCCCCACTCCATGCCCAATTTTCAAGATATTACAAATCCAATATCGGAACTCAACGCCGCGCTTTATCTGCCAGAGCGGAACGAATAAAATTAATTCAAATATACTCATTCCCGGAGTAGGGAACCCATTATCTTTACAGTCGAAAGTTGACTAAAATACTAAAAAACCAATATCGATAAATTTTCATAGAGTAAAACATGAGTCAAAGCAATTGGCATAATTTCAACGCGACACTGACCACATAATCTCAGATATGCGATAGTATTTTATTGTGGACGGAATTAAAAATACACACCTACAGACATCGACGTGCACCGTCTCGCGATGTCTGGATTTTAAAATGTTTTGCTTGAATCTATGAAAACTATATTATATATTTTACAAAAAAAAGTCAGGAATAATGTTGCATATAGCAGAGTAGGAGGGAACCCACTGTTAAAATACCCCGTTCCCCACAATTTTAGAGACATTACATGAAAAGTGACAGAACTCAACGTTGCGCTTTGTTTTGAACCCACGACCGTCGCGTTTACAGTCAGACGCTGTACCACTTGACACAGTTGAACACACAATCCACGTGCGTAGCTTCATATATAATTTTTAGCGTCCCTTTTTCACTTTTTTCGCTTTTTTCACTTCCGTTTCCCTCTTTCACGAATACTTGAGGCCCTGCGTTTTGAATGGCGGAACTAAACGCCGCGCTTAACCTCGTTAACAGCGAGCGAGAAAATTAAAAAAAAATATTTAAGCAACTCGAGCAACTAGCCTTAAAATACATATAGTTTAAAATAAAAAATAATTCCAACGAAATAATAGTAGCCTATAATGAATCAACGATCGAAACAAACACTTTGAACATTAGCAACTAGCAAGCAATTTTACCCATCAATGAGTCAAATCTATAAATGTCACTAAGTACTAGTCGTTGAGGCCCGTCGTGGCGCAGGGGCACAGAGTGTGACTGTAAACATGACTGGTTGTGGGTTCAATCCTCACTCGAAGAAATTAAATATTTATTTAAATGTATATTTCCATTTTTTCGCTCTGGTGTCGAGGCACAGCGCGGCGTTGATTTCCGCCGCAGAATTCGGCGGAAAGTAGGGAACGGAGTGCCTTAAGAAGCTGATTTTTGTTTTAATTTTAAGTAGTTGTAAGCTAGTGGTAGCACTCCCGTATCTGCTCGCGTTTGATCGTACAACAAACCACATTGTATGCTAATTGAAGTGGGTTCGCGCTTTGAAGTGATATTAGTGTTAGCATTGATTTATACGAGCGAGCTTTAGATAGTGATCTGGTATAGCACTTGAATGTGCAAGGATTTTTTTTTTGTTTTCTTTGAATATTTTTTTTTTCCTTATTTTGTTCTTACAACTTTACTGTTTAAGTTTTTTTTTCTACATAAATTTTTCAACATATATTTTTTTTTGAGTCACTTGTATACATAGCAACTAAGCAAGATAGATGATAGAGGGTAGATTAAGTTAAAGAATTTTTATAAAATATTTAAGGTTAGTGTTAAGACATTTTTCCTTACGCCTATCGCCATGTCGTCCATGTGTTGAATGGCGGAGCTAAACGCTTGGTCTTCTTATAACAAAGAAGACTAAAATAATAAACTAATTCCCAGAGTGGGAATCGAAAACTCAAATGACACATTTACATCCAAACTCTGGACCTCTGCGCCACGGCTTCGATGCAAAATATTATTTTTATAAAATACATAAGAAAAAAAACATTAAAGAGATTTAGTTTACAAAGTTGGACAAATGCCCTGTAAGGGACCTCTTCTAGCTAATCATTCGAAGTGGATGAGAGAAAAGCAACATATAAGACCATAGAAGGTACTTTTAAAACAGGCATGAATAATAAATATAAATAATAATAATAATAATGTTTAAATATTTATATTAATAATACAAATTTAATAATAGAGTAGGTAAAGATATTAATCAGAAGTCAGATAATAAATGTGTATATTTTAGTGATTTGAATGATTAAGGCACTTTAATAACCTAACACGTGACAGTTAATGATGGTAATATATCATTTTCCGTCCCTCAAATGGCTCTTGAATTCAAGTGGAAAGTGGAAAACGAAGTGTCTTGACACTAAGTTCTCTCAGCTTACTCCGTTACATGAGGGATAAAGTTTGCAATTAAAAAAATATTATAAAAATTATACCATATACCATTTTTAATTTTTTTTTCTTATATTTTTTACTACTTATATGCTTTACATAAAGTCTTATTTTTCGTGTTGCAATGTATTTTAGTCGAACCTGTTATTGTCGCAGATAGCTGATGGCATCCTCAACACCTATACTAGTTAATTACCGTGTCTATAAAAAGAAAAATAAATATTTTGCTTATATCACGCAAAACCTAATTTGAATAAATGAGAAAAAATGCAGTTATACAACTATATAGAAGTTCTACTACTTCTTTTAAAGAAATATAAAGAAACCACTGGGTACCATTGTAAATAATACCACGCTATTCCCCGCATACAGCAAGGTAGGCAGAGGGAACCTAGTGTTGTGTTCAGTGACGGAGCTCAACGTCGCGTTTTGTCCCTATACCAGAGTAGAGAAAATTTCATTTTCTCGAGTTGGGATTGGACCCACAACCAGAAGCGCTTACAGTCACACTTTGTGCCCCTGTATATTTATATTTATATTGGCTAGTAAAATATTAACCACTTATTTTCAAACATTTTTAAAGTGTTATTCCACACTTAGGAAAGAAAAATACTTATTTAGAAAACGTATAAAAATTTGAACGCAGCGGGACTCGAACTCGCGCCTCCTGGAAACCGACCAGGCGCTCTGACCACTAACGCATGGCTTATTTTTTATATGATGTGTTCCGTTCCCGTCACCGCCTAACATATTGTACGCCATTTCGCAGCTGAATATTTGATTGGTGAATAATAAATTTAATATAATGACTTGCTCAAGAGTGTCTTCTTGATACTAATATCGTATAAGTAATAAAGACGAAGAAATATTTAGATCGTTGCTTAAATATAATTTTAATAATTTTTTATTGCGGTGACTTGAAAAATTGGAGTTCTTTATGATGTCATTTTTGTAATATTGTTTTCAAAACATACTATATGTTTTTTGGTAAATTAGTTAGCACACATAGAGGCCAGTAGTGGCGCAGGGGCACAAAGTGTGACTGTAAATCCGATTGGTTGTGGGTTTGATCCACACTCGAGGAGATGAAATATTTACTTAAATGTATATTTCCATTTCTTCGCTCTGGTGTCGATGCAAAGTGCGGCGTTGAGTTCTACCACTCAACCCGCAATGCCTCTAGAATTCGGCAGAAAGTGGGGAACGGAGTGTCTTAACACTAGGTTCCCAGAGAAAACTGCCTACTATGCTGTGTGCGCGATACAGCGTGAAGCTGATTTATTTTATTTAATTTTAGCATGTACTCAAAAGCCTTAGCGTGCACTAAAAAAGCTTTCTGAACACGTTTTTCTTGTGCTTTAAGAGATAATCAGATAGAACTAATACTTTGCGTTGAGTTCCGCCACTCAACAGACAATGTTTCCAGAATTCAGCGAATAGTGGAATTTAGAATTTCTTAACACTAGACTCTTTCTGTTACATGCGGGATACAGCGTGAAGCTGAAAAAAGTGGCGCATCGGCGCAGTGTCTAACTGGTAAACGCGATAGTTATGGATTGGTGGTTGCCGTAGAGATCCGCCAATCCATACACAAAGTCAAAAATGGAGCGTGGCGTGGGGAACAGAGTGTTTTAACAGTAGGTACTCTCTGCCCTGCTCTATGGGCGATACAACTTGAAACCAGATAGAAAAAATATTTAGAAATAAGTAAGTACACACCAACACTGTATACATATAACTTAAATGTCCCAAATCCTTTGGAATTTGAACCCAGAACTGACATTGACATAGCCGAACTAAAAAACGCATTAATTTAATTATTAATACACCATTATGGTAATTATCACCATTTGCTAGTATTTAAAAGAGCTATTTCTATAACTTGACATAAGGACGCTATTTAAAATGGATAAAAACATATCTCTAAGGATACGCGTGAGCTGCGGGAGACTAGGTGACGAATACATTTTACATATTATTTATTCCTTATACGGTTGTAACAGATGTCATTTTTACTGTAATCAAGAGTATTTGTATAGAAGTGTAGAAGTCGACGGGGTCGTCGACACGCGATGGATATCATAGATAGTGATATTTTGTTATTATAAAAATTAAATCAAATTAAATCAGCTTCACGCTGTATCCCGCACACAGCAGGGTAGGCAGAGGGAACCTAGTGTTAAGACACTCCGTTCCCCACTTTCTGCCGAATTCTGGAGGCATTGCGTGTTGAGTGGCAGAACTCAACGCCGCGCTTATCCTCGACACCAGAGCGAAGAAATGGAAATATAAATTTAAGTAAATATTTCATCTCCTCGAGTGGGGATCGAACCCACAACCAGTCGGTTTTACAGTCACACCTTGTGCCGCTGCGCCACGACCGGCCTCGAGTTATTATGATATCACATTTATTGTGTACATATATAAATACATTTTTTAAGCTTCACGCTGTATCCCGCATATAGCAGGGTAGGCAGAGGGAACTTGGGAACCTGATTTTAAGACACCTCGTTGCAATTACGACATTTCTGTTCCCATATTTCCGTCGAATTCCTGGAAGCATTGCATGTTGAGGCATGGCGACACTCAACGCCGTTACCAAAGTCTTCCCAAACTTCCCCTGTTACCAAAGGGGATAAATGAAAATATTAAATATTTAATTTCCTCAAGTGGAATTCAAACCCACGACTTGTAGCGACAATTTTACTTTCTTTCGACAGTATGAAATAAATAGAGTGACATTTTCAATATTTTTTATTTATTTTACAACACAAATAATAATAATAAACTTTAAGCTGTTAAGCTTATAATCTCTATCTTACAAAAAATCTGCCACGAAAGACACGGACTCACCTACCGAGGGTTCTGCCCAATTCCATGATTATTAAAGAACGAATGTACAATTTTTTACCAAATCAACTTTAAATATAATTCCGGACACTGTAAACAGTAGTTCTTGGTCATGGTAAACAGTAGTTCTTGGTCATGGGTCTACCTGTGTACTAAGTATAGACTATTAATCCGATTAAATAATTTAATTTAAAATATATAATAATCGTGAAAATTAAACATCTTATAAATCGTATATTTTGATAGAAGTTTAGTTTTTCTAAATTCTAAGCTACAGTAGACTTCAATATTCGATATTAGTTTCTTGATAAAAATAATATTGACAGACGGACAGACAAACAAAATAATGCTATAAAGTTTTGTTTCTTTCTTTTGAGGTACGGTACCCTAAAACCCATTTTAAGTGCTCACAATGAAATGACTTTTTTATTACAAGTAAAACAGATCAAAGTTACAACGCACATGCAAATAATTCTACGTTTCATTTTATTTATTTTAGTTAATATAATAAAAAATGTTAGTACTACAAGAGTACTATGATCGGTACCTATTACATAAAAAATAGTAAATATTAATAACCGACTGTTTGTGGGTTCGATCCATACTCGAGGAGATAAAATATTTATTTACATTTATATTTTTATTTCTTCGCTCTGGTGTCGAGGCAAAGCTCGGCGTTGAGTTCTGCCACTTAACACGCAATACCTCCAGAATTCGGCAGAAAGTGTGGAACGAAGTGTCTTACACTATGTTCCCTCCGCCTACCCTGCTGTGTGCGGCATACAGCGTGAAGCTGATTTTTTTATTTATTGTAATATTTTAAAAAAACATAAAAGTCTATCGTTTTATAATGAAACCACAACTAACTGTAAAACGCTTTAGCCGTGGGTGCCATCATCGTTCAGGGGAATGATTTTATTTCAATTATTTTATTTTTGGTCCCTTATAAACAAACGAGGCTTTAAGTTTCAACACTCATCGCGCAATATCTTAAATTGAGGCGAAAAGCGAAGAACAGAGTATCTTAACATTAGGTTCTCTCTCTATCTACTCTGCCATGCGAAAAAAACCGTATAGTTGATTTTAATTAACTTTATACTTTATTGAAAGAGAAATTTGGTTTTACAATAACAAATCTGAATAATAAAAGAACGCACTTAGTTTTCTTTTTTAATTTCACTCTTTATTTCTAGGACGATAACCAGAGAAAAGATAGCGGTAAACTCGACGAATTCGGCATACCTCTTTCGCCTCGTGCACTGTCATAAACATCTTCAAAAATACTGTCTGATAAGTGCACATGCTTTTAACTTGACCTTCCTCCAAAATCATCAATATTGTATTCACGGAGGTCAACCCAGATTTCCACTTGACTCTCTTACAACTCTCTTGTCACTTAATTCACCTCTTTTCTAATAAATTATTATTCAAATTATTATGCGCAGTCGTAAAGCACAAAGCTGCGTAACAACATTATATTTTATATCGGACAAATGTATTCTAATTACATTTAAGAATTAATTGATGTGTGGGAGAGACACTAATGCTCACTGTTAAGTCAAGCCTCCGCGTATTTTAAACACTCGATCTAAGGCCATATCTACTTAAACATGTTTATAGAATATATCAGTTTCTTGAATAAACTGTAAACTTACAATTTAATACTAAAATCACAAATTTCTAGATGTGTTATATCTTTTTATAATGCAATTGTTGTTAGTATATACGTATGTAAACCGTGGTGCAACGGCACAGCGAATGACTATAAACGCGACGATGTGGGTTTGAATCCCATTTAATTTGATGAATTATTTACATTTTCTCGTTCTAGTAAGAAGACATAATACGGAGTTTGGTTTTTCTAATTAACACAAAATATCCCTATGTTCCCTCTGCCTAACCTTCTAGCATATAAGCGGAAGAAGGAATAAAGCGTAAAATAAAAAATATATGAGTATCTAAAATACTTATTATTGTCGGGCGAATCAACCAACCAGACACAAAATCCAGCTTTTATAACTACTTTATTCACTTTTGTTATACACACTCCAACTCAATTTATAATTACAATACTTTAATACTAATTCTAATAACGACTTTTGTCACAGTATTTTAGAACGTAATGAACACGAGTGCCGTGTCGTTTGTGCTTTTATTGGAAATCCACCGGAAAAGACGCAGCACACTACCGCCACTTAATACAACCGATAATCGGATGGACGTCCTCTTCATTACAGTGACACCTGAATGTAAAAGTATCCCTTTTACATTTTTTTACATTAGAAATAATGCTTTATAAAATATAAGTAAATTATGCTAACATTATTAAGCCTCTTTTACCTATAACTTATCATTTGTGTTAGCGTACTCGTGTAAAAGAGGGTAGATTTAGGTGGAAAATAACTATAAATGCAGTGGAATTGTGACAGTCGGGGGCACTCGCTTGTAAGTGACGGCCCCTGTTGGAAGGAAACTAGTGTGAAGTATTGTTAGTAGGTGATACATATCACTTATTGCAATTACATAGTATCTCTTTCAAAATAGTTTAGAATCATATAGACGATGTGTGTTTTTAACGTGTTTTCTTTAAAAACGTTACCCGCTTCCGATTTTTAACATTTGTTTCGAAATCTTAAGTATTTAATTATTATTAATGATATTATTCCATTGTAAAAGAAAAAAAATATTATCAATCTTGAAATGAAAGCTTTTTTGCTATTTGCAAATCTTATAAAAATCAGTTTACCACCCTTTTCTCTACATTCTGCTATAAACCATTCATTTCTTACATCCCATCTTTTAGTCACCGAACACCGCGCTTTGTCTTAGAAGCTTATGAACAAGGTATACACATAAAAATCCCCAATACGAAATCCCAATTTCGTAATTATTTTTACCTAAATACGACATTACATCATATTTACCAAATATTAACTAAGATTTTTACTTTATTACGTCATACAGCGTCAAAAATAAATCACCTCCCATTACCCCCCATACGGAAATTCCAGTTATGCATATAAGAATATAGGCAAACGTTCTTGAATATTAAATGTGCATGTCAAAATACACTCGATAAGCGTAAACAATGCTACTGTACGCGTGTATCATTAAGAGGGTTTACCTTGTAAATACCGCTAAGAAACTTTCTTTGAAGTACATTCAAGTACTAAACTTAATTTATTTGCATCTATTTTTGTTTTTTTGAAAGAGATGAAGAAAGGATGGAATGCAACATTAGTGTGAATGGTAAGATATTAGGACAAGTGAATGAAGTGGTACACTTGGGAAGAATGTTCAGTAGAGATGGAAGATACGAGATGGATGTGGAAAGGCGTATTGCTGCCGGTAACAGGGTTAACGGAGCCTTAGCTGCATTGATGAGACGGCGAAACGTCAGCACAGCTGCGCGTTAAGCCGTACACAATGCAGTGTTGGTACCGTCTCTGTTATACGGCAACGAAACGAAAGAAATATGAGTGCTGTGGAGATGCGATCTCTTCGTAGAATATGCGGAGTCAGCTTACCTGATCGAATCCGCAATGAAGAGGTACACAGAATGGCAGGTACTAGCGAGGAGGTTACGGTGAGAATGAAGAAGAACGTGCTCAGCTGGTTTGGGCACGTCGGATGAATGAGTGATGAAAGAATAGCAAAAAATATTTTTGATGGAAAAGTGAGCGGTAAGAGAGGTAGGGGGAGACCTCGGTTGACCTTCGAAAACACAGTATCAAAGATACTGGAGGAAGGTCCCGTAAAAAGCATGAGGACCCCCCGGAGGGCATGTATAAAGATTTTTTTTTGTTATTTTTTTTGTAATTTTTTTTTGTTATTTTTTTTGTTGTCGATCTGTTTGTAAAACGAGTGTCAACGGTAAATGTAAATTGGAATCCAGGTTCAGGAATACTTAGTGTGGTTACCATCACATATAACAAAAATTGTAAATGTTGTTTTGATAATAAGAATACTTTTATTTCATTCATCTGCATTCTGTATCGTACAGTATAGACTTAGAAAAATTGGTGATGAACTACTCTCTCTCTCTCTACTCGTTCACTTTTCAGCTTATTTTTTCTGTTATTTTTACCCCGTAAATAGCAGAATAAGCAGAGGGAATCCAGCCTTAACACATCCCGTCCTCCGCTCAGTGCTTAATTTTCGAGACATGACGTATTCAATGGCGGAGTTCAACGCCATGCCTTGTCTTGTTACCAGAGCGAAGAGAAAAATAATTCATTCCTACAGATGGGAACCGAACCCTCAATCACTGCATTTACAATCTGTGCTGCTACTATATCTTATAGTTTTATTTATAATGGTTCATTCCATTTTATACTTTTCAAATAAGCAAACTTTACTTTACTAGAATTGAACCTTTAAATACTGTAAACCTGCTCAGTCGCTTTCTGTGTCACGACGACATCCTTAACAATAATCAGTATGTTATACTAATTGCATTTAAAACCACTATATGACCGCGATTGTCTTCCAAGCCAGTTAAAATAAAACATAATTACGAAGTCTCGGCAACAGCTGAGTAACAATAGTAGGTATATGGCTAATATGTCTAACAATTTTATCACTTACTTCACAAACTAAATAACCACTTTTTAAATTAACAAAAAAAAATCTTTATTAATCTTTTATTTTTCACTTAACAAAAAAGAAATCTTTTATTTTTAACGCAAATGATGCAATAAACGTATTTTGTCTACACATGAGGTAATAAATTTAGAATCGCGGCCAATATATTTTCTTAGTCACATATTATATATGTATGTATATATAGAATTAATTCGAATATTTCCACGCAAACACGGTGCAGTCTCCTAAAGGAACCTAATGTTAAAATACTTACGGCGGAATTTAACGCCACTTTATCTTGAGACAGAGTAACGTGAATATATACTATAGGTTATGTATACCTAAGCTATAGGTCATATATACCTACATGTATATTATATAAACATAGTCCAAGCGGACGAAGTCACGAACAAAACACAAGCTATAGACAAAGTAAGAGATTTACAACGCGATTGTACATATTATGTTTGCTTCAAACTCCAGCCACCATCGGAGAAAAGTTTGCTTGCACTCGTGTCTCGCTTAGATCTCAAATTGGTATGTAATCTTTGAAAGTGTTGGGGCTATTTGAATTATGGATATAAATCAGTAAAAATAATTAATTTAGTTAACAGTTTCTTTATAATTACATATAATTTAAATGTAGGTAGTTGTAATTATGAAGATTCGACTCAACACGTCCTAAAAATTAACAGCGGAGAGTAGGGAATAGATTGTATTAAGCATTAGGTTTGCTCCTTCTACCCTGCTATATGCGGGATGCAGTGTCGTGTTGAATCGCGTAATTCAACGCCGCGCATGATCTTATCATGGTATCATGGCCACATTCGCTATTTATACGGTGTAACGCTACTGGGCCACGATGGTCTCACAGTACAACGTTACTCTGCAATATTATAAAATTAACATAGAAAAAACATATATGTCGTGTCATCAACTTTAAGTATAAACCACTTCTCTTAAGAATAAAAATTATTTGTAAACTAGAAAAATTACAAATATCAATAGAATCAGCATATAATATTAAGTAATGGAATTATTTACTAAACGGTTTCACGCTTTTTCCCGCATATCAGGATAGGCAGAGAGAACCTAGTGATACTTTATATTCACAAACACACTATGTCACAAGAGGTCGAAGGGAAGTACCCTTCGACGCAGCCGATTGAATTTCTACTCATGATAGGCATTTGTGTAATAAACATTAAGAAGTGTTTTGAGATCTCTAAAAAACAACATAAAAAATAATTAATAAATAACATTAAATAATTATTATTAAAATCTCCCTACAGAGATGCTAACAACATAAATAAGTTGTATCAAGCATATAAAAAAAATCGACGTAGCTTGATGAGAACGTATGGCTTAGCGGTCCGAGCGCTTGGACGGTTTCCAAGAGGCGCGGGTTCAAATTTCGCTACGTTTAAAATTTTATACATTTTCTAAAAAGTATTTTACTTTTCTAAGTGTGGAATAACACTTCGAAAATGTTAAAAATAATTATTATATTTTATAACAAAAACATCGACTCATTTAATTTAAACCTGATCCCATAATCAGAACTTTACCAAATAAACTTTTATGACTATCCTTTAAATGTAGGATACATTTAATTTCCAATAAAAGTTTTCCATTTAATTTCCAATAAATTTCCAATAGAAAATCGAAATCAGTTGGCGGAATATCGAGTTATTTGTAAGTTTGTCGCGCACATACTTAATGCTAATTTAAGATTTATGTAATTTTCTCATAGACGACATTGTCAGAAATGAACCAAATTAAATGGGACCACACGGGAAGCACTAGCTTTGCAATAAAAAAAAGAATCATCAAAATCGGTTCACCCAATAAAAAGTTCTGAGGTAACAACCATTAAAAAAATACAGCCGAATTGAATAACCTCCTTCTTTTACAGAAGTCGGTTAAAAGTCGTTGTCACAGAACGCACCATCTCACTGTGAACATATCGCTTTCAGGTTTGATTCCCTATCTGGGGAATTCATTTCCTCGCTATAGCAGCACTAAGTTAAAATTATCTTATATTGCATTATTTTGAGAACGGCGTTGGGTTCCGACAATTAGCACGTGATGTATCTAATATGAGTGGTTAGTGGACATATATCTCTTACTCTGTTTATCGAGTTGTATGATCGAATTGTATGTGAAGCTAAATAGAATAATACTTTTTGAGTTTTTTTAACTTCACGCTGTGAACCGAGAACCGAGTGTTAAGACACTCTTTTCTGCCACTCAGGCAGAATTCAAAACCGCGCTTTGCTTCGGTACCAGAGCAACGAAACCAAAACATTAAATATTTCACTTTCTCGAGTGAGAATCAAACTCACATAATTTCCTCTATAATTTCTCATAATTCTCAAGAATTCACGGTTTTCGACACATCATATCAATTAAACTTGAACTCATTATATAAAACTCCGACGTACACAAATCACCAAATTCATAGAGAATGCGCTAATTGGACGTATAAATAGCAGTTTTAACAATCCATACCACTGATTAGTTTACGTAATTCTATACATAAGATATATAAATATGTTGTATCTTACGGCGCAGAGGAAACGAACGAGCACTGTTAGTTCCAAAATGTCGGTATGTTTAGTTTATTTTTATATGCTATTCATTATATTTTGTTATTTTTTTAATAATTTTACCCTGTATCCTCCGATTGACAGTATAAGCAGAGTAGGCAGAGGGAACCTAGTGTAAATACACTCTATTCCCACTCTACTCTGCGCTCTGTAGGGGCTGTTGTATTCATTTTGTCGCTTTGACAAGAAAAAGCGCGGCTATAGGTTCCATTTAATATATGTACATATGTAAACTTGGTCAATAAAGAGAGAAAACAACGGAGTGTCTTAACACTAGGATTTTTACGTCGTCCCTAAGTGCACCCGGTTAAAAAAGAGAGACAGAGAAGGGAGTGTCTTGAGTCCCTGCCTTTCCTACTTATTATATGTATTTACTTGCCCTACATGGATTATATTCCCACTAGACGCTGACGCTGGTACTAACTTTGTTCCAAGTGTCGTGTTTATTTGCATAGCGTCCTGTTTAAAAAATAACGGAGAGCGACTCACGACATGAGGCCAGTCGTGGCGCAGCAGCACAAAGTGTGACTGTAAACGCGACTGGTTGTGGGTTCGATCCCCACTCGAGTGAATTAAATATTTATTTACATTTATATTTCCATTTCTTTGCTTTGGTGTCTAGGCAAATTGCAGCGTTGACTTCCGCCACTCAGCACGCAAAACCTTTAGAACTCCGCGTAAAGTGAGGGACGGGGGGTGACAAAGGGAAACTTTTGTTACAAGGTTCCCTCTGGTTAAGCTCATACCTATACGTTTTCTTATATCTTAAAGCTACTCCTGATTTTTTGAAGTATAAATAGAGACAGCCTATTAGTGAGTTAATAAATTACTTTGCTAATAAATCACTTTCCACTGCTTGGAGATGTTGCGTGCTGATACTTGAGAACTCGAAATTTAACATCCGTCCCCGCGATTGGGATTTGAATCTACACTCATTATATTTGATCATATATATGCCTACTACATAACTATGGCGACTCTACTGCTATTTAGTACTTTTATGGTTACTCCAATATGATTAAAAATTATTCAAATTACGTTCATCTCAAGTATTTGTTATGCATACAATTTTGCATATAAAAAAAATACATTATTGATATTAGATGGCTATTAGTATAATAATATTGTAGAGCTAAAGAGTTCACTTGTTTAAACGCGCTCACCTCAGGAACTACTGATTCGAATTGGATTTTGGTGTAATGGATAGTCCATTTATGGAGGTAGGTTATATTACATTACGATATTTGCTATATTACATTAAAATTATTGCTTTGATGTACCCCACTACTAGCAGAGCTACCTCGGACACTTAAAATGAAAAAATATTTCATACACAACTGCTAGTTACTTCCAGTCCACTACGTCGGCGAGGTCACCCGCCACACCAGAATTCAACGGAAAGTGGGATAGTGTCTTAACACTAGGTTAAAAAATATATCAAGAAATCGAACCCACTACCATGCAACTGCGTCACACATTTAACAGATAACAATTAACTATATTTGATCACAGTCGCTGTACACACAAGATAATGTATATTTAACTAGAGAATGCTATACGAGATGCAATATGTTTCTCATAGTCAATACCAATGTGAAGTTTAACCACCTTCTCTGACCACGTTCCATTTTAACTATTAAATTTCACCATTTTCACATTAAACTAAATGAAAAACGGTAAATCTAATGTGGTAAAATAAGTTAAATGTTAGAACTAGGTGGACTTTAGGTTGACTGACATTGTAAAGTAAGTTGTGTCAGTATTAATAATATTTGTATGGCAATCGCACATCTACATCATATATCTCGATTAGATGTGTGATAAGAAAACCACGTGGTATTCTAGCAAATGTCAAAATAATTTAAATAGTAGTACACGTTCAGCGTATAATAAATGAAAATAAAACTTTCAATCGAAAACACTAACATATATATACTTCATAAATAAAAAATCTATACAATAAATAGAAAATCAAACTACTTTTAAACTCACCTGTAAAACGAAACTTAGCAATTTGTACCATTATCGAGCACAGAATAAAAAAAATCACGTAAATCACAGCACATACAATATTCTAGCACAGATCACAGCACATTAGGTGGAAAAAAAACTTTTTTTTCTAAAATCAATCGAAGCGAAAATGAGCGCGCGTACACGGTGACTCCAAACCTACGACTGAAGCCGGCGAGACGGTAATAAACCGACTTCACTTTTTTCATTTATTTTGAAACTAACTAAAAATTCGCTTACAGTACTATCGACGAGTCGTGGCTACCCTGAACTCACCCGCAGATACCTATGCAGATTAGATTTTAAGATTTTTCGTAAACCTGATTATTTTCTTCGCGTTGAAAAATGCGCAACAGTTCTAAAAGCCTAACTCCAATGACCACGACTCGTTGATCCTACTGTAGTACTCGCAAGATTGACGCCTTCCCTTTGTGAGACCGACCACCGTGTATTTAATGCGAACGTCAAATTTGACAAGATAATCCGCACTTTGCAAATTGGGCGCTACGAATTTTTGCGGCCGTTATATACCGCAGGCGTATTTTGGTACGGCCACGTCGAATTAACGTAATGAAAGAAATGTTTTTTCTTTATTTATATATATTTTTTTAGCTTTACACTGTTTCCCGCGCTTATCAGGTTAGGCCGATCGAATCTAGTGTCAAGACACTCCGACTTCACTTACCGCCCCAATTTTCTATACATCGTGTCTTAGTATAGCTCTACATCACTCTGTCTTGTTCGCACTGTGAGAAAATAAAAATAGTTTATTAATTCGAGTGGAAATTAAATTCTGTGTGGCTATCAATGTATTTTTTTTTTAATTATATTAAACAAAATTAAACAATTGCTAAGAAATGTCTTTAAAAAAATAAAACCAAAGATTAAAAAAATATTTTTTATGACACTTAAAAATATAGGTTATTTGCGGTTTACACGTTGTTATAGATAATTTTATGTTGCGTGAAAACATATAGATACATTCAATAATTTTCCTTATTTATTGTATTTTTCCTTTACTTTTATTATTTCTTCGTGCATTTAACGTACTCGTATATAATTTTGTAAATGTCACTTGAGTATTTATCTGTTAATATATATAAAACTCTTTAGTATCTAAGTGACGGACAGACAACGCACAGGCAGTGAGAAAATGGAAAACTAAAAAAAAGATCTTCAAGTTTTTACCGGAACAGGAAAAATCGGGATTTTCCTAAGAAGATCCTAATTAATTAATAATCAGCGTCACGCTGTTTCTCGCACATAGCAGGATAGGCAGAAGGAACCTAGTGTTGAGACACGCCGTTCCCCATTTTTGGCTGAATTTTGGAGGCATTGCGTGTTGAGTGGTGAAATTTAACGCCGCGCTTTGCCTCGACACTAGAGCGAATAAATGAAAATGTAAATAAATATTTTATAGAAGATCCTAGTTCCCTAAATATCCAATAATTGTTAATGATTATGTTAAACCTCTGTGTAAATAATACTAATCATGCAGGCAGGTTCCTTTTATGTGCGGAATGCAGCGTAAAGCTAAAAATATATAAGGTTTCTTTTTACTAACTAAGAAAAACAAAAATATATATTTTGTTAAAAATCTAGCTGTATTTAAATTGACCTCTTTTTAACATGCATTCTTCCAGTGTGTAACAATATATCTTTCTACAGTAACACTGTGCGAAACGTGACATTGATTCTTTAATAAAAGAACAGAACTTTAGCAAACAAATACAAATTTGTACACGGTGGTGGCGGTCAACGCTGCGCTTCGCCTCTGCCCCCTGCCAGAGCGAAAAGACGAATAATACATTTCATTGAGTGGGAATCAAACCCACAACCTATCGCTTTTCAAGTCACACATTTGTGCCCTTGCGCTACGACTGGCCCAACAAAATAACAAATACAAAATATTCTTAATAACATCTTAACCAATTTCTATAAGCAAAGTCGGTAAAAAAACGAGTCACCGATAAAAGAAACGACGTCTGTCAGTCACCACCTCAGGGCGAAATCATAGCGCCTCCGACACTAAATTACTGTATGCAAAATAAAATTTACACGAAAAATCTACAAAATATACTTTACTACCCTGTAATAAGGGCCTCAGTGTTAGCATTAACACGGTTTTAAAGATTTATATGCAAAAATTGTTGTTTACGCAGCGATCGAACTTGTTTTATAGAAATGAAATTTTCACCTTATAAGCTCATATATTTTGTTGCGTAAAGCCTCCTATTATACAATTATCATATTAAAGTACTTATTTAATTTTTTTTGTTAACACATTTTTTGCCTTTTTTTTGTAGATTTTTTATAGCATCACCGTATCTGCGGAATATAGTAGGGTAAGAAGAAGGAGCATCGTTCAGTTTTTGAGAAATTGTGTTTTACCAGAACGTGGAATAACAAAATATAGAATAATTCATTCTTCGTGGGAAGTGGGAATTGAACCCGCAACTATCGCTATGACAGTCTATGTGCAATTATTTTAAATGCAGTGAAAGAATAATGTGAAAATATTCTGCTTTCCACTTTTAGAAAAAACTTTTTGATTTGTTCATCAACTATCAATTTACCTATACAAAGAAAACCAAATGACGAAGCTTGAGCCATACTTGTATATTAGATTTCTTAAATGGATATAGGAAATACAGTAATGTGCTCTCTAAGTACAACCTATTTAAATTTTATATCCTTGAAATTTATTTGAACAAATTCAATATATATATATATATATATATATATATATATATATATATATATATATATATATATATATATATATATATTATATATATATATATATAAAAGAGAACACAAAAATTACAGTAATATTAACAATTAACTGAGAAAACAATGAAACGTATATAAAGCGCATCGAGCGGCAAGCGTCGACTGTTCATTATAAAATATACCGTCGACAAGAGGGTAGGCGTAAATGTTAGGATACCCTACCAACCGGTAGGGTATCAGTCGACGTCAGCGAGCGTTTTCATATAAATATACTAAATATGAATATTTACTATAAAATATATAAATCCTATTAAATGTATGTATGATTTTATGTATTTATATAAATGAAAAATAAATAAATTACAATATTGAAATATATAAATGACACATATTAAATAAACTATAAATTTAAATAATAGTTCCCAAACTCTTTATCGCGTGTATTATTGTTTACTTATAATTTTTAATAATGTTGTTGCCTTATAAAATCATAGTAGGTAGCTTTGCCTTAAATCTAATTTCAAAACACCCTTTTTTAGTTTCACGCTGTATCCCGCCGAATTCTGGTATTACAAGTTAAGTGGCGAAACGCAAAGCCACGCTTTACCACGACACCAGAACGAAGAAATGAAAATATTAAATGTTTAATTCGTAGCGCAGCGGCACAAAGTGTGACTGTAAAATCGACTGGTTGTGGATTCGATACCCACTCGAGGAGATAAAATATTTACTTAAATTTATATTTCCATTTATTCGCTCTGGTGTCGAGGCAAAGCGCAGGGTTGAGTTCTGCCACTTAACACGCAATGCCTCCAGAATTCGGCAGTAAATGAGGAACAAAGTGTTTTACACTAGGTTCCCTCTGCCTCTGATTCACCCTACTGTGTGCGGGATACAGCGTGAAGCTGATTTGATTTTTATTTTAATTTCCTCGAGTATGTATCGAACCCAATACCTTTCGCGTTTACTATCACACGCTAGTGCCCCTGCGCCACGACTGGCCTCAACATGAAAAGAACATACTACATACTTTTTCAGTACAACAGAAAAAAAAACCTAACAACAGGCCAATAGTAAATTAAATGAAACATAATCATTACAAATTGATCTTTTGCCAAGTAGTTTGGTGTTCATAAATAAACAACACTATATTGTAACGGCTCGCTGGTCGCTAATGTAGCAGCGTCATTGTTTTTGATATTTCAATTTTAAACTGACTGTTGCTTCTGTCTGAGTCTAGTCTAGATCTACCTATATCTCCTATAAATACTACCTATATCTGAATGCTATATCATATTGTATGTATAATATAGGTAGGCAGAGAGGATCTAGTGTTAGAACAATTCGGTACTCATTTTCTGTCTGATTTTCGAGACATTGTGTAGTGTGTTAGTGGCGGAAGTCAACGCCGCGGTTCTTTCCTCACAGGAAGCCACATAGTGCTTAAAATTTTTCAGAGACAGAGTACCCCTTCTCTACCCACCTGGTGTCGCTCTAAAAGCCAATAGGGCTTGTTAGCCCTCTAAGAAGACTTTGCATTAATCTCAAGTTCGAAAAAAAGTTGAGGCCAACCTGGCGCACGGGCACAAAGTGTGACTGTAAAATCGACTGGTTCAACTCGAGGAAATGAAATATTTATTTACATTTATATTTCCATTTCTTCGCTCCGGCGTCGAGGCAAAGCGCGACGTTGAGTTCCGCCACTCAACACGCAATGCCTCCAGAAATCGGCGGAGAGTGGGGAGCGGAGAGTCTTAACACTAAGTTCTATATGCCTAGCCTGCTGAGTGCGGGATACAGCGTGAAGGTCATTTAATTTCTTCGCTTCGTCTTACTAGACCGGGAAATTAAAATTACTTAAATACAATTATTTCAACTGTTGTATTGAGCAGAAAATGAAAAACAGAGTTTCGTAACACTACGTTCTCTCTCTTCTATGCTATACACTAAATCCAGCATTAATCTGAAAATAATACATAAACACCATAGCACCTAAGATTACCAAAGAAAATGTCTGTAGAAACTAGAAACTGCAATAACATTATTATACTGTTATTTATTAAAGTAATCAATCTTAGATAATCAGGCTCAAACAGAATAAACTGTATTGTAACATTGTTAAGGACGCCATAAAATATGGGATTATTTTCTATGATATAAACCATATAAAGTCACTTTTAGTACTTTACATTTAAGCTTAGCAACCAGATCAAAAACTATTAAACATTAGAAACAGATAAGGGCCACTTTGCGTGAAAGTTGGAGGGAACCTTTGAGTGGCAAGGAAGTAAACGACGCGTAAACAATCATAAATTATAGGTTCCGGAATGAATAAACGAGCAAATTCTAGTCCAGTTAGACAATACGTATAAATCTAGTGGTAGTATAGTAGTAGTCACGTATAAGTTTCTACACACGATGCGATCTGACAACCTTACAGACGTCTACTGGCGTACAATATTAATGGGAATTAACAGCTAATTGTTGTTTAAAAGTGACGTTGACGAATTGTCATTTAAAAGACGCTAATTCTCTAAACGATTAAAGTGACCCTTTAATACATTTGTTGAAATCTAAGTCTTCTATTATACTTATCTCTTATCTGCTCTTTTCTTTTTATTCTCTTTTAGAAAGAGTCCTTAAAATAAAAATAAATTAGTTTCACGTTGCTTCCCGCACACAGCAAGGTAATCAGAGGGTACCTAGTGTTTAGACACTCCTTTCCCCATTTTCTGCCGAATTTTTCGAGGTTTTGCATGTCGAGTGACGGAACCTGCTTTTGTCTTAGTACCAGAGCGAAGAATATTAATAAATAATAATTTATTCCCTCGAGTGGAGATCGAACACACCACCATCGCGGTACAGTCACTCTGTTATGCCCCTATGTCACCGGTCTCACTCTCTCTTTCTTTCTCCCTTTCTCTGTCCTCAATATCAAAATAAATGCTCATATTTAAATATTCGTAAGAAATCGTAGCCCTAATCGGTATCCATCCGTGTAAAGCGGCCATCGTCGTATGGAATCGGCCTATGGAATTTACTAATATAGCACACTAACCTAAGTGCTGTGACTGTTGCAAATCAATCACTTCTTAACTAGGAAGAAATGTGGGAATAATACGAGTATATCATAATAATATTATCATATCACCTTTTCATTGGAAAAAAATATATCAATTAAAAACTTTTCAAATAGGCTTGTGTACCTACTTTAAATTATGTAACTTGGTAAATAAGAGAAAATAAATCTTGTCTATAAAGTTTTTGAAGTTCATGTATACAAAATATATATGGATCATCTTCTCCTATATTAAGAAGAACATATAAAGTAGAAATAATTATTAATGTATTAATTAGATTTATTTTAAAATTTTGAATAAAAATATAGCTTTCGCATATTGTGATTTATCACTTAAACTCACTGTTACGTACTTTACCTTGATATGTATGTAGATATATTACAGCTTTATATACTCTAGGGTAGCCCTTGTATATTTTTTTACTAATATTTAAAATTTGGGCCAGTCATGGCACAAGCACGTCACTCACTGTAAACGCGACAGGTTGTGGGCTAGATTCTATTAGGTAACGAGGCAAAGGGCGGCGTTGAGTTCCGCCAGCCAATACGCAATCGAACGAAAGTATATTAATGGGTACGGAGATTCTTAACACTGCGTTCCCGGGTTCCCTTTGCCTACCGTGCTATGTGCAGGACACAGCGTAAAGCTACAAAAATATTATTTAATTTATTTTAATTTATTATTGATAGGTTAGATTTACATATTTTTGAATAAAAACATAAGCTTTTGCATAAGCATATAATGATTAATCACTCTTTAATCTATTTAACCTTCGTATGTAATATATGTATGTAAGTATAACATACTGGGAAAACTGCTAAACATATTACAGCAAAATATACTAGGGTGGCCCTCGGTTTGTATTTTATTAACATTTAAAATTAAAAATAATACTATCTACATCTACTCACGGATCTGTGACATACTATAAGATATTTTCTACACCTTTACTCACTTTAAATAGGATTTTACTGGAAATTTGCTCTTGGCCTACTGATTTCACGCAGTCGATAGCGAGAGTGTGTAACGTGCATTGGTAAAAGGTGTTAAACATATTATTTATTATTTTTCCAGTCACGTTGCGTTCTAGTTCACTAAAGTATTCTTTAGGAAACTATTTCTCACGTAAATGTCATTTATTAAGCCTTGTATTTACTTCAAATGCGTAGGTACTTTAAGTTCTTTTATGAATAATTTCAAAAGGTAAAATTTCTCTAGCCTTCGTAAATAATTCGACGCTGTGTGTTTATCGTGTGTTTAGTCTGTTTTTAAAATTCTGTACAGAATTCTGTGGAAACTGTAAGGGAGCACTAAGGAGCTCTTACGAGATACTCTGGGATTGTATTTTTAATCGACTTCTGTTAGAAAAGAAGGTTATCAATTCGACTGTATTTTTTTATGTGTGTTACCTCAGAACTTTTGACTGAGTGAACCGATTTTGATGATTGCGATTTTGATGCTACAACAGCCTTACTACAATATCGAATTACTAAACCTGTTTGTTGTACTTGGCACCGATTTCAAAATTATAAAATCGTTTTTTAATTATTTTTGTTTAACAAAATCAAAGTACGTTTTACATTATTACGTTTTACGTTGTTTGCAGTCGGTTTTTATTGTAAATTTTTTTTTTAAGGATCGCATAGTCCACACTAAAGCAATTGCGGGCATGTTGGGCATGGACAATTGCAGCTCACGCCCGTTTCAAATATCACAAACAAGACTAAGCGAGGCGTTAAGTTGACCACTCGCACACCACCAAGTGTCTCAAAATTTGCGATGCATCGTGAATGAAGCGTCTTAACACTAGGTTCCCTCCGCTTACCCTTATATGCGGGATACAGCGTGAAGCATTCCAACAGCGTTGCATCTACACAAATCACTGAACTGTCATTGGGTAACACATTAATTCCCCTTAACAAATCGCAAATTCTTTAAAACATGCACATACATACATACATACATTTGATATTGCAAATAATCGATTTAAATTTAAAATTGAGTTTTAAAAATTTAAAATTTTAAAATTTTCCACGTAAAAAGTGGTTAACATGTGGGTCTTGTTAAAATTGATGGATGAAAATGAAATGTATGTGTGACAGTTTAAGGGCACCGAGACGGCAGTGAAGTACTGCGTCTAGACGGTAAGTGCGTGACGAGAGAGACATTATACAATAAACGCATTTCTTGGACATCTGATCAAAGAAAAAATATATTTTTTCAAACTAGAATAAGGCCAGTAGAGGCCAGTTGTGGCGCAGGGGCACAAGCGTGTGACTGTAATCGTGACAGGTTCGACTTCCACTCAAGAAAAAGTAATATTTAATATTTCCATTTCGCTGGTGCCGCGGTAAAGCGCGGCGTTGTGTTTCGCCACTCTATTTATACTTTTCACCTTTATCCAGTATCATTGTTGTCGTATATGTTCTCCATATTATGTTCTCGAAGGCCAACCGCGGTTTTCACTTGCCTCTCATACTATTCATTTTCACTCTATTTTGTTTTAGAAAAAAAATATTTCGTATTTATTACCCATTCACCACTGACAGTTTTAGCTTAGGTCTCCTGGTACGTAGAGTATAGAGAGGGAAAATAGTTTTAAAACACTCCGCTCTGTTTACTCGACTGAGCAACACTAAAGAGTTTAATGTGTTTATCAGTCTATATGCGATGTACTAATGTTTGTTCCAATGTGGCATTGTATAGATCAAATACGTTGACGGATTTTAATGATTTTTACGTCAATCGAGCGCCAATCAGTCGTCAGTTAAAAAAATAATAAATAAATAAATAAATCAGCTTCACGCTGTATCCCGCTCACAGCAGGGTAGGCAGAGGGAACCTAGTGTTAAGACACTCCGTTCCCCACTTTCTGCCGCATTCTGGAGGCATTGCGTGTTGAGTAGCAGAACTCAACGCCGCGCTTAACTTCGGCACCAGAGCGAAGAAATGGAAATATACATTTAAGTAAATATTTCATCTCCTCGAGTGGGGATCGAACCCACAACCAGTCGGTTTTACAGTCACACTTCGTGCCCCTACGCCACGCCCAGGCCACGTGCCCAGGCCGGAGCAGAGGCACAAAGTGTGACTGTAAACGCGACTGGTTGTGGGTTCGATCCCCACTCGAGTAAATGAAATATTTATTTACATTTATATTTTCATGTCTTCGTTCTTATGTCAGGACAAAGCGCAGCGTTGAATTCCGCCAGTCAATACGCAATGCCTTTAGAATTCGGCGGTAAGTGGGCAACGAAGTGTCTTAACATTAGGTTCCCTCTGCGTATTCTGCTGTGTGTGGGATACAGAGTTAAGCGGATTTATTTTGGAAGGTAACGTATTCAAACCATATTCGATAATACTTCATGCCGTATTTTACTTAAGCAAATCGTAAACATTATTTCGTTTTAAATATTTCCCCAATTATACAATATATACTGGAGGAAGGTCACGTAAAAAGCATGAGAACCCCTCGAAAGGCATGTATGAAGAGGTGGATGACAGTGGACGGGGCAAATAAGGTATGTAGAGACCGTAGCGTTTGGCGTTCCGTTCTCTCTGACTACCCCGCTAGGGCGTGAAGCTGAGTTAAGTTAGAAAATCTCGTGTTATTTTTTTCTAGAAACCAAAATTAATATAAATATAGATAGCTTAGGAAAAAGCTTTACACGAGAAGACATAGATACAGAGATGTATCTACATAATAAAACTTTTAACATAAAATACAAATTTATTCATTCGGCAGCTGCCTTCTGTCCATTGAGATTTACAACTACGACACACTGATTTATAGACTCAAACCTATTACTGTAGTCGTATTTGTCTGTTTTAAAATTTATACTTTCAGCCACTGCACTATAGCGTGTAAGACTATTAAAGTGACTTAATGATTTGGGTTAGGATCTCAAAACTATATTGCATTAAGTTTCTTCCTGTTTTTCGTGAAACATTGTTTTTTTGTTCTTATTTTGTCATTTTTCATTATTTAATTGAAGATGCAGTTAAGTTTTTTGTATAAAAATAGCCATACATACTGAAATAAAATGACCCTCGTATTGGCTTACTACTGTCTAGTATATGATAACAAAAATAAGGAACATATATCCAAAAAGAAGCTATCGTATGTATGGGTTCGATTTCCACTCTTCATCGGAAATAAATTATTTTTAGGTAAAGCGACATTGAGCTCCGCCACTCAACACGTACGTAGAACAAAGTGTCTTAATACTGTTTTCTCAACCTACCCTTCAAAAATTATGTGGGATATAGCGTGAAGCAGCTAGCGGGAAAGAAATGCTCAAAAAATACTAAGCGTCAACTAACATACTCAAAAGCATTTTAATATAATAATATATTTTAATTTACTTTAATTTATATTTCCATTTCTTCGCTCTGGTGTCGAGGCAAAGCGCAGCGTTGAGTTCTGCCACTTAACACGCAATGCCTCCAGAATTCGGCAGAAAGTGGGGAACGGAGTGTCTTACACTAAGTTCCCTCTGCCTACCCTGCTGTGTGCGGGATACAGCGTGAAGTTAAAAAATATATATTTCAAACATTCACGCGCGTCGAGATTATCCGTTACTCCTCTTGGAAACACTGACGGCGCCAATATTTGGACTTTGTGAATGCATCCCAAATCAAATTCTTATAAATACAACAAGAAACACAGTTGCAAAATTTCATTAAAATACTATAAAGCATTTTAAGTTTTTGTATAATAAAAATAAGGGTGGTAATTCTTTGAAATGTTTACATATTTTGATACGATCTTTGGAAATTGTAATGTAAGTCACGCCTCCCGATGTCACCTCGTTTGTCACTATCGACAGAACAACGTGCGGTTTTTATATGCAAGGATAAGCTAGGAGGCAGTGGTGAATATTAGCTTGTTTAGTAAATAAAAAAAAATATTCGACGTTAAGGTTCACCACTCAACACAATATGTCTCCAGAATTGGTGGAAAGTGAAAACGAAAGTGTCTTAAGTTTCTTAACAAACGGCGTTTTATTTAACAACGATAATTTTATTAATTATTTTGTTTGAAAAAAAAAATACTATTTCTCATTTTTGGCAAATTCTCTATTGTTTTAATTGTTGTGCTTTGATAGATTGGTTAAAACAGCAGTTTCATTTAACGTGGTAATGACAAAAATACTCTGTATAAAAGTTAATTACAAAAAACTATAAATTCGATTAAAATATAACATAATAGACAATTGAATAAACTAAGTGGTTAAATATACATAACTTTTTCTCAATAAAAAATAAAAGAAAAGGTAACATAAACATAGCAATCAATCTTTTTACACTGCTAGTATAACTTAAAGAGTACATACAACAACACAATACACATTTCTACAACCGTCTCATAGTCTATAATATAAATTATACGAAAAAATATCGTCCCCCACATTTGCATACATGCAAGTAGAATTGCAAATTTCAACTGCATGAGAAACGTAATCATTTCGTTTCATTATTTCAACAACGTTATCTTTTTTACCTCGCGAATATTTTAAAGAACATTTATATACATAAATAATAAAAAATTAAAATAAAATAAATCAGCTTAATGCTGTATCCCGCACATAGCAGGGTAGGCAGAGGGAACCTAGTATTAAGACACTTCGTTCCCCACTTTCTGCTGAACTCTGGAGGCATTGCATGTTGAGTGGCAGAACTCAACGCCGCGCTTAGCCTGGTTTACATAAGTAATAAGTATATATATAAAATAAAATTGAAAGGTCACTCACTCATACACTCATCGCGAAATCTCAAAAACAACAAGTGTTAAGAGTTTTATTTTTTTACTTTAGATGTCACTATAAGTACGTTGCAGACATAAAATATTAGAACACGAAAGTAATTCAGTGTATTGAATTAATAATCGTTTTGGTTAAGCGGGCGAAGCCGCGGGCGAGTCGCTAGTCTATATGTGTATATATTCTACGCAGTATATAACTCTTAGCTTCTTGCTGAACGACTGACAGACTACGCACAGGCAAAACTACTGATTTTTTTTTCATTTAAATTGCATGCAGGTAGTTTAGCGTTAGCGAGTACAGGTAAGAGGATTACTAAGAGAGGATTTTTAGAAATTCGGCACGGAAAATAAAGAAATATACCATTTTACGTCTTAAAATCCACGGGAAGGCTCTTTAAGCTTCACGCTGTATCACGCACATTCCTTTATACTGGATAACATCCGCGCATTCCTATGTAGTGTTAATGATGAATAATAAAAGTCTACTCACGTTTAGCACTGAGTTTAATCCACACCACTTTAAATGTACATACAGTGATAACACAAATGGAAAAATCACAATTAAACACGGTACAGTATATAAGAAAGTCAACCACAAACATATATGTATAATAGAACACGAAAGATACGAATTTGGAATAAAATACTTGATAAAACAAAGGAACGTATGGAAAGCGCATCGAGTGGCAAGCAATGACTGTTATACTTAAATATGCCGTCGACAAGGGGGTAGGCGTAAATATTACGGCACCTTACTTACATATAAATAAATTGAATATGAATACTTACTATATAAATGATAAATAAATAAATTACAATATGGAAATACATAAATTACATAAATTAAATAAACTACTAAAACTATAAATATAAATAATAGTTCCCTACACCTATATACGGGATACAGCGTTACAAACAGAAAGAGAAAAGAAAAAAACCTTATCATTATTAAACTAACGCTAAGATAAAGAACATTAGAAAGTAAAAGAAACACATATTTTAATGATAAACAGTAAGAAATACGACTTAAAAGACTTAAATTAATCAAATAACTTAAGTCACTCTAATGATGCATGTCCTCAATTAACATATGCACAGACCACCATGGCGGTTGTTTTATATTCAAATTTGTTTTAAGTAATCATTTTAATTGGTCAATAGATATTCTGTACGCGTTTCTATAACACCTGAGGGCGTCTAATGTTGTATCATGATGTAGCTCGTTTTGTATAGGTAAGTTCTATTGTTTTATAGAGGAGGGGGCTGGGTGGGCCGTGCCCACCCCACTTTAACAATAAAAAAACCGGACAAGCGCGAGTCGGGCTCGCCCAACGAGGGTTCCGTGCAAAAATTGGAGGTGTCGAGCTTTTTCTGCAATTCAAGCTTAGCTTAGCCAGAGCTTGAATTGCAGAAATCTTGCTTGAACTAGCGACTTTAATACCATTATTTGCCCAGCGAGTAGTAGTAGTAGTAGTGTTGAATAGCGAAGCTCAGAGCGAAGAAATGTAAATAATTTCCTTGAGTAAGAATCGAACTTACAACCGTCGCGTTTACAGTCTTACACTATACCGCTGCTCTACGACAGGAATGATTATATTTAAATTATTTTCACTTCTTTGTTTCAGTAGACACCTAACCCGTACAGTCTAAAGTCAATAAAAAAAGCGAAAAGTAAAGAACTATTTCGTTTGGCATTTGCCATAGTGTGCACTAGTTTCCTTTACCTATTCTGGGTATATGAAGGTATAAAAAAATAAAAACTCATCTCACTGTAAGCGCGACAGTTGTTAGTTCGATTCCTATTCGAGGACATGAATTATTTTTATTTTCATCGCTCTGGTATCAAAGTAAATCGCGGCGTTGAGTTCCGCCACTCGTCCTGCAATGTCTCGAAAATTGGGCAGAAAGTGAGGAATGGAGTATCTTAATACTAGTTTGTCTTTATCTAATCCTGCTGTATGCGGAATACAGCGTAAAGGATATAAAATTAAAAGATAACCGCCTTCACAGATAGCCGAGTTTTTCGAGGCATTGCGTGTTGAGTGGCAGAACTTAACGCCTGATTTTTGCTTTGGTGCCAGAGCGAAGATATTAAAATACAAAAAAAATATAATGCATTACCGCAAGTAAAATTGAACCCACAACCGTCGCGTCACAATCACATTCTTGTACCCCTGCGACACTGGCCCTACGAAAAATAAAAAATACTACTTAAAAATACATAATATATTGTTATACGATCGGTTAACGCAATTTCATCATCTATTTCCACATTCAGTATACATATGAGATGCTAACAGAATCACAATTATGCTCCAAAAGAGCCGACTCCATACAAATTTATTAATTAACACGCTGCCCGCGGCCCCTGTGCCGCCTCTCGCTACCTTTTAAAACGTATTTAGACTAAATATTGTATTATTATAGTAACTACTTACTGCTAATACAGCGGTCTTATTCTTGAAACGTGTCTAGATTAGATATTAGTAAATACTAGCTACCCACTCGCGGCTTCGCCTGCTTAATCTGCTATTATATATTATAGCCAAATTATACAAAATCCTTATATAAATTGATGCCTTGTTATGTATTGTTGTGTTATTCTGATGTATAAGCAGCATTACTGTAAAGTTGCAACTAAATTCGTTCTGTAGTTTTTGCGTGAAAGTGGAGCAAATATTCATTTTCACGAACTTTCACATTTATATCTATTAGTAGGATACATGTGTAACTGTAATGGGTGGGTTTGGGTTCGAATCAAAGGTAATAAATTGTATACAAATGTATAATGAGATTTAGGTTTTTTTTTATTTAGTGTATAGTAACGTTGTGAATATGAAAGTCATCGTGACGGAGTAGCAAAGCGTCTGACTGCAAACACAATGGTTGTGGGATCGATTCCAGCTTGAGGGAATGAATTATTTTTATTTCCTCGCTCTCTGGTAAAAATACAAAGAGTGGTGTTGTGTTTCGCCACTCAACAGGCAATGTCTCCAAAACGACAGGAATCACATGGGCCACAGAACAGAAGGGCCCCTCTAACCTATCTAAAAAAATACCCTAAAAAGATTAAAAAAATGAGAAAAAACATGTAAGTTAGTTGAAAAATGCTTGAAAATGTGTCAACATTGAACGATTTCCACAGAATTCATTCCAGATGATATTTATCACGGAAACCACGAGAAATTTCGAATATGCCCAAAGGAAGTATATCAATTAGGCTAAATATGGAACCGGCTTTTTAAATTAGCTTTGTAGCGAACATTCTTCTAACGAACGCTGGAGTATCCCACGATACAAACCAAACGCGACTATTTATCTGTTAATTATTATATTTATTTAACAATGCCAGAACTACATTCTCACGCGTACATGGAGGTGGTGGTGGTGGGTTCGAAACTTATTCGAATTTATATTAACCAAAAAAGAAAATTAGACTTCACGCTGAAAAACAATCTTTTAGTTGCAGAGTGAAACCAGTGTCAACGTTCCCCACTTTCCACCCGAGCTCGAGATATTATCTTTAATTAAATTTACTTTGAAAAATAATTCAACTTACACATAATAATCTATATCTAAATACTATTTTTTAGCTTCACGCTGTATCCCACATGTAGCAGGATAGGAAAAAGGAACCAATTGTTAAGACTGGGCTCCCTCCCTACTTTCCGTCGATTGCTCGAGGCATTGCGTGTTGAGTTGCTGAACTCAACTCCGGGCCTTGCTTCGGCACCAGAATCACATGTTCCCGTCGCCTCGACCGTCCTCAAATATCTATTGACTATATAGTCATTATAAAATCATGAAAATAATAAAAATCATAGACATATTAAATCGTGAAAACCAGCAGAGGCCAAGTCCCGCTTTAACTTACCTATATACGCTTATGTTAATTTTATTACCTAAATCTTCATTCAGGTCGTGTGTTGCGTAAAAAAACGTATAACGAAAAAAAATAAACTCATAAGAATATGTTTTTTTAGTTTCACGCTATATCCGAATGTTACATGGTATACAGAGGGAACCTAATGTTAAGTCACTCAGTTTCCATTAAGACATTTCTATTCCCCACTTAACGCCGAATTCTAAAGGGATCGTACATTTAGTGGTGTAACTTAACACCGCGCTTTGCCCCGACACCAGAGCGAAGAAATAGAAATTATTTAAATAAATATTTCATTTCCTCGAGTGAGAATCGAATCCACAACCTTTCTCGTTGTCACACACTTGTGCCCCTGCGCCACGACTGGCTTCTAGTCTATATATTATTAGTATCTAAATATAAATATCGAAGTATATTTAATGCCTAACGTAATTAAACACTTAACGTCGAACGGTGGAAGTAAACACGGCGATATTTTAAGAAGGCTATCAATCGGCCAGTCAACTGAAATCTTGGATTGGTCGGCTGTGTGGTGTTCCGGCAACTCGTTTTACTATTAACTAGTGGTTTTGGTCATTGACTGAGTTGAAGATGTGTTGTTGGGTTATATATTGTGGTTGATTGTTGAACTTTTATTTGTTGATAATAGTTATTGGGTTTTGTGAACATATACTTATTTAGAAAACGTACAAAAACCAGGCGCTCTGACCACTTAAGCCATGCGTAACGCATGGCTTAGTGGTCAGAGCGCCTGGTCGGTTTCCAGGAGGCGCGGGTTCGAGTCCCGCTGCGTTCAAATTTTTATACATTTTCTAAATAAGTATTTTTCTTTCCTAAGTGCGGAATAACACTTTAAAAATGTTTAAAAATTTTGTGAATATAATTCTGATGAGCTTTTCTTAGATTTCAATAGAAAAAAAGACCGATGTCCGGAAGTGTAAAAAATGCTGAAGTAATGATGGTGATTAAATAAAGAAATATATAAATTTGTCTGCTATAGAACCTCACAGTGACATTCTTTTTATATAACATCGCTATATTTAATGCTAATTATACTATATATTTTAATTTCATTTGAGCTACATGCTTTGAAAGTAATTTTACAATATTATTTAAGAATACAGTGCAGTCTGTATACTGATAAAAGTATTTTAAATTTATTTTTAAGTTCCTAGCTATATGCAAGTACATTTAATTTTAGCGACATCTACTGTTCAATAGCAAAAGTTATGTAATAGATACTTTTTCCCAATTGATGGCGCTAGTGTTTTTTTTTTTTTTTTTAAATATATTTGTAGAGTAATAGCTATATTTTAAGCTATTTTTTGTAAATGTAAGCTACAGTATAAATTTGAATAATGTTTGATAATATATTTTTGTTGTCAATATAATTATTTATATAAAATTATTATTTCAGAAGTAAATGAAACTAACTGGCAACACTCTTTTCAACCATTTTTCTTTCTTGACGTGCTGTCAAACAATCAAAACAGCACGTGTAAAAATGCGTATTGAAACTTGTTATTTCTGCTCCTCCAGGATATATCCTGGTCATGGCATACAATTTGTGAGAAACGATTGCAAGGTAAATATTAATAGACCAAAAATCTTATTAATAGTAATTAGTTTTACACGACTATTTCTCCGTTGCGTTAACCGTACCGTAATATCATCAGATTTTCAGATTTTGCCGATCAAAATGCCATGCAGCGTTCAAAAAGAAGAAGAATCCACGTAAAACTAAATGGACCAAAGCTTACCGTAAGACTGCTGGCAAAGAATTGGCTATTGACCCATCATTCGAATTTGAGAAACGTCGCCATGCACCAGTGAAATATAACAGAGAACTATGGACAAAGACCATAGAAGCTATGAAGAAAGTGGAGGAAATCAGACAGAAGAGATCAAACAATTATATTATGCAGCGATTAAGGAAGGGACGTGAAGTAGAATGGCAGAGAGATGTCAGAGAAGTTCAAAGAGATATCTCTCTTATCAGGTATGTTTTAAACATCATTTTATTTTAAAATTTACTTAAAATTGCGTTAATCTCAGTAATAATATTTAATGTATTATATCGAAATTTTTAATTAGTTTACACTATTGCATAATTAAATGCAACAACATAACACAATAGGAACTATTGAAAACTTAACTTCACTCTTTATCCCTAGTGGGGTAGTCAAAGAGAATGGAGCACCAAACAATTTTTTTTTCTATTTTTGGTTATTGAGTGATGAACTCAATGCAACACTATGTCTAGTTACCAATAAGAAAATAGAAAAATTCAATATTTGCTTGAGTGGAAAAGGAACCCACAACCTGTCTCCTTTACTTGCATATTCATAAGGCCATGGCCTCAATGATTTTTGAAATTATTAACTACTCTATAAAAGCCTAATATATTTCAGAAAAAAATGAATTCCCAAAAATGAAAAAGCATTTATCATTTTAAAATAAAATTTGTAAAGAATATTATAAACATGCACACATACTCACACACTTACCTGTCATAGCGGCAATGTCGCACATGCTTCATTCCAGAAATTGAGTCACAGCAACTAGCGTCGATATGTAGCTAATGGCGGCAAAGTGATATTAAATCAACGGTACACTTAGGAATACACTTTACACACACTTTTATCATATTATTTCTGTCCACTTATTATTTTCTATGTTTTTAAATTTTTAAAGCGTCCCCCTTGCTTATCAATACATAAATTGCATCTGCGTAACATAGTTTGTCTTACTTTACTAAGTAGATCCACCGGCACGGCTAAGTCTTTAATTTTATCTAAAGCATGCATTCTTTGACGGAGCTCGTCTTTTGTATAGACTTCTGACGCATAAACTTCATTTTTTACTTGCCCCTACAAAGAAAAACCAGCGACGTGAGTTCCGGGGAACGGGCAGGCCACCGCTTAGGTCCATACCTTCCGATCTATTGTTCCCCAGATATGCCCGCGAGCGTGTTTCTAGCAAGCACTCCAGAGTGTGCGGGTGCTCCATCTAACTAAAAGCACATCTTACGATATACGCATAGGGGGCTCTGGACGACATATTCTGTTACGGTGCCGCGTATGAGTTCTAAAAATTTCGTAATATTTAAATTGCCGCCAAGAGTAACTGGCCCTAATATTTCATTTCGATGACTTCCAGCCCATACATTGACAGCAAATCTGTATTGATGATTAACTTCTCGAATTAGATGTAAATTTTATTCACTTCAATATTTTAAATTTTGCGAGTTATGGCTAAATATCGGCATAAACCGAAGTCTGGTTCAGTCAGGTAGGTAGGATAGCCAAGTAATGAGAGAAGCAGCACTATTAAAGTCCGAATAACACACTAGAGTCAGAACAAAATAAGTTAACCGATAAAAGAGCAAAATACAAACAACACAATATTTAATAACAAAACTTTAAATCTTTTAACATCAACAAGAAAGCTGTCAGTGTTGCAAGTGATCGGCCGTCAGTGTGGCAATTGCAAAAACTTTTAAATAATTTACAACAAGTATATTTTTATATTTTATTTAAATTTAAAAGCCTAATAAATAAATCATAAAATTATTTTTATGTTTATAATTTTTTTTTTTAAATTATCCCAAAATTCGAATAGTAGTTTTCATTACAGATTTAAATTTTATTAATTGCGTTTATAGTAATAATAAATACAAGCAAAATTAATAAAATATTCATTTGGGATCGGTTGACACTGCTCATTACTTAAAAAGTTACTATTACAAGTCAATTCACTAATTTTTTATTGTCTTTTTTCACATAATAGCTATAAATAAAGATGTATGTTACAAACAATAATTTATCCTTCTATACAATTTTATAAACAGAAATATTAAATGATTCAAGTTGTCAATAATCTCCGAAATTTTAAAATTTTAAAATACAACATGGCGGAAAGTGGCATTCAGCTTCGTCATTCGAAAGTTAGCCCTCTTTAAGTTTCGCGCCAGTGCTGGGATATCGTGCACGAATGATTGCTTAATATGTTCATAATAAATGTAGATTATACTTTTTACGCATGATTTGATATTAAAATAATTAATAAAATTATCAATACTATTTACAAATAATTTCTTAATGATATTTTTTTTCGTATTGAGTTTTCGTAGGTTCCCGTGTAATATTATAAGACTCGTTTCTATTTAATTTCTATACGATTTTGTTTTAAAATAATTAAGCAAATGTAAATAATACTAAAAATCTTAATAAAAAAATTAAAAGTATTTTCGAGAAGTAGTTTAATTAATGGCAGGACCATGTACTATGAACTATTACAATAATTTTTAATTATCTATGACTGTCTAAGTCAACGTTTACTTTATTTTGGCGCCTTTGGATTTTGAGTGATTATTAAGTATTTTTAATTATTTGGATGTTGTTTAATATTAATTTTATCATTATGACGAATATGGCATGTGATTACTGAGTATTTCTCTTAAATGTGAAACTATTGTGTGTCAGTATTTGAGTGTACCATCAAAGACTAGAAACGATCAAATGTGGAGTTTTTAATATTACTTATGATAAAAATATTAGTGGAAATTAAATGTGAATTTTTCAATTAAAAATACATTCTTTTAAGACTAGAAACGATCAAATGTGGAGTTTTTAATATTACTTATGATAAAAATATTAGTGGAAATTAAATGTGAATTTTTCTAAAATGTAAATCCTTCAAAATGCTTTTTATATTAAAAATATATATTTTTCATAATTATCACCATCTTTATTCATTCATGTCCTCATATCATCAGCCATAGCCTAATGGATCATCAGAAAGTTGCCAGTGTATTATTGCAATACTTTGCTATATACTTTACAACATTCTTTTCCTTGCCTCCTCTCTGATCAACACATTATATGAGGATTCTTAAAGCATAACTGTTTTGCTGGTTAGTCAATGAGCACCAATGTTAAGTAATACTGTGTGTTTTTTTAAACTCATGGCATTTGCTATAACTTATATGTTTATTTTTTTATTTTCAGATCACCAGCTGCAGGTCTCAAACAGAAACAAGCCGAAGAAATGGAAGTTGAACCTGAAACTATTGAAGTTGTCGATGCCAAGGGAAGGAAACAAGTGATAGAAGCACCTATCATGGTGCCCGCTGTGGGGGAGATGATAGAGGAGGGAGGAGATGTGGAACTGTAATTGATTAGGAAATATAAGTTTTACGCTAATATACTTGTTGTTTTATTTAGAAACTAGCAACCGACATGATGTTTCATCTGTTTAATCTTATTGTAATTAGCAAAGTTTATTTTTTTTTGTGTAAATTGTAGCTTATGTGTTATTCTGATGTATATAAGCTACTATAAAATTTCATTTAAATTGGTTTAGTAGTTTTTGCATCAAAATAGAATAGACATCCATATCCTCACATACTTTTGTTTTGCTTAAAGGTATATTATAATTTTTATTCAATTTTATCTTAATTAAATTAAAGATTTAATGTTGGACTAGAAAATAAAATTTAATGCAAAACAATAAACTAAATAAAAGGTTTAATAAATGTTTCTCATTCTAATAGCTAACAATTGAGGAAAATAAACGATTTTCACCAATAATATAATGAAATAGAATTCTACATTTGTTTTGAAGAAATTTATTAAAATTAGTTCAGCTTTATAGTCTTAAAGTTACACAAAACAGCAATATGCAGTTATTTTAAATATTTAGTCACAGAACTATAGGAACAATTGGAAGACCTAAGGAAAAGTTATGCATCATCAGAACTTACTTTAATTTTCAAATATTAAATAATTTATTTACTAAGCTTCTTTTTGTAATAGGATAAACTGTAATATGATTCATGGTGAGACTGTGGGTTGGCGGCTGACAAGAGCGAGTGTTGCAGGTTTGATTTCCAATTGGGGCTTTCATTTTTTATGTTTTATTTTTTTAGCTTCGCGCCTTATCTGTATCCCGCACACAGCAGGGTAGGCAGAGGGAACCTAGTGTTAAGACACTCCGTTCCCCACTTTCTGCCGAATTCTGGAGGCATTGCGTGCTGAGTGGCAGAACTCAACGCCGAGCTTAACCTCGACACCAGAGCGAAGAAATGGAAATATAAATTTAAGTAAATATTTCATTTCCTCAAGTGGGGATCGAACCCACAACCAGTCGGTTTTACTGTCACACCTCGTGCCGCTGCGCCACGACTGGCCTTATATCTTGCGGGGTAGCCAGAGAGAATTGAGTGGCAAACGCTACGGTTTACACCAGATCCTATCTGTCTTCAGCCTATAATGCTGTACAGGAAGCTGTATAAAATAAAATAATATTAATAAGAATAAAATATATTTATATAATTAATATAGATTAATGATTTTTTTCTTAATAAAAAATTATAAGTAACAGGGAACAGTCGTGGCACAACAGCCGGGGTACAATCGTGCGATTATAAGCGCGACAGGTTATTAATTCGATTTCCACTCAAGGACTCGTTTCCTCGCTCTCATAACGAGGCAAAGCATGGCGTTGAGTTCCGCCACCCTTCACGCAATTATCCCAGAATTCGTCTGAAAATATCGAAAACGATAGTGCCATAATGGGAACGGAGTGTCTTAACACAAGATTCAGGATTCCTCTGCCTAGCCTGCTATGTGCGGCATACAGCGTGAAGTTAAAAAAAAAAACTAATTATATTACCTTATTAATATACAGGGTGGAAGTGTCAGCACCACATTAAATGAAACCACAGTTTTAACTACTCTATAAAAGCCCAATATAATTCAGAAAAAAATAAATTCCCAAAAATGAAAAAGTTTTTTTTTTCAAACAAAATAAATAATAAAATTGTCATTTTAAAACAAAACGCCATTTGTAAGGATGACGCACGCACACATAAACCTATCAAAGGAACACCGCCGCACACGCCTCATTTCGAAATCGAGTCGTATGTATTGGCGATAAAGTTCAAAGTTGTTTAACCTTAAGTAGTATTTTTGTAGTAGTAAGTGTTTATGTTATTGGGATCTATACGTAATCGCGTCACACGAAATACAGGTATGGATAAAAATCGTGAAATGAAAAAAAAATCCTACGTCCAAACTGTTGAGGCATCTTGATTAATTTCTGTAGGTATAGGTTTGAAATATTTTACTCTATATGCTGTTTCCGTAAATGGAGCGCTGCCTCTTCCACCCTGTATAGCAAGATTTTTCAGAAAAAAAATAAATTGCAAAAATAACTTTATACGTTGCAAAAATAACTTTATACGTGCGTTAATATTACATATAAGCCAATAAATATGATGAAATCGAGAAAAATATTTACATTTCCCATACAACGTGTTCCCCTTTAGAGTTTGAAGGCAAATTCGAAGAATGTCGTAAATACATAGCTACCTATCTCACATATAGTACTAGGAACTTAAAAATATTTATTTATTTGTTATTGCCTAATAAATCGTAAGTATTTCGTCAACTACAAAATTGTGTGGTTAATATAAATAAAGTATTGATTTCCAACGCCACCAATACCTTAATCCCCTTAGATGTACAGACAGGGGTTGAAAACTCTGGGAACATAAGTCTTATTTTTGTTATTATACAAAAATATACGAATATATCTATTCATTTTACTTAATTGTCATTTAGCAGTCTGTTTGTTCACGATAAACAGTAAAAAAAAACAATATTTGCCATTCAAAACAAAACAAAATTCAATACAGCGTCTTTGGGGTATTTAGAGATATCTTCTGGGGAGAAGAGATTGGCTTTAGATTCTAAGTGATCTTTTTGTGTAATAATTTTGTTTTTACTTTTAGGTAAAATTTTTTGTTAATAAAAATTCCGGGTAGAGCCTGTGCCTATCTTACCTCATTCTTACGTTCCTGTACGGCATTTTATTTAACTCAATTACTACTCGAGGAAATTACATATTAAATATTTTCATTTCCTCTGCAACGAGGCAAATCGCAGCGTTGAGTTCCGCCACTCAATACGCTATACCTCCAGAATTCGGCGGAAAGTAGGGAACGGAAGTGTCTTAACGCTAGATTCCCATCGCATCGCATATCCTTCGAAGAGATTGCATCTCCACGGCACTCATATTTCTTTCATTTTTCTTCTGTACCTAATACCCACGTTTTATAACAGCGTCGGTACTAACACTGTATTGTGTACGGCCAAACGCACAGCTGTGCTGACGTTTCGCCGTCTTATCAATGCAGCTAAGGCTCCGTTAACCTTGTTACTGGCAGCAATACGCCTTTCCACATCCATCTCGTATCTCCCATCTCTACTGAACATACTTCCCAAATATACCACTTCATTCATTTGTTCTAATTACCATTAACTTACACTGATCTTGCATTCCGTTCTTTCTTCATTTTTTCAAACACCAGAACACTTTGCCTTATAATAACATATCAATATAGAATATAAATTATTTATTTCTTTTTACTAAAATAAAAAATTACAGAGATATTTGCAAAGGTTTCCCACTCCTGTTTAATCCAATTAGTATCGGTAGCATGTCTAGATTAAGCACCCAGTCTGTTTCCCTGCCTCGTTGTAACAGTTCACTACGGTAATTCAAAATGGCCGTTTACTCTTACTTAATTAGTATATTGGTGGCTGTCGTGTCTTACATCGTATACCAAAAATACACAAATGTCTATACAAGTTTCATTTCTAAACCTGAAAAAAGATATGATTATATCATCGGTAAGATCGTTTTGTAGACACTTCTGTCTTCTCACTTTATTTTCTTTTTTATATTGAGATATATTGTGAGAATATATAACTGAAATAAAGTTTCTGAAGCTGTTGTGAAATTTGTTTTGAAAAAAAAAAACAAGTGTTTTTGAAGGGAATTTTAGAGACTAAATTCTGTTGGAATCTTACATAATATGCCAGGTTTTTATTTATGTGCATTAACAAGATCGAGATCGTCGTAGCACATTGGAACAGCGTCTCACTTTAATCGTGACTGTGGAGGGTTCGATTTCGACGTGGAAGAAAGAGTTATTTTCATATCCCTGCTCTGAGAACAGAACAAAGGTTTCCACGTTGCGTTGAGCAAGTAGCAAAAGAATTAGATATCTTAATATAAAATTTTCTTTGCATATTTTACTATATGGGGAATGCAAGCTGAACTATCTTTCTTTGAAGCTATCTATCTTTATTGTTTCTTAACTAGAAGATTTTTTTGCAGTCGGTGCTGGAACAGCAGGATGCGTGCTCGCAGCCCGTCTCTCAGAGGACCCCAAATTGAAGGTATTGCTAGTGGAAGCTGGAGACCACATGGGCTACTTCACCAAGATACCGCTAGTGTCGACCGCAGCACAGCAAGGCAACAACGACTGGTCAGTGCACGCGACTTCGCAGAAATATTCATCTTTTGGACTGCACAAACAGGTATTATCAAACTTACGAACCTCTTAGTTGGTGCCAGCCGAGGCAAAAATAGAACACAAGTACTAAATATGTCAAAAATAAGCTAATTAAAATTTAATAATCGACACCAGCTCCAAGATCACAGATTTCAAACCCTCACAAAGCAAGGTAGGCAGAGAGAGAGTTCTCCTGTTTAGAAAGGCGAACACGTGAAAGCATAAGTTTAGAGTTTTGGTTCAGGGAGAAACATTGCATATTGAATGATGAGACCAATGTAGCATTCTATCCGAGCGATAACATCGATTAGAGATTATATATTTCAAAAAATTTAGTTTGCATCATCAGTTTTAGCAATTATGCAATAAAAGTAAAGTACCATTAATTTATACCTACTTCTAAAATAATTTTAAATAATTATGTAAACGCGACTGGTGGAGGGTTCGATCCCCACTCGAGGAAAATGAAATGTTTATTTAAATTTATGTTTTTATTTATTTGTTTATGTTTTTATTTATTTGAGGCCGGTCGTGGCACAGCGGCATGAGGTGTAACTGCAAAACTGACCGGTTGTGAGTTCGATCCCCACTCGAGGAGATGAAATATTTACTTAAATTTATATTTCCATTTCTTCGCTCTGGTGTCGAGGTTAAGCGCGGCGTTGAGTTCTGCCACTTAACACGCAATGCCTCCAGAATTCGGCAGAAAGTGGGGAACGGAGTGTCTTAACACTAGGTTCCCTCTGCCTACCCTGCTGTGTGCGGGATACAGCGTGAAGCTAATTTTTTTTTTTTTATTATTTATTTATGTTGTTTCTTCGCTCTAGTGTCGAGGCAAAGCGCGGCATTGAGTTCCGCCGCTCAATAAGCAATGCCTCCAGAATTTGGCAGAAAGTGGGGAACGGAGTGTCTTAACACTAGGTTCCCTCTGCCTACCCTGCTGTGTGCGGGATACAGCGTGAAGATGATTTTTATTTTTTTTTAATTATTAAGAATATAATTCGTAAGTTAAATATTTTTTTAGGTTCCAATTATTCCACGAGGTAAAGGTCCAGGAGGGTCCAGTCAAATTAACTTTCTGCTCCACGGTTTTGGTTTGCCTGAAGATTTTAATAGATGGTCAAGACTTGGTTTCAAAGGATGGACCTTAGAAGATTTAAAACCATATTTCCTAAAAGCATTTGGAACTGTAAAAAGTGAGTTTGATTCGGATTTTTGCCCACCAAAAGGATTTTGTTCTCAGGTGAGAAAATATAAGTGTAGAAGGGAGTGAATTTTTATTATTTTTTTTATATATTTAATTTTATATAAAAAATATACTAGAAGCGTTTTTTTAAGTAAGCTAAAGGAATAGTCGAAAGAAAACAATTTATACTTTTTATGTTTATTAACATAGCTTTTAAATTCTATCAGCAAATATATAAATTATTCCTACATTTTATAGTGTTTGACAATAATGCCAAAAAATGCATTATATATTTTTTTATTTTAGTAATATAATATTACTGGCCTCATAGTATATATTATGAGGTCAGTCGTGGCGCAGGGACACAAAGTGTGCCTGTAAATCGACTGGTTGTGAGTTCGATCCCCACTCGAGGAGATTAAATATTTATTTACATTTATATTTTCATTTTTTCGCTCTGGTGTCGAGGGGAAAGCGCGGCGTTGAGTTCCGCTTCTCAACACGCAATGCCTCCAGAATTGGCGGAAAGTGGGGAACGGAGTTTCTTAACACTAGGTTCCCTCTGCCTACCCTGCTATGCGCGGGATACAGCGTGAAGCTGAGAAAAAAAATACATTATATGTTTAATACAATTTTCAGGCACCAATGAAGTTAAAGCTCATTGATGAAGAAAACGAAATGATGAAAGTTTTTAAACAGGCATCTTCGAGTATTGCAGACAAACATACTTTGTTCAGAAAAGCCACAGCTAATGTCCGAGATGGTAACAGGTTCCAAACTTTCGACGCATACCTCAAGCCGGCACTGAAAAGAAAAAACTTGCATGTGCTGCTAAAGACTCAGGCGATTTCGGTGAGTTTTAATTAAAATAAAAATAATAATATTATTTTTCTTTCTAGCGTTGATTTATGGATGGGAAAAGGCCATAGTACCATGCAGTCTTCTTATTTAGTTTTCGCTCGAACGTTGCATGTTGAGTGGTCGAAATCAACACCACGTTTTATATTTGTAGAATAGATAATTAAATATAATTCCATGCCCCAAGTGGGGATCGAATTCTCAACAATTGAGTTTGCAGACAGAAGACGTTTCGCTGAGTCACGATGGCCTTAACAAAAATTGCTTTGTATTTTTAATGTTTATTACCGCTTAAAATGGAGTGGCAAAAAGGCAGATAGACTGTCGAACATAAGTTAAAAATTAAAAAATAATTCAGCTTCACGATGTATCCCGCAGCAGTAGCAGAGTAGGCAAAGGGAGCCTGGTGTTCGAACACTTCGTTCCACATTTTCCACTGAATTCTAGAGGGTTTGCGTGAAGCGAAGCAAGCGAAGCGAATAAATGAATTGAAACGCTATATTGAAATAATAAATAAATAAATAATAAAAATCCCGTTAACCTGGATGGGGATTCAACCCATAACACGTAACAACAGGTAAAAACATAAATTTAATTTTAGATCAGATTTGTGAACAAAAAGGCTACATCACTCTATATTTTACAAGACCATCGGGATTTGGACAACATATTCGTTAAGAGAGAGATCATTATAAGCGCTGGTGCCATTAAAACACCACAGTTGATGATCTTATCGGGGATTGGACCTAGAAACTTAGTCAAAAGGTATTATTGAGGAAGAAATTATGTAATAAACTTTATTTTATGTATATATATTTAAATTATAAAATATGTTATGTTATTAACAATTATATATTCAGCTTCACGCTGTACCCCGCACACAGCAGGGTAGGCTGTAATAATATCTACAATTGAAAAAGAATATTATTTTATCATTAAAAGGGAAATAAATATAAGTCATTCAATTTAAAGTAATACAGCGGAATGATAAATCATTACAGTCTCCGCTTTTGGCATATTTCTAGTCAACGCATGCTGTAAGTGGCGCGCCGCTAACATCCTGTGTAAAGTAGATAATATCTTCCTTTTTTCATCTTACTTTTTCAGGGGAGGCAGAGGGAATCTAATGTTGAGACACTCCGTTCTCCACTTTCCAAAGAATTTTTGAGGCATTGCGTGTTGAGTGGTGGAATTCTACGCCGCGCTTTGCGTTATTACCAAAGCGAAGAAAATAAAATATTAATAGATGACGATTCATTTCCCCAAGTGGGGATCAAACACACACCACAACCGTCGCGTTTAAAGTCACACGATTAAGCCACTGCGCCCTGACGGCCTTACTTCTATAATTTCTTCAAAAAGAAAAACGGTTCTCAGGACTCAGAGTAATAATTTTGTCCTTCTCTTTTAGGCTCAGGATAGATCTTATATCTGAAAATGAACGTGTCGGTCGAAACCTCCATGACCATATGAACATGCCTCTTTACGTCAGCATCAAGAAGCCAATCGGCATCACTCTAGCCAAAGTGTTCAGTGTTTCAACTTTAGTGGACTATTTTTGGTATGGAACCGGTAAGGTGAAGAATTATTATTTAAAATTATTTTTAATCTTTACACGGGAAATACCTACCTTCTGGGTAGGCTGTTAAGTAGTTAGACAATAAGCTAAATAATAACTAAATCATCTTTAGTCCTCTTTAGGCAAAATATATGTATATGATGTTTTTTTTCTTTAGTGACAGAATCGAACTCTAAGTTAGGGTTACCTCTTAAGGAAAAAAGGTCCGTCCGTCTTTCCGCCCGTCTGTCTGTCAAGAGCCTTTATCTCAGAAACGCTTTGAGGTATCGAGTTGAAATTCAAACCATATACTCAGATCTGCGGCCCCATGATTTCCTGAATAAACATACATACATACATACATTTACTTAAAAAAAAACACACGCATGTTTTGACACTATGAAGGGAATCAAAATTAATAGAATACTTCCGGTTGACCTAGAATTATGAAATTAGGCAGCTAGCATCTACAGGTAGTACTAGTTCAGGATCAAAACATCTCCACATTTGTGGTTAAATCCTAAAAAGTACCTTAAAGGGACGGCAAAATTTGATTTTTAAGCCGCTAGTTCAAGTGAAAGTGAAAGGGCTCTGGCTAAGCTAAGCTTGGATTTCTAAAAAAGCTCGAGACCTCTAATTTTTGTACAGAACCCTCAGTGGACAAGCCCGACTCGCGCTTGTCTGGTTTTTTATATAAACTTAGTCTGGCTATAAAATAAATCCATAAACATTTACAATAAAAACTGTATATTTTTGTCAAACAAGGTATTAACAACCCAATTTTTTTTTCGCATTTATTATCCGAAAAAATATCGAAATGTTGACTTAACACTTTTTCTTATGAGTTTTTTCCTTATAGGCTATTTGGCGTTTCCACCGGTCGCCGGCTTGGAGTACAGAAATACTTCGGCTTTAATGCTGTTCTCGATGGGCTCAGCCAGTGAAAGACTATTACGTGATTTATCCAACTACAAGTCTAAGGTATATTGAATAAAATATATGACTGTAACGCGACGCGACGTTGTGGATTCGTTCTCCATTCGAAGATATCAATTATTATTTATCAATATTTTAATTTCTTCCCTCTAGCACCAAGGCAAAAGCCCGCCGTTAAATTCCACCACTCAACACGCAATATTTGCAACACGAAAAATACGGTGGAAAACGGGGAACGGAGTGTCTTAACACTATGTTCCCTCCCCAACTGTGTGCGGGATACGGCGTGAAGCTGATTTAACTTTTTTCACAGAGTATCTATTTATAAATTAATATTAACAGGTATTTAGAGAAACATTCCCTTTCCACAACGACACCAGCAAAGAGGGCTTCATGTTCCTGGCGACGTGCGTACGACCGAAGAGCAGGGGCACTGTCTCGTTAAGAGATTCCAGCACCACTATTCCAGTCGTGGTCGACCCTAATTACTTACATCGGGATTATGATGTTAAGTGTATGATAAAAGGTAAGTTTATGTACCAATATAGGAATTTAGTTCTTGAACTTTTTTTAACTTTACGCTGTAACACTGCTTTTGGCAGGGTAGGCAGAAGGAACCTCGGAACATAGTTAAGTTAAATTTATTTACAATGTTTATTTTTATGCATGTAGATTTAGATTATAGTGTTAGATTAAGTTAGTAAGTGGCAACTGAAATGAATAACTGGACTGTCTTAAGCAGATATTGTATAAATATAGAAATATATGTATGTAATAACATAAGTCTAGTTCTAGGTAATATCTATAGAAAAAAGTATTAAAAGAAATGTAAATATAACAAAAGGTACGGACCATAAAGTCTGTAGTGAAAGTAAGAAATAAAATTAAAAAAAAAACATAGTTAAGACACTCCGTTCCCATTAAGACACTTCTGTTCTCCACTTCCCACTGAATTCTAGAACTGAACTTTTTTCTTTTACATTATTTGTCAAATATAGGTAACTAAAGACACAGCTTGTAAAATGAGTGTATAGACCTTTAAATGTAGATACAGAAAACCCCAGATATTTTATATATTCATGCTCATCATATAATGATCTATGCTTACTGACAATGAAACCCACAACTAGGTAAAGTTTAGTAGAAAACTCGTTTCTTTCCTTAATAAACTAAACAATAATTAAACAAAAACAAAAAAGGATATTTTTTATTGTATTTGCTAAAAGGCATCAACTTATTTCAAATTTGTGAATGTTAATTTACTTTCAGCAATCAGACGAGCGGAGAGGCTGCTATCAACCAAACCGTTTCAAGATATAGGCGCAAGAATCCATTGGCCGAGAGCAGAACGATGTCTCACTTTCTGGAACTATACAAAACTCGACCAAATGGGACTGGTTCGGCGGAGGAAAAAGTAATAATAAATAATGTTATTGTTACTTGATTACACTTCATTTGTTTAGTTCTGACTGTAGCCAGAGAATAGCTAGGAACCTAGAGATAGAAATCTCGGAACGTAGTGTTAGAATACTCTGTTTTCATTAAGATACTTCTGTTCCCTACTTTCCGCCGAATTACCACCACTCAACACCCAATGCCGCCTGGCATTGAGTGTTGAGTGGCGGAACTTAACGCCGCGCTTTTTCTGCTGCCCGTGCGAGGAAATTATAATATTAAATATATCATTTCCTCGAGAGCCAATCGAATCCACTATCTGTCACGAGTACAGTAGCACGCTTGTGCCCCTGCGCTACGTCAATTTATGTTGAAGGACAAAAAATATGTATACTTAAAGTGACCTCTTTCTGTTTTGTTCTGTTCTGGGCTCAAAAAGGGACATCAATATATTATCGTTCATTTGGTATTTTAATTATGAGTTAGCTTTTTTGTGTACAATTCTTTTTATTAGTTTGTTTAGGTGCTTGCGATTTTTACTAGATCTAACTAAACAAGTATTTTTCGTTTTTTTCGGCTGCTTTTGTTTTTTTTTACATATGTTTTTGTTTTTTAGACGTACTTTTATATGCAATCTACGATATATCAACGCGACAAAACGGGATTCGACCGACAAAATTTTCGTCCCAATTCAAAAACGGGACTTACGTCCCGGTACCGTCTTTGGGGATATCGTGATGGGACGTCTGGTCACATAAACGTGCATAGGTGGCCTTGTCGCCCAAAAAGTATAACAACATCAAACGTCAAACGTGGTTGCGGGTTGTGGGATTGGATCCTAAACGTGTGATTGATTGATGTTTTTATTTCTCCGCTTTGGCAAGACAAAGTGCGGTGTTGACTTCCGGTAAAGTGAATGCTACATGCGGTGTTAAATGTGAAGCTAAAAAAACTTCATACATACTTAATTTAATTTAACCTTGTATGTCTGACTAAACGAAAAAAATATTTTAGTACGTACATACGAGTATGTATATATTAAAATATATTATTATATTTTTGTGCAGAATTTAACAAACATCCATAGATTAAACTTTTTTAGAGCAAAGATGCAACAACAATCAAGTAAACCCATAAAGGAGGTTCCAAAATTAAAACCAAAAATTCATAGTCCTCCCGACATATACCTAGAATGTTTGCTAAGAGAAGTCGCTGTCACTGGGCACCACGCAGCTGGCACCTGCGCTGGAGGACAAGTCGTTGACAGTGAACTCAGGTTTGTTTATGTATAACTCTCTTTTCTCCCTTTTCTTTCGAATTTTAAGTAAATTATAGAAATAACAACTTTAGCTTACCTTTTTCTGATTCACGCTGTATCACGTATATAGCAGCAACTTAGTGTTAAGACACTCCATTCCCCACTTTACACCGAGTTTTTGAGGCATTGAGTATTAAATGACGAAGCTCAACGCCGTGCTTTGCCTTGTTATCACAGCAAAGACATGAACACATTAAAATAAAATAAATAAATCAGCTTCACGCTGTATCCCGCACACAGCAGGGTAGGCAGAGGGAACCTAGTGTTAAGACACTTCGTTCCCCACTTTTCGCCGAATTCTGGAAGCATTGCGTGTTGAGTGGCAGGACTGAACGACGCGCTTTACCTCGACACCAGAGCAAAGAAGTGGAAATATATATTTAAGTAAATATTTCATCTCCTCTAGTGGGACTGGAACCCACAACCAGTCGGTTTTACAGTCACACTTTGTGCCCCTGCGCGACGACGACCTGAAATTAGCAAATTTTAATGTAATAAATAAAAAAAAAATATTAAGTAAAATTAAAACTTAATTCCTTCATTCCAGAGTCAAAGACGTCCAAGGCTTACGAATAATGGACGCCAGCGTGTTCCCTTCTCCAATATCGCTGTACCCCAACTCTGTTATAGTCGCTATGGCAGAAAAAGCGGCGGATCTAATACGAAACACTCCTTTAGTTGCATAAATAAATAAATATGGTTGTTTGTGTTTTAAATTGTTTTATTTCTTTAAGAACTACATAGATTATCCTAGTACTGGTGCCATCAAGTACTTACAAGATTTTTATAATTTTGTATGTCTTTCAATAGAGTCCTTGAATTTGCGATGAATTTGACAGCAGAGCTCATTCTTCATTTTTTCTCATCTTCGTGGCGTTTTAATATTTATAGACTTAAGTATTCTATCAGTTAGTGATAGGAGAAATTAAAAGTAATTGTAAAAACAGTACTACCAAAAATAGCCTATTAGACTGTTCGAGAATATTTACAGGATAAAAATATGTAGAATTAATGTCGATTGGATCTTATGCAGGATAGCTGACAGTTTATGTAATAAATATGCTGTAACATTAATATTGAAAAGAGCAACTGTTGAGTTCCTTGCTGGCTCTTTTTAGCAGAACTGCCTGCTGATCTTCGCAAGAACATCAGAGAAAGATGTGAGAAAATGTCCTGTTGCTGTCGCTGTATCCTGCACAAGCTGGAACCTGGACCCTCTAAATTTCAACCTATCCTTTAAAAAAAATGAATATAATTAACTACCTACCTTTTTTAATTCTGTGTATTCCTCTAACTCAGTGATTCTCAAGCACTGTGCCGCGGCACTTTTGTGTGCATCCAAATTTCAAAAGTGTGCCGCCTAATTTTGCAAATATATAATAATGTTAATATAATTAAATTATATCATTTAAAAAGAAAAATATTTTTAACATGAATATATATTTAAATCCACAAAAAAATAAATTCCTATATTTATTTTTTTTGTCATAAACTATTTATGCGGTGTGTTGTAGTAAATAAAAAAATATCTTTTTCTTTGTGTGCCGCCAAATTTTGAAATCGTTAAATATGTGCCGCAACAAAAAAAGGTTGAGAATCACTGCTCTAACTATTTGCTCATATCAAGTGAAGGTGTGACCACGAGCTTAGAAAAAAATTGCCCCTAAATAAAAAAATAAAAAAAACACTACACGAACATATCTGTTTCAAGCGAAAGTCGACACAACAACCTCGAAATACAAAAGACGAATATACTAAGGCCATACTTAAGTACTACAAAATACATGCGTATTTATTTCATCTTGATTTGGCAACTAATTATATAAATTAGTTCTTATTTAAATACCGCAAAAAAAAAATTACATGTTTAAGCCGTGAATGTTTTTTTTTTCAGCTTCACGGTGTATCTTGCTTATAGCACGGTAGGTAGAGGGAGCCTAGTGTCAAGACACTCCATTCCCCACTTACCACCGAATTTTCGAAGCATTGCGTGTTGAATGGCGGAAACAAAAGCCGCGCTTTTAGCCTTGGTTCCCGACCGAAAATAGCGAAAAAAGAATTGAAAATAGTAGTAGTACGTCTATACTAATATATTAAAGCGGAAGAGTTTGCTTGTTCGCTTTCTTTTTAAAAGCTATTATATATTCTCTGGATCTACGTACAGTCCGTTTTACTTTTTTTTGTTTTACATGAAAGTGACATTCCTTTATTAAGACTTACCCTAAGTCTTAATTAGCCTGAAATAATGAAAAACAATAAACTTCGGCTTTTATAGCAGGTAATTTGGTCGTACACTTTTCGAGTAAATGTAATCTCTATCTCTGTAGGGAACGTGTAAGAACTATATAATAGGTCGGGACAAAAATATTTTCTTATTTTGATTGTATTATTAATAATCAAACCTCTTTGGCTGTACTGAATGTAACTGGCTGGTTTTAATACCATTAAATGTGACATTCTTTCTTATTTTTTAATTGTTTTTCAAGCAAACAAAATGAACGTATGTGACGATAAAATTCGGTACATTTTAAAGTTTTATCTTTGAGAAAGTGAAGCAAGATCGACATATTAGTAGCTACGAACTGGATGTTGATCATAAAACAGTTTTACGTCATTTACGAAAGTCTAACACTTAGTTAAGTAATAACATTTTAAATTTGTAAAAAATATTTTATATAAATAGCATTCTTTTTCGCTAATTGATAATTCTAAATAATTGTCTTTGGGTAGCGAAAATTTATAAAAATCTCCCTACAAAGATGCTAACAACATAAATAAATTGTAACACGCTTATAAAAATTTCCACGTAGCTTGATGAGAACGTATGGCGTACTTAGTAGTCAGAGCACTTGGACAGTTTCCAAGAGGCGCGGGCCAAATCTTGCTATGTTCAAAATTTTTATATGTTTTCTAAAAGACAATTTTTTTCGTTTAAAAAAAATGATTTATTAACTATAATAATGTTGTTAGTATTAAAGGTATAAGAATTAAAAAAATGCCTAAAATATGCTTTCTTCGCATGTGTTGTAGTAACTATTGGTATATATTTAAAAAATACTTTAAATATTAAATATATTCAATTACATAGGTATTAGGGCGTCGTCGTGCCGTCGTCGGAGTGCACTTAAATCGGTTAAGCCGTTAGCTAGCTATCTAGCCTGAGATTAGCGTGAACAAACGCACAGACAAACAAACTGACCAAGTTCTATTACATGCATTGTTAAATTCCCGTAATAAAAAAAAACTAATATATCTTCCATGTACAGACACCGATGAATTACGATTTTATTGTAAATATCGATAATGTAGGGAGCTATTATTTAGATTTATAGTTTACTTAATATGTGTTATTTATGTATTTCAATATTGTAATTTATTTATTTATTATTTATATACATACATACATCTAATATTGTTTATATATTTTGTAGTAAAGTATTCGTATTTAGTTTATTTATATCAAAGCGCTCACTGCCGTCGACTGAACCGGTAAGGTGCCGTAATATTTACGCCTACCCTCTTGTCGACGGCACATTTAATTATCACAGTCGTTGCTTGCCACTCGATGCGCTTTCCATACGTTCCCTTGTTTTCTTTATTATTTTCTTCCAAATTTGTATCTTTCGTGTTCTGTTATATATATATATATATATATGTTTGTGGTTGACTTTCTTATATACTGTACCGTGTTCAATTGTGATTTTACCATTCGTGTTATCACTGTATGTACATTTAAAGTGGTGTGGATTAAACTCAGTGCTAAACGTGAGTAGACTTTTATTATTCACCATCAGATCCTACAGATAAGTAGTTTTTTTTTCAAACATTCAATTGAAAATTCATATGGGAATTACGAAAATGCAACCTAAGTTTTTAATAATTTTCAGTTTATTCTTGAATGCGTTGCAAACATACATTATAGGTATATTAAAACACGAACATGTATTAGTGTATTAAGTAAATAATTTAGTAGTTTAAGCGGGTGAAGCCGCGAGCGGGTACTAGTATTGAAATAATACAACGCTCTGTTTACGGCCGCAAGCCGTAGACTCAAGTCCCGCAGTGTTCGTAGAGTTCGTGATTGAATGTATCAATCTGTTGGCAAATTCAACATAATAAAAATATTATAGGTAGCATGCGGACGAAGCCGCGAGTGGGCGAATAATAAATAATGATCTTGAGAGAGGATCGAACCCATAACCGTCGCGTTCCAGTCGCACCCTTGGCGCCTTGCGCCACCTTGAGCGCAACCCGTGTATTTTGATATATAATTAACGTAACATTGATTACTAATCTTGAATAGTATTGATGAACAGTTTTTTTTGTTTGATTTTATAAAATTAGTTTTTGTATTCGCCTACCTAATACTTATTAGTATGCTGTATGTATATGAGTGTTGTTCAATAGAGTGGACTTCAATGTCGACAAAATAACAATATTCATGAAAATATAATATAAATATAATATAAATATAGGTAAATAATCTTGAAATTATTTCGTAAAGTTATTTCATATCATATCTTTGTATCATATCTTTTGTAAAGTTGTTGTTGAAGTTATTTCGTATCATATCTTTTGTAAAGTTATCAACAGTTTTTAAGGCAAACTATTAAGTTCTCAAATTAAAAGATATCCTAAAATATAATTTTAAATAATATGCAGTAAAGGACAATTATAATGTTCAGTAAATGCGTAACGATTTAATTTAATTTAAAAAAAATAAATAAACTACTGTACCCATTGCTTAAAATCGTTTCGGAAGTTTGATTCGTCAACCAGAAAATTGGTAAAAATGGTTACTATCGGCTATCATTAAGATATAGACGTCGGGATAACATTTAAAGGGAAGCATCACGCTGTACCCCGCACACAGCAGGGTAGGCAACTGGCAAAGGGAACTTAGTGTTAAGACACTCCGTTCCCTATTTTCTGCCGAATTATGGAGGCATTGCGTATTGAGTGGCAGAAGTCAACGCCACGCTTAGCCTCGACACCAGAGCGAAGAAATGGAAATATAAACTTAAGTAAATATTTCATCTCCTCGTGTGGAAATCGAACCCACAACCAGTCAGTTTTACAGTCACTTTTTGTACCGCTTACTTATTTTTTAATAATACGCACTAATCACAAAGTGTATTTAATGTAAATTTTGATAAATCAAAAAAAACGTTATAAATAACAGCAAAACTTAAGTTTAGTTTAATTTTAGCAAATACACCATAATCACTATGTACATACAATTGCAGTATAAAAAATTAACAAGTACTTATTAGTCATTTTCCTAAACTTATAAAGCGATTCAAGGACCTTTTTTGCTTTATTAAATTGGTGTTAACATTAAAGGTAATTCAGTTTTAAGCCTGTTCTCTGTAGAACCGCACTAGTACTTCGCCGTTTTCATAATGCCAGTCTTAGACGATTTTACAAATTGTGAAAACGATGTACGATTGGATGGTAATGTGGCCATTGTCACGGGTGCTACAGCAGGGACGGGGCTGGAAGTGGCGAAGAATCTGGCAAAACGTGGAGCAAAAATCATTATAGCCGGTCGTAATCCTGAAAAACTCTTAAATGCAAAAAATGACATTATAAAAAGTTCAGGAAACAACAATATAGTCACCGGGACGATGGATTTTGTATCTCTAAAATCGATTCGGAATTTCGCTAATAATATCAACACGTTGGAGCCAAGGCTTGATATTTTGATCAACAATATTGGTGCTATTGGACTAGAAGACAGATTGACAGCTGATAACTTACACCTCATGATGCAAGTTAATTACTTTGGAGCTTTCTTATTAACATTCCTGCTTTTTCCACTATTGAAAGCCTCTGCACCAAGTAGAGTTGTAAATGTGTCATCTATATCTCTTATTTTAGGATACATTGACATAGACCATATGAATGATGTTGGAAGGTATTCTAATTTTGGACTTTACTGTAACGCTAAGTTAGCAGATGTGTTATTTACTGTAGAAATGGATAAAAGAATTAAAGGCAGTGGAGTGAATGTTTACAGTATGGATCCAGGTTTAGTAAAATCGGAATTTTTCAGATATTACAATAATACTGCATTAAAAACATTTTTTAACACAGGTTTATCAATAGTTGGTAGGCCTGTACATAGAGTTGCAACAATGCCTGTATTCTTGGCTGTTGATCCTCGAGTAAAAGAGTCTAGTGGAAAGCATTTTCGTGATTGTGCAGAATTTTACAGTAGCTGGTTTGCCAATGACACGGTTCTGTCCCGCAGATTGTGGGAGGAATCTAAAAGGTTAGTCGGTATTACTCCTGATGAAGACTGGGAAAATTCATAAGAATATATTTGCTACAAAAACCATATGGATGGTGGATGATTGTTCATAAGGATTACTTTTGCTCGTCGAATTGTTTTATACATATTTTAATTAAATATCATTTCCATTTTATAGCATTCGTTTAATTTTTATACTAAAATAAATAAATGCTCATTTTTATCATTACTCATTATATAAGTAAAAAAGTAAAAAAAATCTTTTAATGTTGGTTTTCTGGACACAAAAAGTATAATCCTTTTTGATTTTAATAAATTAAAACATTTAATAGGAATGGAGTGTCTTAATAATAGATCCCCAGGTTCCCTCTGCTTACTCTATCTATGTAGGAAACAGCTAAAAGCAAAAACATAAATAAACCTATGTATACTTTCTATTTATTATATTAATAAGAAGTTGCCTTCATTTATAAATTATTTTATATTTAGTTGGTACTGTAAGCAAATAAACATTTGTGTTAGAAGAGACTCCGTTTTTACAAATACATCAGTGTAGAAAAAAATTAAATTGAAATAGCATTAATATAATTTATACAATTATTGCAAGAACTAAAGACAAAAAATTTATACATATTTCATAAGTTGCTTTTCCTTAATATAAACAGACAGTTTTTACAACATACGCATGGGGCGGAGTATTCAACGCGAAGCGGACAGGTAAAAAAAAGTCGAGGTTGCCAATTTTGGTTATATTATAATACTAATGGCAGCCTGTGACTTCGTCAGCTTAGAAGTTATAACCATATTTTTACAGTTTCAAAATGGGATTAAAATGATATTGAAATTGATTGATTTATGAAAAAAATGAATACGCTACGTAGGTTGAGTAACCGCACACACACACACACACGCACACGCGCACGCACACGCACACGTACACGCACACGCACACGTACACGCACACGCACACGCACATGCACACGCACACGCACACGCACACGCACACGCACAGCAAATATTAAAATATGTATATAAAAATTAAATATGTGAAATCGAAGTAACAATAATCTTATTAAACAAGAGGATACGGTGTCTGCACCAAAATGGCCTCATATTTTTTCGTCAACACAAAACTACCCACCAAAATGGACAATCTTCCCTTATTTGTTAATTCAGCTGGCTTCAGCTGGCCTAATATTCTTCGTCAAATGTTACAGGCATTTAATTCCTATACGACATTGTACGGTATATTTTACGCAGCATTTCTTTATTTGTTATAGTTTAGTTGGACGTGTCCCGAGTCCTTAATTTTGAATGTATTTGGAAATATGAGACGAATAGACAAAAATTATATTCTATTATTGTTTTAATATAGCCGTACATCATTAAATTTAATGTACAAAAAGTTTTTTTTTACTGTTTTATATATAGATAATTATAGAAGTAATAATACATTATCTCGTGGACGTTTATATTTACATTAGCAATTTGTTTATTATAGCCCAAGATCCCAGGGCCCCAGACCTACGTTATTATAGCAGAGCTGAATGTATAATAAAATAGAGACCAGTCGTGGTGCAGTGGCACAAAGTGTGACTGTAAAACCGACTGGTTGTGGGTTCGATCCCCACTCGAGAAGATTAAATATTTATTTAAATGTATATTTCCATTTCTTTGCTCTGGTGTCGAGGAAAAGCGCGCCGTTGAGTTCTGCCAATAAACACGCAATATTTCCTTAATCCGGCAGAAAATGGGGAACGGAGCGTCTTAACACCCTGCCCTTCCCTCTGCCTACCCTGCTGTGTGCGGGATTCAGCGTGAAGCTGATTTTGATTATAGATAATTTCGTTGAGCAAAAATAACGCGGGCGTATAAGTCAACAAGTGAAAGTATGTGAAGACAAATTTTTTGCGAGCCAGTACTGATATTTGAGTCTCTTTATTCCTAAAAAACTGAACGAATGCAAGTCGAGCTCGCCCACCAAGGATTTCGCTTAGCTTATCCAGAGCCCTTTCATCTGATACCTCACTTGAATGGTTTCAATACCAAATTTTGCCTCCCTTTTAAGTCTATTATTTTTTATGATTTAACCACAAATGTATAGTTTCAGATTCCTTACCTAGTACTACCTGTAGATGGTAGCTGCCAAATTTCAAAATTTTAAGTCAGCAGGAAGTACCCTATTATTTTTATTTCGAAGTCAGCTGCGTGTGAGCATACTGTGGATAAACCCAGGCATTACATCAGGTTTAATAAACCCCAAATCCTCGATAAAGAAAACAGATATTATATATTCCTAGAATGATCCGCGAGGATATTGAAATACAAAAACATCCTAATTTCAATAGAGAGTACGGCTGGAAGCTTTCTAACACCAGGGACCCACCCATAAAATCGTTGAAGTCTCAAATCAGAAGGCAAGATACAGTCAGCGCATTCTACGGGAATCCAAGGCAGTACGCGAGGCAATTAAAAAAATTGGCGGTAGTTTGATATAATTATGTCAACTGACAGACGAAAGCCACCTTAGTCTACCCGTGACCACGGTGTTCGATAAAAATCGTATATATATATACGCCCAGTATTAATAACCTATCTCCAACGTCAATCTTAGATTGTTTCATATATCTATCCAATCTCTAGATTGGATAGATATATGAAACAATCTAAGATTGATGTTGGAGATAGGTTATTAATATTGGGCTATAGTCGTATAGATCAAAGATGAAAAAAACTAACATCGTTAGTGTGTGCAACGCACCCGTGCAGAACCGAGCGTTTCGTTAATCCTACTAATCTTACTTAAATCTTATTACTGAGCGGATTTAGATGAACTTTACAGTAATAAATATAACTTATACGTAACATATATGCTAGAATTTATGTTAAGATATTGTATAATTTGACTGTAATATAACAAAAAGTTACAATAAACGGGCAAATAGATATAGATACTACCTATACCTAACGGCTCGCCCGGTCTCGCCCGGCATACAATACGGTCGACGAGTTGTGGCAGCCCTGAGTTAGGCTTTCTGATCTTTTGCGCAATGTGCAGTCGCGAATAAATAATCAAAAGTTCTTTCTTTTGATTATTTTTAAGGTTCTAAAGTCAAATTTGCATAATCTACACTTGACTTCAGGGCGGCCAGAACTCATTGACCGCACGGTATTTTTATCCCGCACACACAGTAGTGTGGCAGAGGTAACCTAGTGTTAAGACACTCCGTTACCCACTTTCCGCGGAATTCTGGAGGCATTGTATTTTGAGTGACAACATGGACGCCGCGCTTTGCTTGCCACTAGACCGAGGAAATGAGAATATAAAATATAAATAAATAGTATGTTTCCTCGAGTGGGGATCAAACTCACAACCAGTTGCATTTACAGTCACACTTTGTGCCTCTGCGCCACGGCTGGCCTTTATATAAAAAGTAGTACAATTCGCACCGAAGCCGCTTTTTCATGACATTGTATTCTTTAAATATTTGTATTACTTTTTTAGATGCTACGACGACGGTTGTGTTCCCAAATTTCAAATCTCTAAAATCATGTAAGAAAGAAGTCATTTAGCTTTTTTTAGCTTCACGCTGTATGCATATAGCAGGGTAGGTAGGTCATCCTCGGGGTTTAATGTTAAATCAATCCGTTCCCATTAAGACATTTCTGTTTCCCACTTTCCGCCGATTTTGGAGCCATTGCGTGTTGAGTGGCGGAACTCAACGCCGCGCTTTGTCTCGCCACCAGAACAAAGAAATAAAAATATTAAATATTTCATTTCCTCGAGAGGGGATCGAAACCTCAACCTGTCGCGTTTACAGTCACACCTTGTGAATTCTGACCTGACTGACCTCAAAAACTATGAGTATTTAATTAAAAAATATATCCTGTAAAAGTATGTTTTTGCTTTTCCCAACTGCGTGTCGCAAAGAAGGGTAATGCGTTTATCTGTCAACGTATATTTGCTGGTGCCAAAATAGAAACCGACCAAAAATACCCGTTTGGATTATTTTGCGTCAACCAAGTGATGATTGAGCCTTGCGATCATCACTAAATATATGGCAATTATTAAAATACATAGCGACAACCAGACGCCATATTGTCAAATGAAAAAAATAAAAGTGGTCGAGCTATGTTAAGTGGCAGATATTGTTAATATTCATAAATGAATGCAAAAAAACCCAAAAAAAATATTTATAATAATTCATACTTAAGGATTTCGTTAGTGTCCTTATTATGTTGAGAAACTTGCAATTGTAGCCCAGTATGAGGGAACGGTGAAAGCGGGTTCAAATCCCCACGATATTCACTTCTTCAAAGAAGTAGTAAGATTGCTTAGGTATTCAATGAATATATTAACCATGAATTCATTTATTGACTATTAATGTAGCTAAAATAGTATACATGCCAGTCTCATTGAAACCAAGCACCTCACATCCGGCTGACACTTTCCTTTCAAAAGTTCATGTCGCAAATTGCTTCTGATAACTCCTCAGTTACAATATATAACTGTCCGCTGCTAGGAAAAACCAATACCGTAAGGAACTTTAATTGATATGTCCCTGTATTGGAAGTCTCACCTTGATAGCTTAACTACAAGAGTACGTAAAATCATTATTATTTTTAAAACTGAGGTCATCTACAGATTACTGTATTTTAAAAACAGTTTAGTTTATTACGCTCTATGCAAGTCCACATTTACATATTGTATTTCCATTTGGGGTGCAGCACCAAAGAAACTTCTCATACTCTACATTCTACCCCTGGAACGGACTGTTCTCAAAATCACGACCTTCAAACCTTTTAGATATCCCATACCTTAGTTATACGAAGATTGCGTGGTTCTTACGGAGTTCTTCTTTGTTCTCCATACTTGGTGTGCATAGAGAAATAGAATAAAAGGAAATAATACTAAATCTCGCCGATCATTTAATGTTTACCCCACGAACAAATGTTACACTGCCACTGCCCAAAGACATTTCATTTTATCGGTAGTCATCTTTGTTATAATAAAAGTTATAAAATATGCAACATATTTTCTTTTCCCTTACATGTATGAAAAACAAAAGTTAGTTTGTTTTTACAGGCCCAAGATTACAGTGAAACAGAGAGTGTTATTAAAGTAGCTACATTGTAAGACAGATACAAATTAAAATTAATTAATAAATTAATTTTTATTTTTATCTATCTATCTATATATATAAAAGGACTTGTGCTGACTGACTGAGGTAAGACGCACGCAGAGCCGTAACCGCTCATGGTAGAAACGTGAAATTTGGGCAAATGTTTATTTTCATATTCTGGACATCCACTAAGAAGGGAATTTGAAAAATTTTAACCCTAAAGGAATGAAGTAGGGGTTGAAAGTTTGTATGGAAAAAATTTTTAATCTGCACCGATTTTTATAAAATTTGTAATTCAGACTCTTAAAAATATTTCATTGAACACGGTTTCATGGTTTTTAAGAATTCAACCCCTAAGGGTTCAAATAAGGGGTTGAAAGTTTATATGGAAAAATCTTTAAATTGCCACCGATTTTTATAAAAATTTAAATTCAGACTGTTAAAAATATTTTATTGAACACGTGTTTCGTGGTTTTTTTTAGAATTCACTGCTAATAAGCGAGCGAAGCCGCGCGCGTCCTCTAGTATATTATATTTTGGGAGGCTGGTCGTGGCGCAGCGGCACAAAGTGTCACTGTAAAACCGATTGATTGTTGGTTCTATCCCGACTCGAGGATATGAAATATTTACTTAAATGTATATATTTCCATTTCTTCGCTCTGGTGTCGAGGCAAAGCGCGGCGTTAGTTCTGCCACTTAACACGCAATGTTGTGACTGTAAATGTGACTGGTTGTGGGCTCGATCCTCAGTCAACGAAATGAAACATTAATTAAAAGGAGATGGAAAGTGGTGAGCCCAGCAAATGTAAAGGGTAAAGATGTAGTCTGAAAATTTCATATTTTAAATATTAGAATACCAAAAATCCGCTCAATTGACAATCTGAAAGAGGAGAAAAATTAAAAAAATAGTTCTAGATTTTCAATTGATATAATTATTCCATTACAATACTACTAAAATATAATATTTGTTTTAATTATGTCTAAGTATTTAACGCACTTATTAGTGCATATAATCACAGTATAAATAAAGAAAATATCAATATATTACTAAGAAATCAAAAAGAAATCCATTTTTAATTGATTAAAATCAATCATATTTTAAATAACAGATGTGACAGCGCATTGACATAGACACCTTGTCTAATAATTTTTGCATTTTTTGCTTAACTCGTTTCGTTCGTTTCGATGCGTTTTGACTACTTTCCCGGATTTTGACTTTGTCTACTTTGTACGACCCTTGATTTTCCGCTGGACACCGATATCTTCTTAATAATATGACTTTTCTAATACATCATTATATTTATTTATTACTAATATTTTACTTATTCAATAAAAATAATAAACATTAGTGCTTAAACAACTCAGTAATCCCCTATTTTATAGGGGTTGATTTTATAGAAATCGTGCTGTGAACTTTACTTCACTTGTACTAAATCTCTAATAACTCCGTTCTCAGATTGCAAAAACTGATAGAACTTTCAGGAAGGAAATGATGTACCTGAATCTATTAAAGCATACCATTTTCATTTCTCTACATTCTGGGCCCAAGAATGTAGGCAATCGTTTCAGTCTCGTTTATATTGCCATATCTTTACTCGGTGTCGAGGCAGAGTGCGGCACTGAGTTCCGGCATTCAATAAGTAATGCCTCAAAAATTCGGCGGAAAGGGGGGAACGGTCATAACACTAGGTTTCCTATGTGCGAGATACAGCGTGAAACTGATTTTTAAAACTTTTTTATGTAATTATAGGCTGTATAAGAAGTATGCGAAAGTCGAGAGCTCTGAGAGCTAGGTACTAAATTATTCTCGCCAGAAACAAAAAAATCTTACATTTTAATATAAAAAAAAAAACAACAGGACTAATAAATTGATATCTCCCTGTATGAGATATCATTACAGGACAAGAAGAAATTCTTCTTGTCCTGTAATGATATCTCATACGCCCGAGTCTTCTCACTTTCATTTATAAATCTCACACCTATATCTCATATTCACATTCAGTGTCCATGTTATTAAATATGAAACCTTTTAAAAATATTGACTGTCTGAAACTAAAGCAAATGTGTACCGTAAAATAATTGCTCGCTAGGTTTTTGCAGGCGTCACAGACACGATCAGCCTAAGTCGTACTTAATATCAAACAAATAAGCTAACAAAAATTGTTTATCATAATGTTCATCTCATTCATTGATTTTATCTTATCTTATAAAAAAAAATCAATTAAATCAGCTCCACGCTGTATCTCGCACACAGCAGGGTAGGCAGAGGGAACCTAGTGTTAAGACACTCCGTTCCCCACTTTCTGCCGAATTCTGGAGGCATTGCGTGTTGAGTGGCAGAACTCAACGCCGCGCTTATCCTCGACACCAGAGCAAAGAAATGGAATTATAAATTTAAGTAAATATTTCATCTCCTCGAGTGGGGATCGAACGCACAACCAGTCGGTTTTACAATCACACCTCGTGCCGCTGTCCCTGCCTACCCTGCTGTGTGCGGGATACAGCGTGAAGATGATTTAATTTAATTTAATTTGATTTTAATTTTATTTTACTCTGAAAATCGCTAATCTCTAGCTAAATAGTGTTGTTTCCAAGCAACATTATTTATTATGTAAAGTATCGCTAGGTCCTAAACAAGTTTCGTATGTAGTATGTAGTTAGTTTCCAAACATACTTATATTAAAGAATTACAATAAATAAGTAATGAATACCTTCTTCTTTCTTTTTTCTATCCAATTTTTAGTACAGCTAGCATAGTGTTACGCCCAATATTGATAATCTATCTCCTACATCAATCTTCGATTGTTCCATATATATATTCAATCTCTAGATTGGATAGATATATGGAACAATCGGAGATTGACGTAGGAGATAGATTATTAATATTGGGCGTTAGATGGTTTGATCTAATCTTTCCTTTTATTACTTTTTATTAAACTTTTCGAGACATAACGTCATGGCGGCCAGTCGTGGCGCAGCGGCACGAAGTGTGACTGTAAAACCAGTCGGTTGTGGACTCCTCACTCGAGGAGATGAAATATTTACTTAAATTTTTATTTCCATTTCTTTGCACTGGTGTCGAGGCAAAGCGCGGCGTTGAGTCCTGCCACTCAACACGCAAAGCCTTTAGAATTCGGCAGAAAGTGGGGAACGGAGTGTCTTAACACTAGGATCCCTCTGCCTACCCTGCTGTGTGCGGGATACAGCGTGAAGCTGATCTCATGACGGAATACCACGCCGCCGCAGCACCTTTTCTTATTCTTGTCTTTTTGCACATAGGAATGAAATAAACTTATTTTCCTAAGTGGAAATCAACCTTCGCGTTTACGTTAGTCAAAAGGTGCTTCATTTTAATAAATTTATTACAAATCTATCATACTTCATAATTAAGCCTAACTCTACAAATCCTAATTACCTACGTACATAAATGAACTTAGTAACTATAAAAAGTATCTTTTAATGTAGTCTTTATATAATAAATATATAAAATATATATTTTTTTCCTTAAACTCATTTACAATTGCAAATTAACAATACAAATTGGAATTCTCATCACAGGCTAAAAACGTATGAGGAAGTGTTCTTGCTCCTACTAAGCTGTCATATTTTTTTCGTCCAAAAAACACTCTATAGTGTTTAATAGAATATTTGTTAATGAATCAAAATGCTAAAAAAAAAAGTCTTTCTTATTTAAAAAAACTGTATGCAATTATCACTGCTTGTCGCTTAAAAACTGACGAAGTCGCGACTTCAAAGTCCAGCTCTGGTTAGTGTGAGTAATACCTGACCGACCAGCATTTACGTAAAGAAGATAATAAAAAGAAATATTACGTATAGCATATTGATTTTTAATGTAATTTATCTGTGGAATAGAAAATAGAACCAGAGCAATTAAATTTTGAGTCCAATGATAACGTGTACGTAATACTGTAAACATGACTCTATAATAATGATTAGTAGTCTACTTCTCTTATTCTAACAAGTCCAGACCGTTTGACATCAACCTAGATTCCACTCCCGCAGAAGTACTAGAAGCTGCAACTGAGTTTTGCCACCTCATTCGTTGTCTCATTAACATTAACATAACATAACAAAACATTAACCTCACGTTCAAAACATATTCTAATACGGGACTTTTTTTGTCACGTGGAATTGAATTACGTGACGTTGACCATAAAGGAACACACATTATTACTAAAGTTAAATAATATTAGTACACCAGTTTTATTAAACACGTAGGGTGGAGCAAGGACCACTACTTTTACTAGATAAGGTTCCTATATTACTACTGTTTCCATTTCGTATATCTGAAGTAAATTTATTTTAATGAATTGACTTCCAAAAAATTATAAAATAGTAATTTTAAAAAATAATGTTTCTATTATAAACATTAAATAATAAGATTTAATATCTTAATCAATAAAGTTATTTATTTTTACAGTATGCAATATGTATAGTATACCAATAATAATTTAACTAAATAATATATAAATATAATAACGTGAGAAAATTGTGAGAACTCAATAGTAGCATCTACAAGACAATTAAATACCGATATAAAAAAATAATAATAACAAATAACGTTGCAGAGCACGTTTATGGTTCCACTTCCTTTTAGCCTTTAGTGTCTATGTAGACGTTGACCTGATTATATTGTCACATTAATTTACAATCAAATGGAACAATGTGTGAAACAAGTGCACGCCTCGATGGAAAAGTGGTCATCATCACTGGTGGCAGCACTGGAATGGGATACGAAGCAGCCAAAAGCATAGCTAACAAAGGAGCAAGAGTCATCATAGCTAGCCGCAACGAAACAAAACTCAGCCGAGCAAGAGATCGAATAGAACAACTTACTGGAAATAAAGACATCAGTTATAAATTACTTGATTTAGCTTCAGTAAAATCTGTTAGAAATTTTGCAATGGATACTCTTCAAACAGAAGAAAGACTTGATGTTCTTATCAACAACGCGGGTGCTATAGGCTTACCAGATAAGCTCACCGCCGACGGCATCAATCTAACAATGCAAGTAAACTACTTCGGAGCATTTCTTCTCACGTATCTATTGCTGCCTTTACTCAAAAGCTCTGCACCTAGCCGGATTATTAATAGTTCTGCTTCATCAATGTATATAGGACATATAGATTTTGACCATTGGAGCGATGTTGGGAGGTATAACGTGATTGAGCAAACGGCAAATTCAAAATTAGCTGTAGCTCTGTTTAATGCAGAATTGGATCACAGATTAAAGGGTACCGGTGTAACAGCAAATACTTTTGATCCATTCGTTGTGCGCGATACAAATATATTAGAGAATCTTCCTAATTTAGTTAGAAATATTTCTCAATTGTTTATAGACATGATAGGACAGCCGAAAGAAGACGTTGGTAAACAATTAACAGTTCTAGCAGCGGATCCTGCGTTAGAGACAGTGAGTGGAAAACATTATAAGTTTTGTAAAACCTGGATTAATCATTGGTTGGTCAGCGACAGGAAACTTACCAAGGAGCTTTGGGAAAGGTCGAAAGGAATTTTAAATATAACAGCCGAGGAAGATTGGGAAAGTGAGAATTAAGGTTTTATAAATATATTAATAAATAAAATCAAGCTTTATATTTATATTGATGTACATATATATCGGAAAGTAATAATATTATATCCTTAAGACAAGTTACATGGAATAATGCCTAAAAGTATAATGAAAATATCTTTGTGTAAAATTTTATTAGTGTAGATATAGACTTAATGTAACCTTAAAAAGTACCAAACAAAATATGATTACAAACATTGTATATACATATTTTTTAATCACTCTCCATTTTATTTATGTTCAGACGAATACCGTTGGCCAGCTCGTGGTGAAATCAAAAACTACAGTTTTTGTAATGAAATCTACAAACTATTTAAATACTCTTACACATGGACTCATATCATATATAATTTCATGTAGCGTCTCGCATATGACAGGGTAGGCAAAGAGAACCTCACTAGGTCTTAACCCTTTAAGACACTTCGTTCTCCATTTACCATCCAATTTTCGAGATATTGCGTTGAGTATCGGAACTCAACGCCGTGTTGTCTCTTGTAATCATTGCGAAAAAATTAAAAAAATCCATTCGCCCGAGTGGAAATCGAACCTACCACGTCCAATCGTCGCGTTTACAGTCACAGTCGGACCCTGTGCCGTTGCGCCACGACGGCCTCAACTAGCCTGAAATTATTAAAAGTTGGTATTTTTTTTTTTTTTAGTAAATTCTTATAAACCTTATGTTATTATAGTAACTTGATAAGGTCAAAAGTAGCGTAAAAAGATACAAAAGTAATATTCTGTGGCACGGTTGCCATATATCTACATCTATACTTAATATAATAAAGCGGAAGGGTTTGTTTGTTTGTTTAAATGCTAAGATCTCTGGAATTACTGGCCTGGAATTATTTTATATGAAAGCTATATTCCTCAGGAGTGCTATAACAATACGATTTAATTCTTAGTAAGCCTTAAATAATTAAATAGCAATGACTAGGGATGCCATCGTATTACTTAACCGCGTCCGCTGCAGAAATATCATAGATAAATATATGTAAGTACATTGTACTACACAAATATTTAGTTTCATTAGTTCTAAAATGAAATTGAGGCCGGTCGTGGCGCAGCGGCACGAGGTGTGACTGCAAAACCGACTGGTTGTGGGTTCGATCCCCACTCGAGGAGATGAAATATTTACTTAAATTTATATTTCCATTTCTTCGCTCTGGTGTCGAGGTTAAGCGCGGCGTTGAGTTCTGCCACTCAACACGCAATGCCTCCAGAATTCGGCAGAAAGTTGGGAACGGAGTGTCTTAACACTAAGTTCCCTCTGCCTACCCTGCTGTGTGCGGGATATAGCGTGAAGCTAATTTAATTTTTTTTTTTATTAGTTCTAAAATAAATAATATATATCTATATCTTATAAATAAGTGACAATAAGGTATTTTGTGACAAAAAATAATTGAAAATTGCAAAGTGACATTGCACAGTTTTTTATTTAGCATAGATTCAATATCTAACTATTTATTATTATTTATCTAATTTATTAGCGAAAGTTATTCCATCACCAATGAAATTTTATGAAGATAAGTTTTGGCTTTTTATAATATGTAATTTGGACGTATTATTTTCGAGAACTTGCACTTTCTCACAATTATAAAAAAAATTAAATATTGAAAATGATTGAATCTGTTGGCAAACGCAGTATAATGATAATAAAAATAAAAGGTATGCGGTAATAAAGGGTATGCGGGCGAAGCCGCGAGCGGGCCGCTAGTATTTTATAACGATACAATAAAATATTGTTTCATTTAAGTATAAAAAGTTGCCCAAAAATAAAAGCAGATGAAATGTGTTTCAAAAAAATATAACTGTAAGCATTTTTTTTCGTGGGGATATAAGTTATTTTTTTGTGCGGAGATCCATAAATTTTCTTTATCTAAAAACTGGAAAAATATTCTAGATTTGAATAATATCGTGCGTTCCAGAAAAAGAAATATTAACATTTTATAATTATTACTTAGGAAATAGGAAATGGACTGTCTTAAGAATCGGTTCCCTCTGCTTACCTTGCTGCGTAAGGGATACAGCGTGAAGCTAATTTTAATTTATAATTATTGTAAAGAAATCAAACACCTCGAGGCAACAGAACTTATATTTCTTCCAGAGTTAAATACCATTAAGCTTGTACAATGTTTATGTTTAATTCAAATACAATATGTTATTCTAAAAGATCTCTTTCTTTTTCCGCTCCAAGTCTAAAAGTGCATCTCGAATTTTCCGATCACATGAGTACAAGTATATAAGTTGAATATAAGTTTATAGAACTACTACCCTCTGGTAGTAGGTCTATAAACTTATATTCAAATATATCTTTTAATTAAACAAAGAGGTTAATTTACATTTTTATAATAAACTAATATGAATATCAAAACTATAAATATAAAATCATTACATTATTACTTCATTTTCATATTACCTTAAAGCTATATTTATTTTCAGCTTGTTACATAATGTGGTACACAATTGTGGACATATATATCTCTAAAAGTCTAATGTTTTTTCCAAATATATTTGGAGAACCTCATTCATCTATCTACTTTTTAATTAGGCAAATTACAAACATTTCTTATAATGGAAATATAAATATAACTATAATAATACCAAAAAAAAATAATAAAATACTTTTTATTATATTTTTTTTATCTAAATTACTATAAATAACTACAATTAATTATATTCCAAACAAAATTCTACTCATGTTAAGCTTAACTTTTTAAATAAATCATAATATATTACATACTATATTATCATGTGTAAAAATAAAACAAGTTCTTTAATGTTCATTCACCTAAACATATAATGCGAACCATTGACCTTCTTTGAGTAGTACCTTGGTGTTAAAACTGAAGGTGGTTCAGTTTTAAAATTGCTGTCTGTTAAACAACACTGATAGCTCGTTATATTTTCGTAATGCGAATCTTAGACGATTTTACAAATTGTGAAAATGATGTACGATTGGACGGTAAGGTGGCACTTGTTACTGGTGCCACATCAGGGACTGGACTAGAAATAGCCAAGAATCTATCAAAACGTGGAGCAAAAGTCATTATAGCCAGTCGTAGCCCTGAAAAACTCTCGAATGCAAAAAATGACATTATAAAAAGTTCAGGAAACACGGATGTAGTAACCAGGACAATGGATTTTGAATCTCTTAAATCAATTCGGAGTTTTGCAAATGATATAAACACGTTCGAGCCGAGACTTGACATTTTGATCAATAATATTGGTGCTATTGGACTAGAAGACCGACTGACAGCTGATAACTTACACCTCATGATGCAAGTTAATTACTTTGGAGCTTTCTTGTTAACGTTCCTGCTCTTTCCGCTAATGAAAGCTTCAGCACCCAGCAGAGTTATAAATGTGTCATCGTTAGCTCTTATTCTGGGAAAAATTGAAATAGACCACATGAATGATGTAGGAAGATATTCAAATTTCGGAATATACTGCAACGCGAAATTGGCGGACGTGTTATTTACAATAGAAATGGACAAAAGAATTAAAGGTAGTGGCGTGAGCGTGTACAGTATGGATCCTGGCTTAGGCAAATCGGAATTTTTTAGACATTATAACAGTACTTTATGGAAGACATTTTTTAACACGGCTCTTACAATATTTGGTAGACCTTTACATAGAGTTGCAACAATGCCTGTGTTCTTGGCTGTTGATCCTCGAGTGAAAGAGTCTAGTGGAAAGCATTTTCGTGATTGTGCAGAATTTTACAGTAGCTGGTTTGCCAATGATACTGTTTTAACTAGCAGATTGTGGGCGGAATCTAAAAGGTTGGTCGGTATCACGCCTGATGAAGACTGGGAAAACTTTTATTTTTATAATAAGAATTTCTATAACACATATAGATAGTTTAGATAATGCTAGTTAATTAATAAGCAATAATATCTATTTATTTTATGAAATTGATTTTTTTTCCTATATTTTGTTAAATTTTATCATTCGTAGAGAATATTATGTACAAAATCTAAAAGAATTTTTGCTTACTTTTAAAAACAAAACATATTATTCTTTTTCTAAATTAATTAGGTATGTAAAATTATGCATGTTTCTTTTTTTAGCGAGTTTTTTCAAAATTAAAGATTTCAAACACGATTTTTTATAAAATAAATATATAAGTATATCCATTTTCTTCGTATCTTCTGTGCAACCAGTATGAGCCAAATTATTAACCAACACAATTTTTACATTACATTATATAAATTATTAACTTCTTAGTGTATTATTATGCAACATTCAACCTGCATAAATTACTTAACCAGGTCAAGGATAACAATTATTTAGAATCTCTAGGAGCATTAGCTATGAAGAAATGTACAGTAAATATTATATAGCTAAAGAGATTATTCCGTTAAAAACTCTATCTCGGGAACTACATGCATCATGCTGTATCTGTATCTGCACACAGCAGGTTAGGCAGAGGGAACCTATTGTTAAGACTTCCGTTCTTCAAAAATAAAATATTTTCGTATTGGATAGTCCATTTGTGACGTAAAAGTACCTCTAACCACCTTCGGTTAGAGGTATTTTTACGTCACGTCAATTGTCGCGATGTAATCTGCTGTACCCGTAAGTTCTTAGATATTCGCGGCAGCAAAGCCGCAGAAAAATACTAGTATTGTATATTGTAAATAAAACTTATTCATCAATACTTTATTATTCTAGTTTTACTACATTGAAATATAATTTATATATACGTATTTTAGTGATAGGTCTCACTGTTTTCCACTTTAGGGAAAAGTGATTAAAAATTGTATAATTATATTGTTACTGCAAGAGCTACATACTTACGAAAAAAGGATATTTCAAAATTTGCCTTTCTTTAATTAACAGACCGAGGTTATACAATGTACATGTGTTGTAAGCTGTAAATTATGTTCTAAGTAGTAGTCACCTTCACCTTGCATTAAACCACACTTTTAATTTATAAATTTTACTATTGGCAGCCTTCAATTTCATTTGCGTGAACTATAAAATGTAAAAGTTTATTTTTTTCCATCTTGCAGAGATTAAAAGAGTCCTGTATTAGTGCTCGCTCCCTTACACTCCCCAAGGAACTTGCAAACTTTATCGTTCTACGTCAGATGGCAGTCACTCATTACTTCTCTCCTTCTATTACTAACCAGCACCAATATCCAAATAATTCGATTCCCCAAGTGAGAATTGAATCTGCAGATTCACATCATGACATTCCACTTCCATAATCATCACCAGAGGCACAGTGGCCCTCACGATGGCTTAAAAAAATATTTAGACTTAAACTAAAGAATATAGAACCTAGGATTTTTTTGAAATAATTACTTAAATAGGTTAAAAAACTCTTGCACTCACTTTGCTGATGTAAAATGAACCGTCATCGATATATATAAGTCCATATTACACTTTGCCGAAAGCAGCAAAAACCAACCAACCACAAAACTAATTAAGCTAAACACATTGTATTTAGCTTAAGTAGTTTTTGTCAATGTCTGTAAATTGTAAACTGATGGACAAATGGAAAATAAAGTTAAGTACGTGGCACTATGGATAATGGTAGAACAACGGCAGATCAAAATTCATTTTTACTAAAGTCGTCCTTGACGCACTTTTTATTTTTTTTTTATTAGTTTAATAGTGGACCTTTGATGTAATGAATAATTTTTTCGTGATTTACATTTGGAATATATTTTTTTTTATTGTGAAAAATTGTAATACGTAAGAATGTCTATTTCAGGTTGTTCGCATCGATATTTTAAACTTAATTTCCTTAAAAAAATGTGCAAATAGGTATAAAGTGTTATATATTTTTAAAAAGCCTATAGTATGTAGATTTTAAAACAATTATTATATTGTGGATTTTGTGTCTATATTCCTATAAAAAATATTAATAATAAGTGACGAGATAAAAGGTACATGTTTAAAGTTCATCGAGACTTTTGACAGTTACCGACGTCTACCGACGCGTTACATTTGATGTTGTTTTATAGTCCAGATATTCATAAATAACATTTAAAAAAATCAGCTGCGGAAACGTGCGGTTTAAGAAGTTATCACGAAAACTACGACACAAGTCAGGGAACAAGAAAACTCTATCTATTGAAATTTCTAATGTTGTACTATTTAATTGATTAAATTGCGATAAATTTCAATTAAATTATTGTTATTTATTGATAAAAGATCGTTTATCTTCATTTTGGACACATTTTGCCGTTTTATTCATCAATAAAATGCACACTACCTTCGTTTATAAAATTATATAAAAAGAGTGAATTAATTTAATGAATCTATTACAAATTAGCAATAAAATTACTAACATACGTTTGATTGTTAAGTGTCTCCACTAAATTTCAAAATGGCTAATACTTTCAAGTGTTTGAAGCGTGAATTATTACTCCCATACATTGAAGGACGAAAAAACTTGAAGCAATCAATATTAGCTATCAATATTTCTAAAAGAAAAGTATCATGTTTCTGTAGACAACATGTGTTTTATTATCAGCACAATTCAAAGGAATCTCATTCGTCCTTTTAATAAACGATGGACAGAAGCGTCCCGGCAAAAGGATTCGTTTTTTTAAAAAAACAACGAAAATTGGTTAGATCCTGAATATTTTGAAGAATTAACACCCAATCATTGAAGAAGTAGCACATGAGAACTCACCATCAACGTCTTCTGGAAAACGCGGAAGACCCTGTGTCCCTATGGGGACTCATCAGAATCAACGAAGAGGCGAAAATACCGCGCTATTTAGTGAATATGGCTTTGGACACATCTGCAATGCCTATGTTTAGGGCTTACGTTCCATAGGAGGAGTTCACCAAGTATAATTAAATATAATATACTCATTATGTAATATACATTCATTCCTAATATTATTCTACTTGTAAATCAGTTTTTGTAAATTTTATATTTTACTAGAGGGCGCGCGCGGCTTCGCCCGCTTATTAGGAGTGAATTCTAAAAAAACCACGAAACACGTGTTCAATAAAATATTTTTAAGAATCTGAATTTCAAATTTTATAAAAATCGGTACAGATTAATTTTTTTTTCCATACAAACTTTCAACCTCTATTTCATCCCTTTAGGGTTAAAATTTTTGAAATTCCCTTCTTAGTGGATGTCCAGAATATGAAAATAAACATCTGCCCAAATTTCACGTTTCTACCATCAGCGGTTACGGCTCTGCGTGCGTCTTACCTCAGTCAGTCAGCACAAGTCCTTTTATATATATAGATTAACTAAATATGTGTAATCATAACTATTAATTTCTTACTCAAATAGATAACAGCTTAAGAAACATTGTTTGTTAATAAACTAATCAAATAATACATTTTTATTACTACTATAAGTAGAGTGGGGTAAGGAAATTAAATAATCTTTTTTTCATTATTTTTTTAATATATATATACTCCAATAAAAGTATAATATCTGAACTTTACCTAAAGCGCTATTTTATACTTTATGCTTGTGCAAAAATTCAATTGTTTATCTTAACAAATAAAAAAGTTATCGATTTTTGATCTGATACAGACCTCGATTGCCCATAGTGCGTGGGTTCGGTTTCGTTCGTGGGAAATAAATTATTATCATTTCTTCAGTTTAGTAGGAACACACAGCGTTTCCTTCAAGAAAGCACAGTGGGTAAAGAGAGCACATGTTACTTTTACCTAACCTACTGTATATAGAACAATGTGAAGCTAAATATTGCCATGTTCACTGCCCACATTTTATAAATAAAAATGCCTAAATTTATTTTAACCTATGATTATAAATATATGTACCTACTTATGTAAGTATCTACACATGTACCTTGGTGTCAAGGCTGTTTTTTTACCTTGGATTCATTGGTTTAATTTTAGGTATACATACATATTTTGCATGTTTTTTTGTTATTAGAATAAGTGTCCGAGATGTACTAATATTAATGGTAACGAAAAAAAATTGCCAACACGCACTCCAGATTTCGATGGAAAATAGGAAACGGCGTGTCTGAAAAAACTCGTGAAAATCTATTGATACATCTATAAATAAACGAACGAAGAAAGAAACGAACAAGAGTGAATGAACATCACAAGTCTATCAATTTAAAACGATTTTTTTTTAGCTTCACGATGTGTAGGCAGAGGGAACCTTCCTTCCTGTTAAGACACTTTCGTTCCCTCCCAACGAATTGTGGCATTGCGTGTTGATAATTAAATAAAAATATTATATTAATAATAAAATAAAAATATAATTAATAATAATAAAATGAAACACCCAAGTTGGGTATAAGATTATGTTGAAATAGGCATGTGCCTATCAAGATTTTAAAGGAGGTTTTTATCACCAGGCAGGAATGCACCTGTCCGTTTGTTCATAATGCGTAAATCATTATGTCAGTCACACTCATCTCGCTTCCGTGTGAATTACGCAAATATGGCAGCTTGGCCCAAATTACAGGCGTTGAGTATAACCCTATTGGTTTCCTTTGTACAATTTATATTATAATCTCTATATATAATAAGACAGTAAAAATATTTTGTCTGTACATTTAGTAATTTTGACTGAAATGGATAGAGGGACACTTAAAAAGACTAATAGAAAGCAAAAAGATTTTTTTTGAATTTCTTGTCTGTCTGTCTGTCTGTCTGTCTGTCTGTCTGTCGACATATTGTTGTCCGCATTTTTCTCTGAAACTACTGAACCGATTTACTTGAAAATTTCAGCAATTGCTTTGTTTTAACTCAATTTAGGTTCTAAAGTTTGGTTCATCAAAATCGGTTCATTAAAAAAAAAGTTATCGTCATTTGAATGAACTCAAGGCATTAGCTTGCCAGCGAATGTTATATAGAAATCGCGCTGGTATGACCCTGGCTAAAGAATGACATTCGAAACGTCTTGATTATATGAATGTTGATAAAAATATATATTTTTGAAGCACTATTATACAATATTTTATACAATAAAGTAAACAAGTCGTGGCGCAGCGGCAAGAAGTGTGACTGTAAAACCAACTGGTTGTGGGTTCGATTCCCACTCGAGGAGATGAAATATTAACTTAAATTTATATTTCCATTTCTTCGTTCTGGTGGCGAGGTTAAGCGCGGCGTTGAGTTCTGCCACTCAACAAGCAATGCCTCCAGAATTCGGCAGAAAGTGGGGAACGGAGTGTCTTAACACTAGGTTCCCTCTGCCTACCCTGCTATGTGCGGGATACAGCGTGAAGCTGATTTATTTATTTTAAGTAAACAAAATTGAATTGTTAGTAGAGATTACCTTCATAAATCGTAACAGTAAAGTTTAAATCGTAATTAATTCAACACAGAGATAAAGAACGATTTGATCTTCAAAGAAATATCAAGTAAATACATAGATTTTTTGGTTCGTTCGTTCGTTTGAAATAAATCTATATAAAAATGCCTAAAAACAACCTTTCTACGTGTACTCTGTAATAGTTAATATGCAAACATTACAGTTATTTTACAAAGAATATTATGAATCCTTAACCAAATTAATAATTTTACATTTAAGACTGTTTCTGAAGCAGTACAATTATTAAGTGACATCAGCACATTTAACAGAGCTTTAAAAAACATAACATAGGTAAAAAGAACGTAATGTTACAAAAAAATATACATATATATATATATATATATATATATATATATATATATATATATATATATATATATATATATATATATATATATATATATATATATGTATATATAATAAATAATTAGCTTTATGTATATTTAATGAATATCAAATATCGACATTGGTCATATTTTTTAGTTCGAAACAATCAAAAATTCTTACAGAAGTTACGATAGTGTCGTAAAAAAATCATAATAGAATATTACAGATTAAAGTAACAAAAAATCATATAAGAAGTCATTATAGTTGTCTTTATATTATATATGTTGTTGTATGTTGTCTTTATATTTGTTTGTCATTCTATTATAGGGTGTGAGACCAGTCGTGGCGCAGCGGCACGAGGTGTGACTGCAAAACCGACTGGTTGTGGGTTCGATCCCCACTCGAGGAGATGAAATATTTACTTAAATTTATATTTCCATTTCTTCGCTCTGATGTCGAGGTTAAGCGCGGCGTTGAGTTCTGCCACTCAACACGCAATGCCTCCAGAATTGGGCAGAAAGTGGGGAACGGAGTGTCTTAACACTAGGTTCCCTCTGCCTACCCTGCTGTGTGCGGGATACAGCGTGAAGCTGATTTATTTATTTATTTTATTTTATTATAGTTGTCAATCAATTCTGCTTAAATCAATAATCATGTATTTTAAGCGGGCGAAGCCGTGGGCGGGCCGCTAGTATTATATAATTAAAATAGAAATGGTAAACGAAAAGTTAAAAAAAATATTTTATTTAATTGGCCAAACTACCCCGCATAATCTAAGAGATAAATAAAATATAGTATAAATCGTTTTGTTATACCGTTTCATAAAATACAATAGCTATTTGCAAACTAAAACATTAATGAATAATTTGTTGTAAATACATTACTAAAGAAATTTTTTATTCAAACGTTTTTCACGATCCATTCGTGTCCCCGAACACTTAAACATATATAATTTAAATATTGTAATAGATCTATTGATAATTATTTAGATCTACGAGATCTATTAATGTTGCTATTATAATGTATTTTTTATCGGTTAAGTAATGTAATTATAATTATTTTTTATTGATTAAATTAATGAAAGCAATTAAATAATATACAACTGGAATCTGTTATTTACCACGTAGAGATTAAGTTCTGTTAGATTCATTAGCCGATGTATTAAATAGGAAATAACAATATAAAATATATAACTGTAATATGTAAAACGATAAAATTTATTTTAATAAAAAATGAGGCCAGTCGTGGCGCAGAGGCACAAAGCGTGACTGCAAAATTAAGTGTTTGTGGGTTCGATCCCCACTCGAGGAGATGAAATATTTATTTACATTTATATTTCCATTTCTTCGCTCTGGTGTCGAGGCAAAGCGCGGCGTTGAGGTCCGCCACTCAACACGCATTGCCTCCAGAATTCGGCGAAAAGTGGGGAACGGTGTGTCTTAATACTAGGTTCCCTTTGCCTACCCTGCTCTGTGCTGGATACAGTGTGAAGCTGAACTAATAGAAATAAAAACTACTTATATGGGGCATTAATGATATTATCAAATAATAAATTAAATTGTCGACTGCGGTGCAGAACCTTCAAGTTCTAACTGCAAGTTTTTGAAATAATGATTTCTTTAAAATGATAACTTAAAGTATCTAATGGTGCCATGATAAACTAGCTTGTAATCACGCATTCATATAACCTACAATATGGTATTTTTTTAAAGTATTCGTGTCGTTTTTAAGGCAGTTTTTACTGTCTACTATGCAAAATATATTTTTGGTTTTAGAAGATCCTGCACTGAGGCCAACGAAATGGATTCGTTATGGGCAATATAAAATCGCTTCAGCCTATAGCTTGACAAGGAACAAACACTAAAAGGATTCTGCGGTGAAACTGGAAAGTGTGTTTTCCACCGTCCTCTATGCCGTTTGCATCTCAAATATTTCTAACGTGTTATATATTGATTTGTAAAACACACGCCACCGTAACTTTGAATTAGCGGGTCCACTTTGATGGTTACGCAGTTTTGTTTTACTTTTCTGTTAGGATAATGCTTTAGGTATTTCATTTTATATTTTTTTTAGCTTCACGTTGTATCCCGCACCCGCACCAGAGGGAACCTCGGATCTTAGTGTTAGGACACTCCGTTCCCTAATCAGACACTTTGAACGGAAATTTTGTACTATTATTTTAATTATGCATTTCCCATAGTCCATAGGCAATAAGAAAAGAGAGAAACTAATTAGGTATAAGTCACTCTGCTTATTTAATTTATTTTGGAAAAAAAAAATTGCTATTTCTTATTTAGAAATTTCAGTCTCACTATACAAATTAACATCCAGACAAAACATTTATTTTTTACTTAGACTTACGTCAGCTGCTGTATGTACAATATCATGGTTCCAAATAATTATAAATGTATAATAGAAAAACAGAAATAAAATTAAAGTTAACTTGTAAATTTAAATAGCAATAGTTCTTAAATACGTATTAGCATCAAATTTCTTAAAGTAAAAAAAAAAATGTAAGGATTGAAGATTGAGGCCGTTGTGGCGCGGCGGTACTGCAAAAAGTATAAATCTTACATTTACCACAAAACTCTTAATTGTAGGAGATATTAACAGAAGAACGGGATCGCAAGTGCGCGACTGTATACGCGTCAGGTTGCTGGTTCGATTACCACTCGATATAGTGTGAAGAAAGAAATACATATACAAACACTAAACCTATAAAAACATACAAAAATATAAATATCATAAAGAAAATTTTAAATAATAAAGAAAAAGAAAAGTAAAATGTTACGGATATTAATTGAGGTTATGAAAATGTTTTTTAAATCTGATTTAAGAAGTGAGTTCCATAGGTGCTCTGAAAAAGAGGAGTTAAATATCGGGAAGTTTTTATTTTTTTTTTAATTAAAAAAATGTGCTTCACGCTATTTCTACCACGTAGCAGGGTAAGCAGAGAGAACCTAGTGTTAAGGCAATCTGTTCTGTACTTTCTGCCGTATTCTGGAGGCAATTGATCGTGTTGACTGGCGGAGCTCAACGGCGCGCTTTGCCCTTACACCAGAGCCATGAAATAAATCAAAAATCAAATCAGCTTCACGCTGTATCCCGCATACAGAAGGGTAGGCAGAGGGAACCTAGTGTTAAGACAATTCGTTCCCCACTTTCTGCCGAATTCTGGAGGCATTGCATGTTGAGTGGCAGAACTCAACGCTGCGCTTAACCTCGACACCAGAGCGAAGAAATGGATATATAAATTTAAGTAAATATTTCATCTCCTCGAGTGGGGATCGAACCCACAACCAGTCGGTTTTACAGTCACACCTCGTGCCGCTGCGCCACGACTGGCCTCAAATTATGAAATAAAAATATAAATTAAAACAAATATTTCAATTACTCGAGTCGGAATTGGACCCACAACCAAATTCATTAAAAGTTCCACTTTATAATAAGTTTAATAAATATAAATATCGATATACAGTAATAATGCAGTAGATCACAGCTAACATCACTACGCAGTCGTAACGGGTCATTGGAAAGTATGCAGCAAAGGTTAGGTATTTGTTATAACGTGGTTTATCTGTCCGACGACTGGAGCACATTGCACGATGAGTACGATTTGTATAGAGGTATCTTTTATACTGCTATAATATACTTATTTCATATTGAAATTTATATACTATATAGGTATATAAAACTGGTAAGTGATTAATAGATTAGAATAAGAGAGCGTCACGCTGTATCCCGCACACAGCAGGGTATGCAGAGGGTGCCTAGTGTTAAGGCACTCCGTTGTTCATTGCCTGTCGTGGCGCATAGCCACAAAGTATGACTGTAAACGCTACAGGTTGTGGGTTCGAGTCACACTCAAAGAAATGAAATATTTAATATTTCCATTTTCTTCGCTCTGGTGTCATGGCAAAGCGTGACATTGAGTTGAGACACCACTCAACTCGCAATGCCTTCAAAATTCAGCGGAAACTGGAGAACGGAGCATGAAACAAGAGAGGATTCCTACGGGAACAAAAAAAGTGAGATTTTCTACTTTACGTCTTAACGTCTATGTAAAAACTAGACATTGACGATTTTAGACAAGTAAAATTTTAACTCATAATTCTGAATTATATTAGTTCAAGCGAGTACGAGGTGATTAGGTTATCATATATTCAAACCTAGTATAGGCAATTGTGGCGCTGTGCGACAGCGTCTGACTCAAAATCTACCTACCCTGTTACACGCAAATCATGCGTGAAGATAAAATAAAAAAAATACATCACGCTTTTTCCTACAAAGCAGAGTGTCCAGGGAACCTAGTGTTAAAACATTCCGTTCAGATTCCGAAAAAATGTTAGGCTTTTATATGTATTGTATTACGAAATACATATAAATATATATATACGTATATCTCATGTATTTACAGACTATGAAGTATATACAGAGGTTATAAGTGACTAACAATTTCCTTCCATTATATAACTGAGGAAAGCTTTGTACGTGTAAAGTTAACTCGTGATTAGGGACGACCTCTTCTTACAACCGAAGCTCATGTAATACATTACATTATTTATAAAATTAAAAATTCAAATTAAATCAGCTTCGCGCTGTACCCCGATCACAGCAGGGTAGGTAGAGGGAACCTATATGTATTGTATTACGAAATACATATAAATATATATATACGTATATCTCATGTATTTACAGACTATGAAGTATATACAGAGGTTATAAGTGACTAACAATTTCCTTCCATTATATAACTGAGGAAAGCTTTGTACGTGTAAAGTTAACTCGTGATTAGGGACGACCTCTTCTTACAACCGAAGCTCATGTAATACATTACATTATTTATAAAATTAAAAATTCAAATTAAATCAGCTTCGCGCTGTACCCCGATCACAGCAGGGTAGGTAGAGGGAACCAAATGTTAAGACACTCCGTTCCCCATTCTCCGCCGAATGCTTTAGGCATTGTGTGTGGAGTGGCGGAACGCAACGCGGCGCTTTGCCTCGACAACAGAGCGAAGAAATTAAAATATAAATTTAAATAAATCTGTATGTATTTTATTTCCTCGAATAGGAATCGAACTCACAATCAGTGGCGTTTACAGTCACACCTTATGCCTCTGCGCCACGAGTAACCTGTCTAATAAAAACATTATTATTTATAACATTTTATAATCATATAATCAAAGGAATCCATAATTGGTCAAGTGCGAGTCGGACTCACTTATCCAGAGCTCCGTACCAATTTTGAGGATTGTAGGTCCACTTGAAGTACTACTTATAAAAGTCAAGAGACTTTAAACCCCGTATTTGATCTTAAGATGACGTTTTTGTTGTTAAATTATGTATATATGAATGAAAAGAGCATCTTAATACGGGCCTTAGTTAGCGGCCATATGCACTTTTATAAAGTGCCCTCCCTATCTGTTTTGATTACGCAATGAATTTCAAAGAAAATACAGCAAAAGTGATGCATATGTGCTTATATATCTTGATTGTGTAATTTTTTCTGTGCTCCAAGGAACAATTGACAATGATCTGACAATTTGATATTAATTTCGGCGGAAGTATCACGTGATCTCTTCGTCTGATCGTCGTAATCTTTCGTGACTTTTGAAATAACGGATTTTAGGCAGTAAGTAAGGTTTATATAAAAAAGTATCTATAATATTACTTACTTATTATTTTTAATTTTCTTTACTTTTTTGCACTATTTAGTTAAGTCCATCAAGTTTTTGTTTAAATGTGTGAAAATAAATAAATCAGCTTCACGCTGTATTCCGCACACAGCAGGGTAGGCAGAGAGACCTAATATTAAGACACTACATTCTCCACTTACCACCGAATTTAGGAGGCATCACGTGTTGAGTGATGGAACTCTAGGCCTCGCTTTGCCTCGACACCACTGAGGAAATGGAAATAGAAATTTAAATAAATATTTCATTTTCTCAGATGGTGATCGAACCCACAACCAGTCGCGCTTACAGTCGCAATTTGTGCCCCTGTTTAAGTTTGTGCATAGGTTTTATTTTTTTTTCATCGTTTAGTTTTAATTTAAGATAAGACATTATTTGTTGTTGTTAGAAAGACCATTTTGGGAATATGTATTACTAGAGGGCGCGCGCGGCTTCTCCCGCTTATTAGGAGTGAATTCTAAAAAAACCACGAAACACGTGTTCAATAAAATATTTTTAACAGTCTGAATTTAATTTTTTATACAAATCGGTGGCAATTTAAAGATTTTTCCATATAAACTTTCAATCCCTTATTTGAACCCTTAGAGGGTGAATTCTTAAAAAGCATGAAACACGTGTTCAATGAAATATTTTTCATTGAACACGTCTGAATTTCAAATTTTATAAAAATCGGTACAGATTAAATTTTTTTTCCATACAAACTTTCAACCCCTATTTCATCCCTTTAGGTTTATAATTTTTCAAACTCCCTTCTTAGTGGATGTCCAGAATATGAAAATAAACATCTGCCCAAATTTCACGTTTCTACGCACAGCGGTTACGGCTCTGCGTGCGTCTTACCTCAGTCAGTCAGCACAAGTCCTTTTATATATATAGATAGAATAGATAATGATAAGCATTTTCTTGTCTTCAACATATTATACTTAAATAGATATTGTAAAATAAATGAATAAATGAAGTATTTACTTCACGCAGTAATGGCTTCGCTCACAAAACTTGGATTTATTGAATAATCATATATATCGTTAAACCAATACCTAATGATCACAACGTGCTCTATACATTAACAGACATTTCAAAAGAGCAAGATGATGCAACCAAACACAATCAAAATTTGATGATGTGTATTCAAAACTAAATTAGAGAATTGCTTGCATTTATGACATTATAATTAGTTATTAGTTAATGGCGTTTGTCAAAATAATGTCATTTAGATATAGCGTCTGGTCGTCGTGGGTTCGATTCCCACTCAAGAACACGGGTTGTATTCATATCCTTGCTCTGGTGCAAGACAAAGCTCGACGTACGGCGAGTAGGCACAACGACCCAACATAATGTCTCGAAAATTAAGCGGAAAGTGGGGAACAAAATGCTCTAACGCTAGGCTATCTTTTGTTTTCCCCGCTTTACTCGGGATACAGTGTATATAAATTCATATATATTCAGTCTAATTTTACAATATATCGCGGCTTTGAACAGGAAAAAAATGTACAAAACAAAAACTTTACATGAACTACATTACCGTGTAGCGCAACACTACAGTGGTATCAGTGTAAAAACGTTAGAGTTTTTGTAGGAAAGGCTCTAATTTTTGCGACTATAAAAAATTAAATTTAGCAAAATTCTGAGGTGATCACCAGAAAATGTAGGGTAGGCATGGCTATTCCGGCTACCCCCTACTGCGCCCATGATTCACGGCCTTTTCTGCTGCTGATGGAGAGACGAGAAGCTAATAAAAAAAAGATCACCATCAATGCAATTAACAGCCATCAGTCTTAAGTCTTATCTGATGGTGTGTAACAGTGGGAAAGTTATATAATATTCGCGTATTGTCTTCACTTTGCCATTTGATAACGCAAGTGAGCTTCGGGTCAATTGGGTCATTAGGTAATGGTAGAAGCTATGTTATTTATTATGTAAAGAGACTAATATTATTGTTCATAAAAATTGCAGAGGCCAGTCGTAGTGCAGCGGCACGAAGTGTGACTGTAAAACTGACTGGTTGTGGGTTCGATCCCCACTCGAGGAGATGAAATATTTATTTACATTTATATTTCCATTTCTTCGCTCTAGTGTCGGGACAAAGGGCGGCGTTGAGTTCCGCCACTTAACACGCAATGCCTCCAGAATTCGGCGGAAGGTGGCGGACGGAGTGTCTTAACACTAGGTTCCCTCTGCCTACCGTGCTGTGTGCGGGATACAGCGTGAAGCTGATTTTTATTTTGATTTATAAAAATTGCAAGTACCACCTTGACCAGTCACAAAGTGTTATTGTAAAAACGGCAAGTTGTAGTTCGGTTACCACTTGAAGAAATGATATAATTAATATTTCCATTTTTTCGCTGTAGTGTCGAGGCAAAGCGCCACGTTAAGTTTCCCTGCTCAACACGCAATATCTCTGGAATTTGGTGGAAAGTGGGGAACATGTGGAACCTACACGCAGCAAGGTAGAGGCCCTGGAAGGCCCTGGATACAGCAGGTTCAGGTGCAATTCACCGAGCCACGATTAAAAACTTAAAAGACCTTTAAAATACTATATATATATACACTATATACTATATATATACATATATATTTGCACGTTTCTGCTCTTTTTCTTTCTTATAATATTCTTTTGTATTTTGTTATTATAAAATATTATAAATGACTATTGATGTATTATACAAAATTAATTGGGACACCAATACATCACTTAGGTATCTCTAATCTCTATATTATATACAAAGAAAGTCATTGAACTTGTTAATCAACGGCTTCAAGCCATCGATCACCATCTTATAGGCCTAGGACCTATATATTAGTGTTATAAGTGATTAAAGTGAAAACGTTGATTGATATGCGTTGATATGCCAAAGTTACATTTATAGTGTAAAGAAATTTTATTTTGTTATAACACGTTTTTTCTCATATAAATTAAGTATATTTTTAATGGTATTAAGGTTTACTATCAATAACGAACTTTTAAAGAATATTTGTATTATTAGACGTTCTGTTATGCGGCCTCTTGACTCAGTCTTTTTAAAAACAAAAAAACAACTATCTTTCCACAACTTTTTATTATCGATATTAATATATCATATTACTAGCGGGCGCGCGCGGCTTCGCCCGCTTATTAGGAGTGAATTTTTAAAAAAAACCACGAAATACTTGTTCAATAAAATATTTTTAAGTCTGAATTTAAATTTTTATAAAAATCGGTGGCAATTTAAAGATTTTTCCATATAAACTTTCAACCCCTTATTTGAACTCTTAGGGGGTGAATTCTTAAAAACCATGAAACACGTGTTCAATTAAATATTTTTAAGAGTCTGAATTACAAATTTTATAAAAATCGGTACAGATAATTTTTTTTTTCCATACAAACTTTCAACCCCTATTTCATCCCTTTAGGGTTCAAATTTTTGAAATTCCCTTCTTAGTGGATGTCCAGAATATGAAAATAAAAATCTGCCCAAATTTCACGTTTGTACCATCAGCGGTTACGGCTCCGCGTGCGTCTTACCTCAGTCAGTCAGCACAAGTCCTTTTATATATATAGATTACATTGGATAGTTTGGTTTCCCGAATAATGTCTATACGCGACCGCGTCCAAGATCTAACTGATTTTATGATTTAATATATTTAATAAAGAAAAATAAAATGAAATGTGCTGATCCCTTATTCCCATGCTACGGAAAATTACAAGAAGTGATATATGATAGTGTCAGCATATTGAGCCTGGGAACACGGGTTGTAACAGTTCGCTTCGGGTACTCAACACGCAATATCCCAATATTTCGACGCAAAAAAAGGAGAACGGAGCGACCTAACACTTAGGTTTGTAGGTGCGTACATCATGCACGTAGAAGATTAGACAGAGGTTGTAAGAACGGGATACGAGCGCTACATGCGAGATAGAGCGCTCTAGCGCTAGAGCGATAAGCTAAAAATAGGAAACCAATTTTAATAAATTTGTTTGGTCCTGTCTATAAATGAACATTTCAAAGTTTACTATTATTATAGTATATCAAAATACAGCTTCAAGCTGTATCCCGCACTCAGTAAGCTAGGCAGCATGAGGGAACATAGTGAAAACATTCTAATATAGAGGCAAAGCGCGGCGTAGAGTTCCGCCACTCAACACGCAATACCTTCAAAATTCGTCGGTAAGTGAGGAAAGCAGTATTATAATAATCGAATATAATAAACAGTACAAAGTAAACAACATATAGAAAAACAATGATGAAACCTGTACACGTGATTCCAATATCAATTGCTCCTATGATTAACTTTTACTTGCATTTAAAGGTTACGTACATATACCTATGTGGGATAATTGATGTACTGACAAACAAGTTTGAACCTTGAACCATTATCCTAAAGTATATTTTAGTGATTGATTGCACTGAAATCATCATACTAGTTTCTATTTTTTTAACTCTCAATGGATATTGTGATATGTGATTGAGCAGAATTTTAAAGAAATAACAATCTTATTTAGAAAATAACTGCTAACAACATAAATAAGTTGTAACAAGCGTATAAAAATTTCGTTGTAGCTTGATGAAAGCGTATGGCTTAGTGGTCAGAGCGCCTGGTCGGTTTCCAGGAGGCGCGGGTTCGAAACCCCCTACGTTCAAATTTTTATACGTTTACTAAATAAGTATTTTTTTTCCTAAGTGTGGAATAACACTTTAAAAATGTTTAAAAAAAAATATTTGTAAAAACAAAAACCCCGACTGCATCAAACTAAAAAGAAAATAAACAAGCCCAATAGTTTATTAGGATTAACAGTCGGGACCTCTTTAAATTATGCGAGGTTCCTGATAAAGATTTTATTCATTGAAGAATTACTTATAGGTTCCGACTTCATTTCCAGCCCAATATCTCAAGACATTTTGTATTGAGAGGCGGGACTCAACAAGCGCAATTTGTATAGTTAATATGAGTTTTATATAATGAATATTTCACATTTAGCGCTCATCTACACATATTAACCTTTCACTTTTGGCCGGTACGTCGTTTACCAACCAGATAATTGACACACAACTTTACAATAATCGTATTTCAATATTTCTAAAATTATTAAATTCTATCTTAACTAAAAGTTTTTTTGCAGTCGAGACAGAAATCTTACTTTTTTTGGATATTAGTTCTGTTATCTGGTATATTACCTATAGATAAAGCCTACATGTTTATCATATTTTGGCAAAAGATAAAGTTGTAAAGCTAAGTAAATATTTAATACCTTTTAAATAAAAAAAAGGTAACAAGTCTAAAGCGACCTTTAGTTTAAGGTTAACTTTGTGTCAAGGTTCGATGATTCAAATATCTATGATTTTTTTACTTATACTTGTCTTTTACTTATACCTTTCATAAAATCAGTTACGGTTTTCTTCTATAAGTAATTTCAAAAACTATAGGCATTTGTCTTGAGGAATTTAGGAAAATTTCAAAAGGCTAACTGAAAATTGGAAAAATATTACTGATCAAATTACAAGATCAGACCACCTTAAAATTGATTTATTCAGATATTTACTCGGTATTTGCATATATCACCAGTCAACAATAGTCGGAGAATATTTGAGAAGTGAAAATAGCTTTTGCTTTCGCCATAAATTGGCTAACACACTTGGTGGCAATTATATTAACTTCCACATATTGTATTTTATTTTTTTTTTTTTTGCAAAAGTCACTAAATACTTAATACTTATGTAAAAAAATAATTTAATAATAGTACCTACATTAAGTACGTTTTTAGTATATTTCTGTTATACTATCCAAATGAAACTTTTAGTTATATGGAGAACCTTATGCTTTAAATATAGTTGTAGTTTTTGAAATATTATAATGTTGTTATTATTATTATTATTTAGCCCACTAAAAAATTTTCAACTATTGTATGGTTTATTATTGAGGAAAAAAATCACAAGCAAATATATTGTCACATCAAAATCAAAAAGAGTTACGCAACCGCGTATACGAATTTATAATATCGTTTGACAGTCGTATCGTACACTATAAACTAGCACTATAGTATGTTTTAATTAATAAAGATCTTCTAATTATATTTGCATTTAACACAAGACTTGATCTCTGTTAATATGCGATATATAAATATTTCACCATTTTTTTCGTTTTGCTTTCTATTTGGTTATTAAATAGTGAATAAAGGCCGTCGTGGCGCAGTGGCACAACGTGTGACTCTAAACTGAAACGCGACGGTTGTGGTTTCGATTGCCACTCACGGCAATGAAATATTTATTATGTTTTTTTTCCTCGATCTGGTTACAAGACAAAGCACAGTGTTGGAAAATCGGCGACAAATTTTCGAGACATTAGTGGAAAGACGGAGTGTCTTAGCAGTAACGTCTGTCTGTCATCGTATTTGTCAACAACAGTCCTTTACAAAGACCTGAATGTCTTCATAAATATGCGGGCCATAGCGAGAAAGTATTAAAAAAATAGTGGAATGACAGACAGCGCACGTCTTATATTGTGCACTGTCGGAAGAAAATCGGCTTATGCTGATGATTAATATGATAAAACAGAAAGTCATCACCTCATTCCAGCACCAGCCACCAGCTTTATTGGAAAAATAAGTTTCTAAATTGTTTATGTATACGATACCAAGTTGTAATACAAACTATTGCTAGGATAAGACATAATTAAAAAAATATGTTTAAGTCACAGTTTCTTTTACTTTACAAAAAAATTATTAAATCAGCTTCACGCTGTATCCCGCACACAACATGGTAGGCAGAGGGAACCTAGTGTTACGACACTTTCTGCCGAATTCTGGATGCATTGCGTGCTGAGTGGCGGAGCTCAACGCCGCGCTTTGCCTCGACACCAGAGCGAAGAAATGAAAATATAAATGTAAATATTTTACTTCCTCGAGTGGGGATCGAACCCAGTCGATTGTACAATCACTCTTTGTGTCTCTGAGCCATGACCACCCCCTAATTTGTTGTTTACATATTTTTTATGCTTTTAAAGAAAGCTTACAGTAATGAAGGATGATATTAGAGTAGAGTGCAATTATCTGCTTTCAGGTCAAGAAATATATACAATAATATTAAAGTTGATTAAATAGGATGAAAGTTGATAGAAATGATCTCAGAGGATATGGAGGCGATAGTTAAAAATATTTAAAGTGCCAGTCATACTGCTCTAAACTTTTCTCCATACTATGAAATTCATGTAGTGGTAAAGAGATTTATCTTTACATGTAAATAAAATAGCCTCTAAAAATATCTTGTTAAATAAAATGTAGAACTGAAATATAACAAAATAAATAAATAAATATTTTTTTAATAACGTAATATATTGAAATCTTTTAAATTCTATTGCACAAACTCCTTACTCCATCAAAGACGCTAATATTCATAATTAAATACGAAAGATGCAGTGAAACACATTGCGAAACACTAGAATGCGTTTTTGTCTGTTATATTTTCTATATATACATACACAATAAATAAAATTGAGATGTCTGTCTGTGATTTCAAAATAACCATTTTTCTTTTAGTGCATATAGTTGTTTAGATCATGCTAAAAACAAAGGAAAAGTTTTTTTTTTTTTTATCTGTCTATGTACAAAGATAGACACGCACAAATATGTCCGGGCTAATGTCCGAAACAACTGAACTGATTTTTAGGGGACTTTCACAGGAAGATAGAGGGTGTGAAACAATGTAAAGACTATTTTTTATCCCCACATACCCGCGGAGTAAGAGTTAACGCAGTTACCGCGCGCGAGTACCTACTACCTAGTTGTATAACTAAAAACTTTTTATACTACAAAAATAAATAAAATTCCAAAAGTTTTAGATTACAAAGTATTTTGTGTATAATAATATTCATTAAATGAACATATACATAACATAATATAACATAAACACAACATATAATATAACATAAATACTTAAATAATATTAATAAAAATATCGTATAGTCCAAGCGGGCGCAGCCGCGAGCGGGCCGCTACTTTGTAAATATATTGAGCAATTTTACTAGGTACTAAGAATGTCATTGAATGTGGCTTTGAAATTTGCAGATAAAATTGAAGGTTACCTCCTTGCTTTACTATAAAGAAAATATGTATTCGACCATGACCGATTTGAACCTTTAACTCTAAAATAGGCCGTCGTGGGCCAGGGGCACATGGGTGTGACTGAAACGCGACGTTTGTGGGTTCGATCCCTAGTCGAGGAAATTAAATATTTATTTAATAAATATTTCCATCTTCACTCTGGTGTCGATTTAAAGCGCGGCGTTGAATTCCGCTACTCAGCACGCAATGCCTCCAAAAAATTCGGTGAAAGTGGAGAATGGAATGTCTTAACACTAGGTTCACTCTGCCTACCCTGTTGCGTGCGGGATACAGCGTGAAGCTGGTTAACTCTAAAATGTTAGGATAAATAACCTAGGTATTCTTAATTAAATAACCTATTCCTAACTTGGGTATTATTAATTAATTGTCTTCGCGATAAATTTTGATAAATTTAAGTAATATGTATACCCCACTCAAAGACATCAATTAGCGTTTAATTATCAAAAAATCATTGCAATTCGTGTAAATAAAACGACCATAAAACCTATAAAATATTGATTCGTACAAATATGTACCTACATACATATGTGTATATTTTCCTTCGTAACTCAAAACACAGCGTCTACGATCCTCATTCGGGGAAATAGGAATTTGATAAAAAAAGCTCTGACTGACTTTTTAATCAATTATAAAACTACATTCACAGCAAAATATCTAAAAATTTATACATTTTATTAAATAGAATAGAATTTTGATAAATATCGTATTCATAAATGTGGCGGATTAGATAGAGTAAACTAGTGTTAAGACACTTTGTTCCCCATTCTCGACAAGGAATATTACTCAAAAATATGTAGGCTTATTTTCAAGCAACACTCAGTGCAGGGACACTACGCTTTTTTATTAGAGGGGAGAAATAAAAAATATAATTTAAGTATAATCATTCTTCTAGCTGTGAACTCACAACCACCGCGTTTACAGTCCCACTGAGACACCATGGCCTTTGGACTTTCTATTCCACTCGCCGAATTCTAGAGACATTGCGTGTTGAGTGTCGGAACTCAACGCCACGCTCGGCCTCGTTACCAGAACTCGGCTCTACTCTAATAACTCACCCCTAATGGGAACTGAGAGTCTTAATATAAGGTTCCCAGGTTCCATCTGCCTATATTCTGCTATGTGCGGAACACATGATTCCAATAATTTCACATCCAAGTTTACCAAGTTAGTCTTATTTTAATGTTAGTATGTAATATTTTACTTAATGCCATTGTTTGCTTATTATCAAGTTTTTGGATACGTACTCCGATTCAGATGAAGGACTCCGCCACCATCTTTCTATTTTTTGCTATACTCGTCCAATTTACTGCCGCCGTATGTCACCCACCGTCTTATTAAAAAATAATACACTATCTTTAAAATATTTAATAACTATATATGGATTTAATACAAATAATTGCCTATGATTTAAGCGTTAAATACTTATGTTGGAATCAGTGCTAATGAGCAGATGCCATCAAAGGTTAAATGGTGTAGATCGATGTTTCGACCATGAGAACTACTACTGCAAGGGAAAGGGATTATCTGCAATTGATTTCGATCATCAGTAAGGACATTGAGGCGTAGTGAGATATTGGTTATCTATAAATATTATGGTTGTTAGTTTGATTAATCAGAAAATAAATAATTTCATTTCTTAAGCATTGAGGCCGGTCGTGGCGCAGCGGCACGAGGTGTGACTGCAAAACCGACTGGTTGTGGGTTCGATCCCCACTCGAGGAGATGAAATATTTACTTAAATTTATATTTCCATTTCTTCGCTCTGGTGTCGAGGTTGAGCGTGGCGTTGAGTTCTGCCAATCAACACGCAATGCCTCCAGAATTCGGCAGAAAGTGGGGAACGGAGTGTCTTAACACTAGGTTCCCTCTGCCTACCCTGCTGTGTGCGGGATACAGCGTGAAGCTGATTTGATTTTGACATTAAGTTAAGTTAAGTTTCAAGTGTCTTATTATTTATAATGCTTCTTTTATTAGGCGGCAGTAGTCTACAGTGATACGCTACTCCGTTCTTGTACATATCATTGATAACCATCAACCAGCTGAATAACAACAGACAACACAACGACGCACCTATCTTTGAAAGGTTTGAAGAGAAGTTAAGAAATAACTATTTATAATAATTCTAGTAAAATTTTATGAAATAAATATATAGTACCATATATATATAGACAATTTCGATATAATTTACATAATAATCAACAATCAATGGAATCGTCCTCGGTCCATCACACGTTTAAATCCAAGGCTAAAGTTATTACGGACGTTCACTTTTAGTACATAAAACGTATGAATCGCCATTTATTTGTTCTTTTCGTAACTCCTTTCTATTACTTCAAATTATCATCGTGGCACGTTGAAGGAATGCTATCTTGTCAGCACTTGGATCTGTTCTGCTCTCCACGTCCCAAGCCGAGCTGCAAGAAAGCCGTTGACGCCGTTGACATCAGCGGCTTGTCTTGCAGGCTCCCGCCGCTGTGGTTGATTGTAGTCTCTGCATCATAAGGGCAGTGGCGGTCGAGGAAAAGCACCTTGAGGTTTTAGTAATCGAATCAGGCGTAACAGAATTGTAATCATGTAAAAAAATATTGAAACAAATCTATGCAATGTATATTGAGGGATATTTTTAGTCTACTTTGCCAAATTAGATATTTAAGTTACTATTCTAAGCAACGGTCTTACAATGTAATATTCAAATTTAGTCATAAACCTAGAGATTCAGAAACTACAAGATAATTTGGTCTCTGGTGAAATTATAAAAATTCTGATACAAAAAACCTCAAAATATGTGAATTTTATATAATGTTTTTTCATGATATAAAAATGTGATGCGAAAAATATATTTTTTAAAATTTTTAAAGTGAGAAAAATACTTACGTAAAACGTTCAAATAAGCCATACGTTCATTTGAACGGATGGCTTTTTTTATTTTTATACATTTTTATACATTTTGAAAATAAGTAAAAATAAATTTATTTATTTTTCACGATAGATATACTTTTCCCTAATTTAGTTTTAAATCATAATATCAGTATCAGATAGAGGAAAAGCGGTATAGCAAGATGGGTCTGGGCAATATGGTTATTTGAATTTTGGATATCAGCAAGAAAATCGAAATATCTAGATTACTAAACCATCTATTTTTTTCTCCAGCTTTACACGATATCCCACATATAGCGAAGCATATAGGCTGAGGGAACTTAGTATGAAGACACTTTATTTACTACTATCCGCCGAATTGTTGAAACATTACGTGTTGAGTGGCGGAACTCAACGCCGCGCGCAACCTTGGTACCAGAACCAAGAAATAAAAATATTAATAAATAATAACGGCTTCCCATGAGTGGGAATTGACCGCAAAATCGTCGCCTTAAACGCTTCAGCCCCTGTGCAACGACAGCCTCAAACATCAAGATATTAGAATAAAATAACACAACACATCTCTCGTTACGTAAAACAGTCTAGCTAGAGACGTGTAGTCATGAATATTAAAACTCAATTATTATCAGATGTTAATTATTCAAACATTCAAGTTGCATTTAAAAATAACGTGTTATCATAAATATACAATAAAAATTTGTAATATACCATTATACGATAAAGATTTTGGTGAAAACAAAAAAGAAAATATTAATTTTAATGCGTTAGGTAATTTAGTATTGTAACTGGTTACATTGATTTTTTTTAATTGGCTTTGATCATTTCATTAAGCGAGGCCGTCGTGGTACAGGGTCACAAGGTTGGGACTGTAAACGTGACAGTTGTTGTGGGTTCTATTCCTCCCTGGGAAATTAAATATTTAATATTTTCATTTCTTCTTTTTGTTTCGCCAATAAACACGCGATGCTTTCGAATTCATCAGAAAGAGAGGAACGGAAATTTCTGAATGGAAAGTGACCCTGAACCCTGGGAACTTAGTATACCTAACTTCCCAGGGTTCCCTCTGCCTACCCTGCCATGTACGGAATACAGCGCGAAGCTACAAAAAACAATACATGCCTTAATATTTTTTTCAGCTTAAAACTTATTCTTGCAAAACAGAGTAGGAAGAGAGAATAGATTATTTTATGAATTAGTATTTGGCCAACAAAATCTTTTTGATAGCTTTACGCAGTATACCATACATAGCGAGGTAGGCAGAGAGAACCTGGTAAAATAGTAAAGTAAAGTGAAGACTCCTCCATTGCGGCATTGCGTGTTAAGTAACGGAACCCAATCCCGCGCTTTACCTCGTTACCAAAGCGAGGATATAAAAATGTGATATATTTAATTTCCTCGAGTGGAAATCGAACCTACTACTTGTCACGTTTACTCTCACACACGTGCCCCTGCGCCACGACTGGCCTCATACTACATTTAATAACAGCACAGAATATAATTAACTAAACATCAGAATAAATTAAATGCATGACTATCTCATTTGTAGTTTATAAAGAAAAAATTACAGCACCCACTCGTATTGGTATACCGTATTACAACTCCAGTGACCGTCACCAATGATCCTAAGGTCACTTTCGCAAGTAACGATCTATCTAAGCGGTATTTGAATGTAAAGCAAACGAAAACCGCTATAAGTAATATATATTCTAATAACGTTCTAGTACTGTTACAAGATACATCCTGTATAAATTACTAATTTGTCAGATTAACTTTTTTTAAGTCGATATCTGCTTAAAATAACGATTTTTTTTTCTATATAGCTATTTACTTTGTGTGTCGAGGTCGTCGTGGCGCAGCGGTACACAATCTGACTGTCAACACGACGGTTGCGAGTTCGATTTCTTCGATTTTTTGGGGGAATGAGTTAGATATTATTTTAATTTTTTTTTTTATTTTCATTTGCTTACTCTAATCTAATAATAAGACTACTAGATTCCCACTTTTAATACTATATACGAGATACAGCGTGTACCAAAAAAATCTTTGTTTTCTTTAGGTACGAAATTCTTTACTAATGTTATAGAAATTGAATATGCTGGGTATGTATTTGAATGACACTGAAATATTATATAAAAAATATATAAAAATCTGTCATTCTCCTATCGTGCCAGATAGGCTACCTACTACATAATATGTCGAATTATTTTTTTCCATGGAGGCCTTTTGTGGTGCAGGGGCACAAGCGTTCAACTGTAACCACGACTGGTTCTGGGTTCGATTTCCACTAGAGAAAATGCATTTTTTATTTTTTTTCCTCGTGTAAAGAGGCAAACCGCCACGCAACGCGCAATACCTCCGCATTCGGTGGAAAATGGAGAACGAAAGTGTCGTAGTGGAAACGAAGTGTCTTAATACTTGCAGAAAGCATTATAATGCAGTTCATTCTTACATCATTGAACATGATATTTGTGAATGCAAATTCCATTTCGAAAATAATTATAAAAAAATCTGTCCGTCCTTGTCAGACTGTTTAACCAACTAACCAACAATCCACTTTACCTTACTGATTGCTATAAAATTACATACAGTTATAAAATCTAAATTAATATTTTAAAAGTGAGATGATACGTATATGACCCCTAAACCTCTGGCCTTTCCCACGCAACGCATACTTCACCAGCGCCCATTGCCCATTGCCCATTGCACACGAGGTAACAACACTATCATCATTTACGCAACGTTAGTAAAAATATTATTTAACACCTTCGACACGGCTATAAGTTGTTTGTAAATATAGTATGGATCAAAATATTATATGCAAGGTAAAACGACTTCAAAGATGAGGGCTATGGGATTTTTAGGCATACAGAAAAAAAATCTTTTTGATCACAACATTTTGCTTTCTATATAGGTACGAGTAAGTCGTTTATATTAATAACAAGTTTACCCTAAAAGGGGAACATATATAACAATTATATATTAGTAAATACTTATTAAATTAAAATTAAATTAAATTAGCTTCACGCTGTATCCTGCACACAGCAGGGTAGGCAAAGGGAGCCTAGTGTTAAGACACTCCGTTCCCCACTTTCTGCCGAATTCTGGAGGCATTGCGTGTTGAGTGGCAGAACTCAACGCCGCGCTTAACCTCGACACCAGAGTGAAGAAATGGAAATATAAATTTAAGTAAATATATCATCTCCTCGAGTGGGGATCAAACCCACAACCAGTCGGTTTTACAGTCACACCTCGTGCCACTGCACCACCACTGGCCTCAAATACTTATTAAATTTCAAATATTTAAGTTTCTGAGCTACCTAGTTATTATGAATGATGAAGCAGTTATCACTGTTATAATGAGTCCCAAATGCGTCGCGCCTTTAGGACAGTTATATGTAAGAACATCTGCCGCTGCGTGAAGTTTTACTTTTACTTTTAAGTGAAATGTAAAAACATTCAGGGTAGGCAGAGGGAACCCAGTGTTAAGACCGTCCGTTCCCCACTTTCCGCCGAATTCTTGAGTGGCGTAACTCAACGCCGCGCTTTGCCTCGACACCACAGTGAAGAAATAGAAAAAAGTATAGTTATACAACACAGTAATCTAAATATCGCCCACTATATAACGCACAACGTTTTAGAATATACCGAGTGTAAACAGTAGAAATAATATTACCATGCCAATTTAACAACTAGATCTTAAAATACATAAATATGACTCTAAATAATATAATACTCTAAATATGGTGTTTAGGGTTCAAGTCCCATTTTGGGGAACTCATTTATTTTAAATTATTTCTCTACTGTGATAGATAAAGCGCGACGTATAGCTCCGCCACTTAACAAGGCTGTATCTTAAAATTTGGGAGGAAGAGGGAAACGGAGTGTATTAACAAAGGGTTCCCTCTATTTACTCTGCTACGTGATAAAAAAACGTGAAGCTGCTATATATGCTAATATTCATATTATTCTTTAAAATAAATGTAATAAAAAAATGTCTTTAACCACTCAATAAATACGACCTAACAGTTATGCTAGTTATTCTTTTAACTTATCTTTTTTACAAGTTTACGTAATTTAAGATTTTATTTCTACTTTTTGCGAATTCAAAAACACGATCGTATAGGAATAATGAAAAGTAACTTCTCGTATCATTAGTTTTTTGTGAGGCCGATGTAGAAAAAATTGAAGAGCTCTGACATTTCAAAATGTGTTAAATGTATGGTTGATTTAAGTTGCAAGAGCATATGTGTCGTAGATATCATAATGAATGCAACTGTCAACGCGACGGTTGTAGGTTCGATTCCCTCTCGGAGATAGTGAAATATTTAATATTTTCGTTTTCATGTTTTAATAAAGAAGCAAAGCGCGGCGTTGAGTTTCGCCACTAAACATGCAATATCTTCAGAAAAAATTAACTATAGTAATGAATCATTGCTGTCTTCTGGTAACATAAAGATTTAACTTGCGGTCTCGAATTTATGAGCAAAAAAAGAGAGCGTTTTAACAGTAGGTTCCCAGGTTCCCTCTGCCTACACTGCTATGTGCGTGATACAGCGTACATCCGGAATGAAGCGTGAATTGGAAAATAAATATATTAAATAACGCAAACGCTTATACCTTGCGCCGTATATTCGTACTATACCTTCTATTGTGAAATATGTTGTGAGTGCTTAAGTATTTCGGGGCAATTACATTTTCTAGACAGAATTAAAATTATTTTGTATTACACATACATTTACATACATCTTCACATTATGTTTAAAACACATTAGAGTGGATGAAAAAAATGAAAGTCTTCATCAAATGACCACTATATGTAACTTACTATGTGTGACTGTTTGTATATTATACTACGTATAGTATCGTATCATTTATTATTTTACTAAATGAGGCCGTCGTGGCGCAGAGGTAGAAGCGTGCGGCTGTAAACGCAGCGGTGCAGCGGTTTCGACTCCCACTCGTGGGAATGAAATATTTTGTATTATCATTTCTTCGCTATGATAACCAGGCAAAAGCGCAATGTCGAATTCAGCTCCACACTCAGTGTATTTTCAAATTGTGCAGAAATCGAGAAATTAGTCGCGATATGAAAGATATAATAAAATGAATAAAAAATAATCATCAGGTGATGATTTTTTTTATTGCTTACAATAGTGTACTAGTACCTAAGTACCATAGTAGAATGAAGTAGTGTATTACTATACACAAATGGCCTAGTCTAGTGTAAATGATATCTCCGATATGACGCCAGATGCAAAAACCTTAATCAGGAATAAGGATAACCGAATGCGACCGGCCTCATACTTCTTAAATATTGTATTTAATGAAAAAATATCTATCTATAAGTTATACCTTTACAATACTTTTTACTTAAACAAAATATTATATTACATAGAAAATCATTAAAATAATTCTTCTTCCAATACTGAGTGACTGACAGACATCTAGAATAAAACCACCGGAACTAAGGTTGGGAATGCCATAACAAAGGAACAGAACAAGACTTAGAAAAGTGGAAATTTTGCATGTACATCCCTATACATGCAAAATTTGGCATAGGGAATGTAGATTACCAATAGTAGAGGAACGGAAACGGAATATTTTCCAACATACGACGTTAAGTCCACGCAGACAAAGTTGCGGGCGACGACTAGTTCTAAATTCAACTCTATTCTAAATGCTGAATCTGATTTTAACGTAACAAGTCATTATATGACTGGCAATATATGAATTGAATACAATGTAAACTGTCACGTGAGAAATCTTCATACGCTCGAGAAAATATGGTGTCAACTTTATTATATATGGTAAAGGGAGTGAACTAAATTGTCACAGATATTTTTTACTACCTTTCTTCATAGCAGTGTACGCAGAAGCTATTAAATTTTTGTCCGAAATTGAGACATTGCGTGTTGACTGGCGGAACTCAACGCCGCTCTTCGATTTGCAAAATCTGTGGAAATCGAAGTTACAATCGCTTACAGACGCTATATTAAAGTGTTACGTTGGTTTCGATGAGAATGGCTATTGATGACTGAATATCATCAAGTATTAATAAATATTACATATTACAGTATAGCAACAGTAAGTACTGTGTTATCAACAGGTTGACCGATAGTAAAAATGGCGAATATAACCTGACCGATGAGAAAATATCACATTTTAATGTAAAATGTTGGCAGTACCTGTGCTATATAATATTATAGTAGTTTAATTTTATAGTATTAAAATGCGTCTCAAGTTTGAGAATAAGTTGGCTTTTGGGTGCCAAATATTTAATATTTTTTTTTTTAATTTGATTTTTACAATGTTCTTGGTTTTAAATATAAAAACAATTTTTGATTATCGTGTACGTTTCTTTTTATTTAAAATTTAAAAATATAATTTTAAAATTTAAGCTTTACCGATGAAATCGAGAGGTAACTCTGACTGCTCATGTAGTGTGTACCTTCTATAGCTTTCCTCGATAGGTGAACTATGAAATACATAAAGATTTTTCAATGCAAAGCAATAGTCCAAAAGATTAGCTCATTCAATTGAATAAAGCTTTATAATGTTAGTAAGGTATAATATACATATCATACACATACAACTGTATAGTGTAGAAGTTTCATAACTTTAGACCTTTTTGCTGATTTTGCTTTTTTTTAAGATTTCTTATATGCTGAATTTTATATTTCAAATGCGAAATATTTATATTTTATAAACGACTCATTCTATTAAATGTAGAACAAAATAAGTTATCACTAAGTTGCAAAGTGCCAAATTTCGTTGGTAAAATGTAAAGTATATGACGTTACATCACATTTGCTTTCTGAATTTCATTTTATTTTTAATAATTTAATTAATAATAATTAATTAATTCATAAAAAATTCATTTTATTTTTCATTTCAATAAAATATCGCAATACTTTTTTTAGCCTCTAAGCTTGGGAACTTAGAGTTAAAACACTCCGGTCTCATTAAGACATCCAAATATTTGAGTAGAGCTAAATCAATCTCCATTTTTACTTGTACTAAGATACCTTTATGTATACTTATCTCATTGAAAATTTTACCACGATTTCTGACTTAACCACGTTATCCTTTTATCAAGTTGTCGCTTTCTTCAATCGTAAAATGTAATGAGATGTTTACATTAGTATAAGAAGTCTGCATTACCCTTAGTTATGTCCTTTACTTATCCTTTAAGCCTTAATTATATGTACATACATTCGCTGCATTCTTGTGAAAGCTAAAGTCAAAAGTTTGTATGGAAAAATGGAATATTTATAATGAAAATCCTTTGACGCCTGTCGAGGCGTAGGGCCACGCACGTAGGAATGTAAATGCGACAGGTTGTGGGTTCGCATTCGAGGAAATAAAATATTTAATATTTTCATTTTTCTCGCTCTGGTAACAAGGCAAAGTGCGTTGTTGAGTTCTGCCACTCAACACATAGGGAATTTGGCGGAATGTGGGAAACGGAATGGAGACGGAGTGTTTTATAATTAGGTTTTCAGGTTCCCTCTGCCTACTCTGCTATGTGCGGGATACAGCGTGAAGCTACAAATTGTTTAAATAGCCAGAGTCAATTATTCTCCAACGTATCAGCGTCTCACTCTAAACACAACAGTTGCGGGTTGTGTGTTGAGTGGTTGAGTCTTAACACACACAGTTTTGAAAACTCCGCGTAAAGAGGGGAACGTAGTGTCTTAACACTACGTTCCTACCTTGCTATACGAAATACGTTCGTTCGTTCGTATGCAAATAGGTTTGTATTTATCTTTAGATGAACAGATTACGCCACGAGTTCATCATCGCAACAAATAAAAGGAATTATTGATCAACAGTAAGTACAATGAGAGATCATCATAAACACATATTTCCTTAATACAGATATATATATTACAACAATATGCATACAAATGTACCAACAGTGTTTGTTACATTATTATGTAGGTATTCGAAGTTCCGGGTTCAATTCCGTTACATGTTTTATGAACATTTGTTATAGGCCAAATGTTGTAAGACGGTTCGAATTCTACAGGCGTTCACCGGAGCGAAGAAATGAAAATATTTAATATTTCATTTCCTAGTGTGGGAATCGAACCCACAGTCGTGTTTAAACGAATATACTAAATATAAAAAGTTGTATTAAATGGACCTATTCAATAGATATGTAATTAAAAGAAAACATTCTAGACTGAATTGATTGAAATGTATGTAAGTATCCGCAATATAGTCCACAAACCTTTATAAATTTGTTTGTGTGAACTATAAAACATAATATCCGGGTTCCCGCTTCAAGGAACTGATATAAAAATATAAAAAAAACTGTTTTCGCTCAGCAGTTTCGTCTGTGCGCTGTCTGTGAATCAGTCAGTTATTTCTCTACTATGCTATGCTGTAGGGTAGAATCTGAAAATATTTTTAAATACGTTCTACATACGACACTACCGCCGCCACTGTTCAATCTGCATTATCTTCGTTAGAAGCTGGTATCCTCTTTGGATTCCAGCTTCTTACGAGGATGCTGCTTATTCTTCTTCTTGTTCAACTTGTTTGAGCTTCTCGTAATGGTGCTTGAGCTTCTCGTAATGGTGAAATCGGTGAATACCTCCTCATATACACTCTACCACGCTGTTTTGACCTCGGAGCACATCTAATGGGAGGCAGGTCATGTATAGAGATTGATCACAGCTGATACATAACAGTATCTTATGTCGTATTAGAAGCCCCCTCTACGCATAGGCGCTGTGTCATCGTGTGATCAAATATGTGTAATCGCATCCACACATGTGATCTCACCTCTTCATACATGTGATCTGATCTCAAAACATGTGACTGACATCCTCACGAGTAATCTCACATCTACACAAGTGCTCTGACACCCACACATGATATCTGATATCTACACATGTGATTAGACTTCCGCACAGGTCATCTTACATCCACATATCCCCCAAAATAATTATTAGGTCCGGCCCGCAAAATAATTATTAGCCCAGGACATCCACAATTACGGTCCGTTTCTGTATGTCGGTCTGCATGTGTAACTGGAAAAAATGCCTTATTGTATGTACGAAAATATAAAATATATATTAAATATGTAATTTTTTTTTGGATACGATAAAAATATATATTGAGAATTTTTTTTTTTACAATATGTGTTGAGTGACGAAACTCACTCAACACAAAACTTACGTTAATTAAGTAATTTATAAAATTAAAAAATATTATATTCACAAATCGATAGTATTACGAAATTCAAAGTCAAATTGACTTTCATATAAAAGTTTCTTCATTTGCTATTTACTTACGTAATCAAACAGTAATCTCCAATAATCTTCTAATAAAAAAATACTCACCCACTCTATGGTATGTGATGTAAAACGTAAATAACATTTGAAAATAATGATGAATATTTTCTTCATAGTCGTGATATTTGAAATGTATTGAAATTAGAGAAACAACGTGTGACTATAAATGCGACTGGTTGAGAGTCGATCTCCACAGCGTCATTGAGTTCCGCCACTCAACACCCAATGCCCCCAGTTGCATTCCAGTTGGACATAGCCAGGCGTTGCATGTCGCGTTATATGGCCATTTAGTTTTACGGAAAAAGCCAGCGGTAATACTTACAGCCACAAAATTATAGCAACATATATAGCGTTAGATTCGTTTGGGAATTACATACCTAGGTATTTATGTTTTGTTCTGAGTCTAGTTGAAGTAGCAGAATAAAAATAAACAAATATATAGCTAAACTGATAACATGTGAACCACATTGAAACCGATGTATGTGAAGAATAATTTAAAAAAAAATACTAATCACGAAGTCTTATTTTGAGTTAGAAAGAATTACATTCAACTAAACGCCATAAATGTGCAAGTTTACTTTTAAAAATCAGAAATCTAAGCAATTGAGTCCGATAGTTACAATACCAACGACCAGGTACCCAATTTACTTACCAGTTCCTAGTCTACACCTAAATATTTTTGATAACTGGTCTAACTACAAAGTCACGAGCAATATCATGACTGATGTCAGAGGTCAGATAGTGGTCGGTTCTTATTATCATAATATAAAAGGAATGTTAAAAAAAATAATTAAAAGAAATGTCAATTTTCATGTTAAATTTTTTCATGTTTCATGTTAATTATACTGCGTTTTCCTCTTTATTTGTAAGTGTTGACTGTTGAGTTACAAAAACTAAGAGTTTCCTAATTGACAAATAGCTTAGTTGTTACAATAAAGATATAGTTTCACTTATTAAAATATTTCAGGAGATGTAATTAAGATTTGCAAATAAACAAAATAGATATAAATATATAGATTAATAGATTTTCTTAAATCCCTTCCATGTACAGACAGAGATCAGTTACATTTTTATTATATGCACCTAAGATATAGATAAAGGTGAAGACACGAAATACTATAGCCATTTCTGTAAGTATTAGCCATTTCTTTATAGTTTTATGACCGCTTAGAATTTAATTAACATCTATAAGCATTGTTGACGTCAACGACGTGAAAGTTAGCAAAAAAAAAACTGCGACGTCAATTTACACAAATTCGTTAAAAATATGAATATGTGGCGTCGCATGTATTTACATTGTTTAATTAAATATTTCGAACTACAGTAAAGAAGTATATGGACATTTGGGATTATATTGTTCTTTATTCACGCCGTATCCCGCTTTTACCAGAGTAGGCAAGGAATTTCGTGTTAAGATACGTCGTTCACTACTTTCTGCCTAATTTTCAAGACATAAGAGCCCGTATTTATAAACCGCTCTCGACCCTGAGATCGATTTTGAGCGAACTTGAGATGCCGTTTTCATTTATATATATATATATATATATATATATATATATATATATATATATATATATATATATATATATATATATCTTAGATTTAAGAGCGATTTATAAATATATATATATATATTTATAAATCGCCCTTAAATCTAAGATCGAGATCGAGATCGATCTCAAGAACGATCTTAGATTTAAGAGCGATTTATAAATACGGGCCTAAGTGTTGAGTGCCTAGGAGTTGTTCTTTTGGTACCAGAACGAAGAAAATTATTCATTTCCTTGAGTGGTAATCGAACCTACAATCGTCGCGTTTTCAATAAGACTGTTCCGCTGCATTACGACGACCTCTTAAGAATTTCTTTTATAAGCAAGCATATTAATATGCTTTTATTTACCGTGTCTGTCGTATGTTCCTATCTATAGGAATGGACTGTCTTGACACTACATTCCCAGGTTCCATCTGTCTTTCGTGTTTCTATGTGCGGGATACATCGTGATGATAAAAATCGTTTATTTATTTTAAACGTATTCTAAATTTTTATGATAAATTATTAAAATATATATTAAAAAAAAACTTGGAAGGAAGTTGAGTCTCTACAAAACTCAACGCCGTGATATGCCTATATGAGCGAGGAAATTAAAATGTAAAAATATAATAATGCTCTCGAGTAGGATCCAACCAAAAATACCCTGGAAACACTGACTTCTATCTACATACATCCTCTCCAGCTATCTAGTTAAACATCCTAGACACCTGAATACATAGATATTTAACTAGTACATATTTCATCAATAATTATTATACTTATTTAGAAAACGTATAAAAATTTGAACGCAGCGGGACTCGAACCCACGCCTCCTGGAAACCGACCAGGCAGGCAGGAACGCATGGCTTAGTGGTCAGAGCGCCTGGTCGGTTTCCAGGAGGCGCGGGTTCGAGTCCCGCTGCGTTCAAATTTTTATACGTTTTCTAAATAAGTATATTTCTTTCCTGAGTGTGGAATAACACTTTAAAAATGTTTAAAAATAATTATACTATCATATCATGGGTATACCACATTTATATGAATCTTTGCTATTTTATTCTCACATCAAATGTATCTACGCTATAATTCTAAAACTCTTATTATAATGTTAGAGTTGGTGAACGGAAATCAACAGGATTTTTCATTTTACATGATAAAGTCCATGCAAACAACGTCGTGGGCGGTTACTAGTATCGTATAAGAGAGAATGACATGTCGACTAATTGATGTGATAATTATATGTTTAAATCTGCCACAGGCTGTATCATGTTGACACAGCAAATTGATATATAAGTGGTTTTCTAAGAATTATTATAAAAATATCCAATTTTCATAGTAACAAACATGTTTATTCAAATACAATATTCAGAAGCTTGATAACTTAGTTGAAGATAAATCAGAGATTCTATAGATTAAAGATTTTTTTTTCATAACTATAATTAAAGAAAACCATATAAACTAGCTTTAAGTCTGACTTAACTTTCAAAAAATACCCTCGAAACCCCCAAAAAATGTAAAAAAAACAAACCATCGCATGACGCCCTCCAATTAGACGAACTTCCTATAGAAGTAGCATCTCCCTTACACAATCTTCCTTTCGCCGCCCCACCGCGTTCAAAGTTTACTATATATCCGTCTGAGAGCTGGTCCCTGCATCATAGTTCGTACGGAACCTCAGATCTACCACACACCATGAAAGCCTTCGTAGCGGTAAGTTCAGTGCGTGACAAGTGCCCAATAGTGATGTTTACTATGAGAAATAATCAATATTTTAGAATATAAAATTTTGTGCTCGTGTTTGTGACTAAATTGTGGAACATTTGATATATTTTTTTGGGAAGGATAATTGAAAAGTGTTTTAGTTTTTTTTTTTCGGGAATTTAATTGGAATTTTAATTTTATTGTTGGTTCTAGCTTCTATTGATATCATACCGATTATCCTTTTCAGTGAAATTTATCAGTGCTCTATAAGTTACTCAAAACATATCCCATTCGCGTTCAAGTGACCAATCTTTTTTTCTTTCTTCACTCCGGCAATTTAGAAACACTATATACTAACACTACAGACCGAAAAAACACTTATTATATTACAGGTATAAAGGATATTACAAAAAAGACTTGAAACGACACAACTTACAGATTAACAATTCCTTTCAGTTGCTTTAATTTTTTTTTCATTCATATTTACACGTTTTCCTCATAAAAGCATGTTCTTATAAAATCAAAATCTTTTAAAATTTACCACCTAATGCTCCATTTTCTATTCAATTATCAAAAAATTATCAAAAATCTAATCTTTTAGATCACCATACCGTGGGAAAGATAAAGCTAAAAACATTTCACTTTGCGCTTCATACAATAGTAAGCGTTTTATTCAAATGATACGTGAAATATTTAAAATAAACACGTATGCTTTAATACAAGGTATTAAAGTCCATATTACGTTGTACTCTCGTAAAAGGAAGTTCACAGAGAAGATGTAATTAGTTTTACTTAACTTTTTGCACTCTCTTATGTCTCTTGCAATCGCTACATACATACATTTGCATATTTTCCTTGCGGAGATATATCGATTTGCATGATTACAATGCACCAGTTCTCATCAACACACCGTTTCCTATTCGGTTTTTATTAAAGTTATATATTTTTTTAAAATCGATAATACTATTTAGACGATTTTTGAGATTTAACTGGGTTTCCCTCGTTGATAAATAAACTATTTTTCTTATAAGATCATTACTTGCTTCTAAACTAATATTAGAATTTGGAAAAATATCTATAAATATGTATTTGCAATGTCGTTGCTTATAATAAAAATTAAAAATAAACTAAAAAAATATATTAAAAATAATTCGTTTAGTTTTATAGAATTAATAAATAAATCATAATTTAATAATAATAAAATAAAAAATATATTTTCTGGAGTTAAATTACACCTGATGCAACCAACGGCAGTCACAGGTCGCAGGTCGAGCGGCTACCGTAACATATTAATACATTACGACAAAAACATATTTTCTTTACATAACTATATACTTTCGCCACAATTACAAGTGATATTTAAACAAATGTAAATACATATTAGAAGCCGTTGTACGCGGCGGCACAGCGTCTGACTGTAGCTTCAATTCTCAGTTATGGAAAAAAAAATATTTTCTCGTTCTGGTATTTTCTTAACGTTAGATTCCTTCTGTCTAGCCTGCTATTAAGGACAACACCTAAAGCTAAAAAAATGTGATCTCTAAGTTATCAGTGCATTTAGCCATAGAATTAGGTAAGAATAGTTAAAAACGGAGAAACTTATCACTAGAGATCTCTCTGCCTACTCCGCAATGTCCAAGAGAAATGTGAATAAATTAGAAGTAAACTAGACATTTTAAATATTCCAAATAAACTATTTAGAAACTGAATATTAAAATAATATTTAAATATAAATAAATTCTAATTAAATTCGTTAAATTAAAATAAACGCTTTACACAGTGTGAATGTAGTCATCAATTGTTTATGTTAATGTATTGAAAATAGCGTAAAGTGTATACAATACATAGACTAAATTTATTGAAATAGGTGTTTAAAAGTAAAAGTAGAAATTTCAAATACTTTAAAGGCTTAAAAGAAAAAAAAAGCATCAGTGGGATATTTTTTTCGTAAATTCCATTTCTATTTAAAGGACTGAACTATAATACTAAAATTTCTTGTGTTTGCCCTAAATTCTTATATACGAGATAATTCTAAAAAAAAATATTATTTTCTGTTATTTTTATCGAAATAGAGAGTTATACCCACAATGCAGAAATGCCCCTTATTTTATTAAAAAAAATAAATTAAATCAGTTTTTCAATGTATCCCGCACATGGCAGGGTAGGCAGAGGGAACCTAGTGTGAAGATACTCCGTTCTTGCATTGCGTCTCAACGCCGTGCTTAGCATCGACACCAGAGCGAAGAAATAGAAATATAAATTTAAGCAAATGTATCATCTCCTCGAGTGGGGATCGAACCTACAACCAGTCGGTTTTACAGTCACACTTCGTGCCGCTGCGCCACGACTGGCCCTTATTTTATAATCCCAGCAAAATCATTTTAATGGTTATAGCGATTTTAACGAGCATTAGATCCCACGTCTTGTTTCAATATAATATTATGTAAGACACCGTGACAGTATGGAAGGGCCATCGTCGATATCGCGTCATCATCGATATATTTTGTAATCACAAAATCTATTCTAAACACGTTGGATTGTCAAAGCAAATGTGTTCTGTGTACTAATACATAGACAAAAGTAATCCGATATAACGTTGTTAGAATTAATTGTTTCTAGGCCACCGTTAAAACAACAGAATAAAAGTTATTTTTTTTTAGATTCTTTAGAAATCATTAGAAATAAGAGGATTTCGTTTCATTTTCGTATTTGTTAAAAGTAATGTTGCTTATAGGGATCACAAAAGTATCTTAGTTTGTCGCGATATTTTTATTATATATCTGTCGCATATTGGGTTGAGTCTGCTAGAAAATTGGGTAAAGATATTTTTGTTTTTAATCTGGCAATATTTAAAAAAAATGAATAAAAAATATATTATTATCTGTACGAGTATGTATGTCACATGATGTTCGAAAATAAAATTTTGTTAACTTTATTTTTTTTCTACAAAAAAATATTTATTAAAAAATGTAAAATAACTGCAATTAAATGACAAACTGGCAAAAACATAGGTTTCTACCAACTAACATTACGGTGCAGTCACGAAGATCATGAAAGCTTAAGCGTGACTTCCGACTTTATATATAAGCTTTCGAAGACTTTATACTAAGAAAACCAACTAATAAATTACACTGAGAAAAACGCGTAATAACCAGAAGAAAGAATTTGCGAAATTTTCTATAAATATAATTTTAAGTATAAATAAATATAATGGAATTGAATCAGTACATTGTTATTGTATATAAAGATTCATAGCACTTTTTCTAATATTTTTTTTATAGAAATGGACGCTCTTATGTCAACTGAGAAAGCTTACTGAGAGAGAGAAAATGTAGTATCAAGACATTACTGTTCCGTTTCTAATTACCGCTTGAGTAAGAATCGATCCCGCAAATATCTCGATTAGACAGTATCCCACTGCCTCACTCTCTCCATAACACTAATAATAGCAAATACTAAATAACTTTAATACAAATAAGTATTAAAATTTACATAAAATTATTTAGTGGGGATCCAACCCACAACCAATTTTACAGTCACACTTTGTGCCCCTGCGCCACGACTGGCCAAATAAAATTATAGTTATTTCATATAAAAATATGTATAATTATCAAAAAATCGACAGTCGACCTCTGACGTATCGCGCTGTAGCGCCGGCGCGTCTCCGACCTATGACACTACACTTTCACTTTGCGATTCTATTTTATTTATCTCGAAGCTTTTTCTAATAAACCTCATTACGTAGGCATTATGTATTTTTTATAATCTTTTTTAAGTAATTAATAAACAACGTTCTTAATGCTATTTATTTATATTTATAATATGTTCTGGAATATTCAAAAAAGCTCTCTTTATAAATTACTTAAAACGCGGTCTAAATATACAAATATATTAGTAAATTCAATGATCAAAATCAACCTAATATTCTATATATTAAAACTAAACAAACATATTGCCTAGCAAAAATGACATGTAAACTTCATAGATAAGCCTCTACCACTACATCAATTAAAATACATAGTAGAATATAAAAAAACATAAAATCTATAAGACATTATAAAAGAAAGTGACATGATTAAAACGTTATGAACATAGAAACTATGTTGACCCCAAAATACTTTGTATACGTGAGAAATATAAAAATTTCACCAACAATTAACTTTGGAAACGCGGAAACCAACAATTTCGTTGTTTACAACACTATTATTATTATATAGTGATGTCTATTTTTTTTTATCGGCCGTAGTTGTTTTGTTTGGCATCATATATGTATAGAGATCATACTTTTTAGACATTGTTATCCAGCTTCCACATATTTTTAGAGGTGTGGAACTTAACGCCGTATTGCTATAAAAACAGAAAAATCACCGTATTGTGTCTAAGCAATACATATTATAATTAATATATGCATTCACTTGAGAGAGAATCGAACACAGAACCATCATGTAAATACGTCACATATCAAAACGTCTAGTACATCACTAATATTTACTCAAAACACGGTAGTGTTGTATAACATTTGCTTAGTTATGCTTCAGAGATGCGTTCGCATACAAAAGTGGACAAAAGATAGAGATGGTAGCAGCTATGCATTTCAATTTTACGTTGGGCTATTACATTTAATTACTTTTCTAGATAATTATTTTACAGAACAGATAACTAATTATATTTAATATCAAGTGTATTAATAAACTTTTTACAAATGTGTTCAGAAACACAAATTGCTTTCAATTTTAATTTGGGATGTTTTTTATCTTATCTCTCATATTTTAAAAGCACTAACTGTAAACTTAGAACTGTAAACCCTAGGTGGTTTCCAAGAGACTGTGGATCGAATCTCACTTTCTGTACTTCCCCGGTATCGTCAAGACATAAATTGAAAATCAAAATGTTCTTTATTCTAATATATTTTCGCAAGCACTTTACTGTAATAGGCAATCAAAGACATACTTTACCTAACATAATCTATACTATAAATTTAAATTACTTTTCAAACAAAATGAACTTATTATAACTATACTATAACGATATATTGATAGGATCATATTATTTCGTAAAATACATTTAAATATTGCAATCATATTTAGATTTCACGTCTACTTATAGACCATTCACACGTATAAGTCTATTATATCTAATAAGTGCATAATCAAGCGTGGAAAGTAAGCGGCAGTAAAGTACTTCAAACGAGTTAGCGAGTCTACGTGAAAATTTGTATTGTCATAAATAAAATACCTCCTGTTGTTGGAGATCCTGTTAGAGATGACGTAACAGCTAGTCATTCTATATGACGTAATTTGAAATAATATTAGTCTTCTAATTTTGATAAACATTTAGGAAATAAAAAACTAACCAAATAAAATGAGATAGAAGCAAACTCACATTTGCAGGGTAAACAGGAAGAATCAATTACTACACAAATATTAGACTATTCTTTAGTACAATGAAATTATTATTGAATTTCGAAATTTTCCCAAGTGATTTTATAAATTTATACATTTTAGTCTAATCTATTTGTTTCTTCCACAGTGCATAGCCCTGGCCTTGGTCGCCTGCGCAAGCGCAGAACCTCCATCTGGATACAATTACAACCGTCCCTCAGGTGGGATTTCGGGTGGATTCAGTGGTCTTAGCGGCGGCGGCAGCTACCATGCCGTCTCATCTGGATACCAGACCTCCGAGGGCCAAAACGTCGACCCCCAACTCCTTGAACAAATCCGTCAAATCCTTCTTAAAGAAGAAGCTTCCTCGTCATCAGGCTCAATCGGAGTTAGCGCCCCTTCATCATCCTACGGTGTTCCTTCATCCTCATATGGTGTCCCATCATCGTCCTACGGAGTCCCAAGCGGTGGTCGCGTTGTTGGCATCAACCTTGAGGGAGTCCGTCAAGCTATCCAAGTAGCCCAATACGAACAGTCCGGTGGAAGCAGCGGCGGATACCCATCAGGTCCCTCATCCTCGTACGGTGCCCCCGCCCGTCCCCCCTCCAGCAGCTATGGAGCCCCCTACTAAATCCAAACCTGAACAAATGTTCGTTATTCGGACTATCTCGTAACATCTCTGGGAGCCCGAATATTTAAACCAATGGGTAGACCGCCACGTACAATGTAGGTGGCGTCTCCCGGCCCCCCCATCCTGGCCAACGCCTGCGACTGTGCACGCACACGGGTTACCCAGCTGTCAGCCAGTCGTAAACAACTGACGACTGACAAAACTGACACTTGCTTAGCTTTTGATAACGCTTGTGTCATTTGTGTCAGTCGGTAGCAGTGCACGAAGTGGCTCACAGCTGGGAACGACTCTCGTTCTGTAAAAAGTTTATCGATAAGTTAGCTTAATTTATGTTATAAGATTTTGTTTTTTTTTACAAAAAAATAATAAATACATTTTGACACCGTAATTTATTTTTTTATTATTAATTTTAAAAAGCGTCATAGTCTAGAAATTACTTAAGCACAATAAGAAAAGAGCAAAGTTATGAAATTAAAGTAAAATCTAACCCAATTTTTAAATAACAACGAAATATTAATCTTTATTCATCATACATACTAGCAGTGGCGTAGCTGGGGGGGTGCGAGCGGTGCGGTCGCACCGGGCAACAAATGGAAAGGGGCAACAAAGTCTACGATCAATTCTTCTAATTTTTTTTCAATCAAGAATGTACAAGAAAAATAAGAGAATGAAAATGAAAAATACAATCTCGCTATCATGTCAATTGAACATGAACTAGTCGATACTATTGATTTTGAAAATGTGATTAATGACTTTGCTAGTCAAAAAGCGCGTAATCTCCGTTTTAATTTTTTGCAATATTTTTTACCAAAATCTAATGTGTTATAACTTAACTTAGCTTCACGCTTTATCCCTAGCGAGGTAATCAGAGAGAACGGAACGCCAAACGCCGTAGCGAGACCGTAGTCTCAACATACCTCTTTCGCCTTGTCCACTGTTATCAACCTCTTCATACATGCCCTCCGGGGAGTCCTCATGCTTTTTATATGACTTTCCTCCAGTATCTTTGATACTGTGTTTTCGAAGGTCAACCGAGGTCTCCCTCTATCTCTCTTACCACTCACTTGTCCATCATAAATCTTTTTTGCCATTATTTCATCACTCATTCGTTCGACGTGCCCAAACCAGCTGAGCCTGTTCTTCTTCATTCTCACCGTGACATCCTCGCTAATACCTGCCATTCTGTGTATCGCTTCATTACGGATTCAATCGGCTAAGCTGACTCCGCATATCCTACGAAGAGATTCTCCACGGCATTCATCTTTCTTTCATTCTTTTTCTGTAATACCCACGTTTTGCTGTCGTTTAACAGCGTCGGTACCAACACTGCATTGTGTATGGCCAAACGCGCAGGTGTGCTGACGTTTCGCCGTCACATCAATGCAGCTAAGGCTGCATTAACCCTGTTACCGGCAGCAATACGCCTTTCCACATCCATCCCGTATTTTCCATCTCTACTGAACAATCTTCCCAAATATACCACTTCATTCACCTATTCTAATATTTTACCATTTACACTGATTTTGCGTCTGTTCTTCATTTCTTTCAAAAATGACCTTGAGATGAATTTCAGAACCTTTGTCTTATTCGCATGGAGGCTTAGACCATTATTTTCACACCCTTCTTTCAGAGTGGTGACCAATGTCCGCAACTCGCATTCTGATGATGCAATAAGCACTGCATCATCTGCGTACAGCAGGCAATTCACATTCAGGTCACCTTTCACTTCAGGCCAACTTTCACTCCCATATTACTTTGTTTCACTCCATGGAGACAGCTTTTTTTTTTTTTATGGAAAAGGACAAGGCACACGAGCGTTCGGGTCACCTGATGGTAAGTGATTACCGCCGCCCACGGCCCCGTGCAACACCAGAGGAGCTACAGGTGCGTTGCCGGCCTTTAAGGTGGAGATAGACGCGCTTTTTGAAGGTACTCATGTCATATCGACCTGGAAACACTGCCGCGGGTAGGCCATTCCACAGTTCCGTGGTGCGTGGAAGGAAGTTCCTACGAAACCGCACAGTAGTGGATTGGCACGTATCCAGGTGGTGTGGATGATATTTCAACTTATGGCGTACTGTGCGGTTAGAAAATTCGGCGGCAGGTAACAGGTCAAACAGTTCTTCAGAACACTCCCCATGATAAATGCGATAGAGAACGCACAGCGAGGAAACGTCTCTACGCAAAGCCAAAGTATCAAGCCTTTCACAGATTATTGGGTCCCCAATGATTCGAATGGCTCTACGTTGTATGCGATCGAATGGTTCAAGCTGATACTGAGGTGAACCAGCCCAGAGATGAGAACAGTACTCCATATGAGGCCGAACCTGCCTGCCTGCCGGCCAAACGGTGTTTTGGCGTGAAGTACCGTCTCGCTCTGTTGATGACCCCCAGTCTCTTCGAGGCCAACTTGGCCTTGCTTTCCAAATGATCGCGATACTGGCAGTCACTCGAAACATTGAGGCCCAATATACTGATACTGGGCGCGGCTGTAAGGGGAATGTTCTGAAAGACTGGTGAGACGATAAATAGGATTTTTTTTGTGGTTGACGCGCAAACTTGTGTCTTCAGGGGGTTAAACTGAACTAGGTTCCTTTCACCCCATGAGGAGATATTGTTGAGGGTTGCCTCAACGGAAGACACAAGTTTATTTCGGCACTGTTCGGCGTTTTCCCGAGAAAGACTTGCTCGGCCGGAGTAAACAGCGTTCACCGTGCTATCATCTGCATAGCAATGAATGCTAGAATCCTCTAACATGTCATTGATATGCAGAAGAAACAGCGTAGGGGACAGCACGCAGCCTTGGGGAACGCCAGCGTTCACGGGTATATGATTAGAGCAAAAACCGTCGACAGCGACCTTGATGCTGCGCCCAGTGAAAAAGCTGGCGATCCACTTGCATAAATTCTCGGGAAGCCCATAGGATGGAAGTTTAGCCAGGAGCGCCTCATGCCACACTCGATCAAAGGCCTTCGCCATGTCCAAACTAACTGCCAGGCCCTCTCCCTTGCTTTCAATAGCCGCAGCCCAGCGATGGGTAAGGTAAACTAGAAGATCACCGGTTGAGCGACCATGGCGAAAGCCATATTGTCGGTCACTAATCAATCGGTGATCCTCTAGATAAACCAAAAGCTGGCTATTGATAATGCTCTCCATGACTTTTGAGATCAGGGAGGTGATAGCAATAGGCCTGTTGTTAGATGGATCGGAACCATCGCCTTTCTTTGGGATCGGGTGGATAAGAGCGCTCTTCCATGAGTCTGGGACAACGCCGACTGAGTAAGAGTGCCGAAACAAACGCGTTAGCACCGGTGTCAGCTCAGGAGCACAGGAACGGAGCACTAAGGGAGAGATGCCATCTGGCCCGCTCGACTTGTGGATGTCCAAAGAGGACAGAGCTCGCCTAACAGCTGTTTGGTTAAACTTAACCTCAGGCTATCCAAATACAAATTGAACAACCAAGCTGACATTTTTTTTTTCGTGAGGAAATCCTGTTACGGATACCGGCCCGAGTGGGGACTCGAGCGGGTTATGTGGGACTTGCGGAGTGGCAGATGTAGGCCGTCCGAATACCCAGTAAAATCTCACGGTGCTCCTCCTCGACCGCCACTGGCCGCGAGACGCGGGGACAATAGTCTTCCGCGAAGCGCGGCGGCGGGAGCCTGCAAGGCACGTCGCGGAGTCAAGGGTGTGTGGTCACCCTCGACGGCCTGCTCGGAGTAGCGCGCGGGAGGAACCTGCGCGCGACTACTGGGGCCAGGTTAGTAGGCGGCCAGCTTCCCCAAGCTGACCGCCCTCTAGCTCATTAGGGCGGAAGGCGGCGATCGTGTGCTGCCCTCCGGAACCAAGCTGACATGGCACAACCTTGTTTAACACCCGATCGGATGTCAAACCAGGGCGACACGCCAGCTCCTACTCGCACGCAGGCTGAGTGATCTCTGTAAAGAGACTTTACGGCCTGCAGCAAGGGTACCGCTCACATTGTATCGGGGTAGTATCTTCCATAATTTCGCTCTTACAACTCTGTCAAACGCCTTTTCCAAGTCTACAAAAGCACAGAAAACTTTTTGGTTAACGGCTATAAATTTTTCCGTGATCATGCGGAGGGAAAAGATCTGATCGATACACCCTCTTCCAGGTCTAAAGCCTCCTTGGGCCTCCTACAACGGCCTTTCAGATCTCTCTTGCATTCTTCTCGCTAATATTTTAGCATAAACTTTACTACTTGAGGCCGGTCGTGGCGCAGCGGCACGAGGTGTGACTGCAAAACCGACTGGTTGTGGGTTCGATCCCCACTCGAGGAGATGAAATATTTACTTAAATTTATATTTCCATTTCTTCGCTCTGGTGTCGAGTTTAAGCGCGGCGTTGAGTTCTGCCACTCAACACGCAATGCCTCCAGAATTCGGCAGAAAGTGGGGAACGGAGTGTCTTAACACTAGGTTCCCTCTGCCTACCCTGCTGTGTGCGGGATACAGCGTGAAGCTATTTTTTTTTTTTTTTTTTAAACTTTACTACCCAAGCTAATCAAACCGATAGCCCTATGGTTTGCGCAGTCTTTCATCGTGCCTTTATACAAAGGCACGATGAACGCACCTCGCCAATCATCTGGGATCTCCCCTGATTTCCAGCATAAATTGCACAAAAACCAGAACAAGTCCAAAATGCGTGGCCCACCATATTCGATCATCTCGGCAATAACTCCATCTGCTCTCGCTGCCTTACCACATTTCAGACTTCGTATTGCATTCTCAACTTCTTTTATACTGATTTCGCCATCAGCTACATCAACATTTAACATTTCGCTGTTACTTGAGACTGAGGACTCCATCACATTCATACATCTCCTTGTAAAATTCCGCCCATCGCTGCAAAATGTGTGGTTCTTTCGTGAAAATTTCATCGTCCTTCGAAAGCAACCTCGCAAGCAACCTCGAGAAACACTAACTTCTCGTCAAAAAAGCTACGTGTTTTCTCTGAAGTTGTTTGTTAACCTTTCGTCTCTTGTATTCTCTGCCTTTTCACGCTTCATCTTCATGAGTACTTTCGTTTGGTGATTTTGTAGCTTATACTGTTTCTTTTTAATTTCTCTCATACTTTTATCCTTAGCTGAGGCTTTATAATCCTGCCATGCTTTCTTTTTTCTTTTTATAGCAGTTTCCACTACATCATCCCACCATTCGTCGCGGTTTTTGGTAAAGCCTTCCTTCTTTCCCTTTACCACATACCTCTATTGCTGCTTCTTTCATGCAATCGCTAAGGTTCTACCAGCATACTCCAATACTTTCATTTCCAGATTCGCTGCTGTCTAGCTTCTTGGAAACTCTTTCTTGATATTCCTCTCTAATCGGTGGATCTTGAAGCTTCTAGTTTCTTATGCGATAATTCGACTCCAAGTTTGGACACCTTGTGTAGTTGCGCCAACCTGCAAACAGACCCCTTATTCTAGCAACGACTAGATAATGGTCTGTTCCCAGCTCAGAACCACTAAACACTCGCGTGTCTATAACTTGGCTTCGAATACGCTGATCCACTAGGAATAAATCAATCATACTTTTCCCTTCCGCTCGCTCCCATGTATACATGTGAATTTATTTGTGTTCAAACGTCGTGTTTGCCACAAACAAATTCCTTTTCTTGCAAATTTCCAATATAAGCTTTCCAGTCTCATTTATTTTCTTGTCACCATACTGACCACTCCCACCCTCTCCCTCGTAACCGCTTCGCGCAGTTCCGATTCAAATCGCCACATATTATTAATTTTTCATTCCCTCTAACGCTACCTAGAACATCCCTGACACTCTCCCAAAACTCCTCGAGTTCGCTTAATAGAGCTGTGGATACTGGCGCATACGCCACTAACAAGAATACTCTTGTTAACCCCAGCTTGAAGCGAACCCAAAGCAGTTTCGGGTTGATCGCCTTGTATTCAACTGCTGCACTAACCAATCGAGAGGACAATAACACCTACACGTTGACAGCCCCGCTCGCTCTCTGGTACGCCGGCCCAGAAAGCGACCCGACTGCCCGGCAAATCGGTCGTGTCATTGCCCTTTCGCTTGGTCTCTGTCACACAAACGACATCCAAATCTCTATCATCCATTGCATCTAATAATTCATTCATCTTTTCTTCCATCCCTCCTCTTACATTCCACGTAGCTATTTGTAGCTCCGTCCTCCACCTCGTGGCGTGTTGGGTGGCGGTCTCCAACGCCGCATTCGTCGCCACTTGACACACCATTGTACCCCCATTATAACTTATATATAGTTATAATAGTTTTGAAGCAATAAAAAATTATATATCTACTCTACTGTGGTTTGAAATCTGAAATTATTTTGACCATTTTAAAGGGCAACAAGTCCTAAGCCGCACCAGGCAGCAAATACCCTAGCTACGCCACTGCATACTAGATCTAACAATTTACATGTTGATACTATAATAAAAATGAAATAAAGCCTTGTAGCGGGTGCCACATTAAGATTGTTATAGAATGTGCCAATTAGTGAAACATAAAAATGCAAATAAATGAAAGCAGAAACAGAAATATGTACAAATAACAATTAATAAATATGCGCATGAAATTAACGAAGTTATTATAGTAGATATTAGAGTAGATGCTTAGGTATTATGTATAAGTCGAAACTTTCTTAAAACAATAAACATTTATTTTCCTTATCTTGATACGTTTCTTGCATTTTGTCGTTTCTTATTCAAAGACACAGGCGCAGGGGCACAAAGTGTGCCTGTAAAACCGACTGGTTGTGGGTTCGATCCCCACTCGAGGAGATGAAATATTTACTTAAATGTATATTTCCATTTCTTCGCTCTGGTGTCGAGGCAAACCACGGCGTTGAGTTCTGCCACTCAACACGCAATGCCTCCAAAATTCGGTAGAAAGTGGGAAACGGGGTTTCTGAACACTATGTTCCCTCTGCATACCCTGATGTGTGCCTGACAACTGTGTGCGGGACCACCCCCAATGTTATATAACCTCTATTATAAATCTACATTCATATATAGCAATATATTTTTAATCCTCCTCGTGGACGAGATTTATACTTTATTTCAGTTAAATAAATTAGAAAAAAATAGGACATATTCAAACTACTTCCCTTCAATTAAGTAAGTAGTATAATAATTTTATTGTGTGTTTTAAAACGTTTTATAATATACAAGTTGTTTTAATAATTGCTAACTAGAAATAACCAAGAGGCCAGTCGTGGCGCAGGGGCACAAGTGCGTGACTGTAAACGCGACTGGTTGTGGGTTCGATCCCCATTTGAGGAAATGAAATATTTAGTTAATTTTATAATATATGAATTTAAAACTTTAGTACATTTCTTCGCTTCTCTGGTGTAGAGGCGAAGCGTGTCGTTGAGTTCCGACACTCACGCAATGCCTCCAGAACTCGGCAGAAAATGGGGAATGTAAAAATATTAAATATTTCATTGACTCAATTGAGAATCGAACCCACAACCGTTGCGTTTACAGTCGCACGCTTATGCCACTGCACCACGATGACTACGATGATGTAAAACTAAAAAAAGCATAAGACCCCATGTCTTATGCTTTTTTTAGTTGTCTTATGATTCAACCGATCATTACACTATATCGGCAGAGAAATAACGAAGGGCGAGAAGTGGAAAACGGAGTGATTTACCTCTATATTTTACAAAGCGTCTTAAAATGCGTGAAAATGTATAGTTATTACTTATCAACTCTAAGTGCAACCTAGAATAGGTTAGTCATCTACTTACTTATTACCCTTATTGAAAATTTTATAACGTCTGTAGGTACTTATATGTAATTTAAAAAAAAAGCCTATTTCATATATATTCAAGGACAGCGGCTGACTGTAAAGGCCATAGTTGAGAGTGTCTCCCATTTCAGCGATCTGACTATATTTATTTTCGTTTCTTAGCTCTGGTACGCAAAGAGCGGCGTTGAATTCCGCCACTGAACACGCAATATCTTGAAATTTTTGTAGAAAGTAAAAAACTGTGTGTGATATAAAATCTTAATTTCTCTCTGTCTACAACTGCGGAAAAAAGTGATGCTGTAATAAAAATCCTATTGTTGTATAGAATTTTTGTATATTTTTCTCCCTATAAATATTTCCTGGATGGAAATTTGGTTACTGTTGTAATAAGTTTTCAAGATATTAAAAATATATTTTTGTCGCCAAATAAAGTATACAATTATCTTACTTCCCTCGCAAATAAATACTTGAATATATCTAGAAAGCGATCACAAGTGTTTCAAGTGTCACTTAAAAAAGAAAAGAATCGCTCTTTAAAAGGCCTCTTGTTTTTTTTATCTCAAATCAGCTTTCTTTTGAGTAGAAAAATTTGGCTTAAGGCTGAATATCTAAGTACATTACGGTCGGCGAGTCGTGGCCAACCTGAGCTAAATCCGCAGATTCGATTTTAGGATTTTATCTTATTTACTTCCGAAGTGAACAATGCCCTTGGGCATCATTTAAGAAAATCTAATTTTAGGGTGGCCACGACTCGTCGACCGTGCTGTACCTACATACATACATGCATTGTGATTCGAAACACATCGCGGTAGAGAGTCCGCGTTCCATTTTTTTTAATCTAGATTGTCCAAATATAGATTTTATCATAATTTATGAGTTTTTTGTCGTTAAGTGAGTTCTGTTGACATAAATGGATTAACTTTAATATTTAAAGAATTTCTTTTCTTATAGAAAATTATATCGAATTTTATGTTAAAATAATATTGAGAATCATTTACAATATAAAATAATATAACCTGTGACTTGTTGCTAGCAACATTTTTGACCGACTTCTGTAAAAGAAGAAGGTTATCAATTCGACTGTATTTTTTTAATGTTTTTTTTATAACCGTTATCAGAACTTTTGACTGGGTGAACCGATTTTGATGATACTTTCTTTATCTGAAAAAGAAGTAGTGCTTCCCGTGTCCCATTTCAAATTGGATGGTCCAGTTCTAATAATGGTATCCATGAGAAAATCACATACGTCTTAAGTTTGCATTACATATGTGCGCGACAAATTCAAAAAAACAAAGATGTTTCTTCTTTATTGGAAAAGGTACAATTCAAGGGTAGTTTGATGAAAGTTTGGTTAGGTTCTGATTATGAGATCCGGTTAAAATTGAAGAAACGTTTTTTTTTGTAAAAAATTATAATTATGATTAAAATATCTGTATTATAATAGTCTATTTGATAAATTTAATAAGGCCGTAATACGCATATGCAGTGGGTAAACATCTAACAGTAAACGTTGCAAACAAGGCGCGGCCTTGAGTTCCACCATTAAACACATAATGTTTCGAAAATTATACGAAAAATGGAGAGCGGAGTTTCTTAAAACTAGTTCACTCTGCCTATCCTGTCATATATGGGACACAGAGCGAAGCCAAAAATGAACAATCGTCGCTTCACAAATGGCTTGCAAAACATTATGGTTTGTAAATCGTTATTTTCTAGGTTTTTAAACCTTGATGTTAGGAAATTTTGTTTCGAGGTAATTAAATATCTAATATTTTTATTTCCTCGCTCTAGTACCGAGGTAAAGTGCGTCGCTGAACTCCGCCACTCAACACGCAATGCCTCCAGAAGTCGGCGGAAAGTGGGGACGCAAGCGTCTTAATGGCAACGGAGTATCTTAATATTCCCAGGTTCCCTGCCTTGCTATTTAGAAAAACATTAAGCTAAAAAAATTGAAAAACAATTCTAAATACATTATAACAAAAAGAATACCGGAACAGATACCATCTCTAAGCTTTTACATTTCTCATGATAATTTATTTAACGACATAACAATAGAAAACTACTCACATATAAATTTTAATTAAATTTAATGATGTTCTTGTGCTTAGATCGTGTCGCAACAAAGATTAATATATGCGTACCTAAGTATTTATTATCTGTTTTCGGTAACAGGAGGCAGGGGGGTATTTTTTCCGTTCGCCATTTTCCGCTGAATTCTGGAGGCATTGAGTGTTGAGTGGCAGAATTTAACACTGCGTTTTGCCTCGACACCAAAGCCAAGAAATGAAAATATTAAATATTAAATTTCCTCGAGTGGGAATCAAACACAACCTGTCGCGTTTACAGTGACACTTCGTGCCCCTGTGCCATGACTGGCCTCTTTGGGGGTAAATACGCATTTTGCGAATCCATGGAATGTTAAGGAGATCTTTCTTTTTATATATTTTATTTACATATAGCTCTCACGTTGTAGTAGTTCACATAACAGTCGCTCCGTTTTCTACTATTTACCCATTTTGAAAGCATTAAGTACTCCTTTTGTGCCGGAAAGGTGCTATTTTTTTAAATGAGTATATCAATTAATCTGAAGTTTAACCGTCATTATACAAAACTCACTGACTGAACACTGACGGAACAACGAAGAGCCAAAAGTTAAAATTTCATGTAGCAGCATGTAGATACTCATGTACTTATAGTAAACTAAGTCCTTACAAATTTGCCTCGTATAAAAGAGAGATTTGCCCAATGAATAGAAAATTTCGATGGTAAGTGGCAGAATGCCTTCACGCTGAATCCCGCACAAAGCAGGATAGGCAGATGGAATCTGGAAACCTAATATTAAGTTACTCCATTCCAACTAAGATGCTTCCAGTCCCCTGTTACCGCCGAATTCTGAAGGTATTGCGTGTTAAGGGACGGCTAGCATTAGCAGTTTAGTCTGTATAAATGATAAAATATATAATTTCCTCAAATGGGAATCAAAACTACAATCTACATAAATCAAAAATATCTTTTCACAATAAATATCGTTACCGTAAATTTTTAAATTAGGCCGTTTACACTTAATAACATCCAGTAGAAATAATTCAAATGAAAGAGAATCTCTCAACTATAACCCCGACCGGTGATGTTGCTAATGTACTTTTTTCGATTATTGAACAAACCGTACACGCTCGAGATTACGTTGTGGCCACGTGGTCCGCGGGTATATTTAGTTAGTTCTTATTATATTTAGGTATATTTGTGTGCATGAAAAAATCGCCTATAAGCACGCTTATGTCGCCTATTTTCAACGTTTTCACAAGGGATCACCTGAAGGCTAAAGTTACGTGATTACGAATATTGGCAGGCCAGAGGAACCATCAATGCGTAGTCAATTTTTAAGAAATTTGTTGGTCCACCCCTTGAAAATTTCAATATCGTAGGCACACATCTGGTGGTAGGTGGTTTTGCAATTTGCAAGTCCGTGGAATGAATAATCTGGCATACCGGGTAGTTTGGCTGACCCAGGAACCCAGGTGGTGAGAGTGATATTGCTTTCGGTGGCGTGCAGTACGGTTGTAGAAAACAGATGGTGGAAAACAATTCCTTCAAACACTCCTCATTATACAGCTGATAGAATAAACAGAGAGAGAGAGAGAGCTGACATCCCTAAGATGTTTAAGCGCTGATAGTCACCAGCAATCGGCACTCTTACTACTGAGACTCTCCGTTCAAATCTTGTTTTACGAAAGTACAACAACTTTAAAATTCTAAGCGTCTGATTTACACTCAAAATTATAGAATACAAAATACTTAAAGACTGTGAAATTTAATAACAAGACTATTATTCTAGACTATAGAACTTAGTAAAAACTTTCTTTTTAACGTCACACTGTCACCTGCACACTGCAATGTAGGCAGAGATAAGACACAGTGATAAGACACTCCGCTTCCTACTTTCCTTGAATTCTGAACTCAACGCCGCGCTTTGCCTCGTCACCAGAGCAAAGAGAATGTTTCCAACATTATATATTTTATATCCTCCAGTGGAAATCGAACGCACAACCTATCGCATTGACAGTCACACTGTGCCCCTGCGCCACGACTGGCTTAGTATACATTAAGTCAATATTTCTAAAACTTACAATCTATATTAGATATATAGAAAAAAAAATCCATAAACCACACACTCACAGGCCACATCGCGACCCACTTGAGCCGTACATCATTTGATCATTACGAATACGAAACGCAATCGCGCGGCTAATCGAGGCGCCGCGGCGGACGTATCTCTTCTTACATAATGAAATGTTGATTGAAATAATCATTTTCATATTTTTATTTTCATGATGATTTTGTAATGATAGAAATCAGTTGTAATGATAGTATCAATTACCGTCGTCGTGAACGTATGGAACAGTCAGCGGCGATCTAACAGTAATCTCGACGGCGATGGGTTCGATTTTCACTCCGAAGAATTAATTAGTTCAATTGTTATCGTTCTAGTGACGAGACAAAGTGCGTCGTTAAGTTCCGCAACTCTGTCTCTTAAATTTATGTAAAGTGGAAAACTAAGTCTTAGGAGAGAACTGAAAGTGAAGAATCTTAGTAAATATTACATTTTTTATCACGGACATTCTCATAAAGTCTCTCGGAATATATATCTTCCGGTGAGAGAGACTTTTTTAAAACTTTTCTGGGTATATTTTTTTATAAAAATTTCTGAGGTGCCCACAAGTCTATTCTGCGGTACAAACCACCTGGCCCCATCTAACGAATTCGATGTAATCAAGACAAGAAAAACAAAAATATATTAATAAATAGTATAAATTTTAATCCACGTGGTGGGTGTCAATCGACAATTACTGCCATACAGTCAGGCACTACGCCAAGAAGTCTATTTTGAAGAATCTTTCCTAAAAAAACTTTTTTTATAAATTTAATCTAGTAAATAGACCATGAGGCCAGTGGTGACGCAAGGGCACAAGCGTGTGACTGTAAACATATCAAGTTGTGGGTTCGATTCTAGCTCGAGGAAATAAAATATTTTTTTTATTTTCCTTACTCTGGTAACAAGGCAAAGCGCGACTTTGAATCACGCCACTCAACATGCAATGCCTCCAGAATTCGACAGAAAGTGAATATCGGAAGTGTCTTAATGGGAACGAAATGTCTTAAAACTAGCCCTCTGCCTATACTGCATGCAATAATGACCTAATAAATATATATAATTATTTACTGGCTCCACAAAATGGAAAACAGAAGCCTCTAGAAGAATAAAAGAATAAAAATATATCAAACAGGTAAGCAACAGCCGGGTCGCACTGATGCCCATACTTCGATAACATACACCGCGTTCAGAGCGTCTTACAAAACACGTGGACAACAATGGCTGTGAAAGTACGTTAATTGCTTTTAAGATGGCATCTCGGAGACGTGCCAATTTATGAATGTGGTGCAACTCTGCGTTGTTGTATGGAAAATAATTTACTTTATATATTTATTTTTAAGCTTTACTCTGTATTCTTCACATAGTATGATTCGCAGAGAGAAGTTGAGAAGCTAGTGTTCACTTTCTGCAGTTTTTTTTAAAACTCAAAGCCGCACTTTGCCTTGTGGCCGGAGAATGAAAAGCGAGAATCGAACCCACAACAGTCGCGCTTACAGTCTCACACTTGTGCTCTTGTGCCACGGCGGTGTCTCTTTTCATTCATTATCAAAGCAAAGAAATTAAAATATTAAATATTTTATTCCCTCAAGTGGGAAGCGAACCCTCAACCGTTGCGTTTACCATCGCTTGGGACGGCATATTTCAACTTTTGAATATTAGCTAATTAATAGCAATATTCCGTGCTGAGATACAATATCAACGTCGCGCTTTCCTTTTTTGTAGCTTCATTGTGTCACGCATATATGTAAGTATTAGGTAGGCAGTGGGAACCTGGTGTTAAAATACTCCATTTATTAATAGTATTTTAGAGTCAGGTGTCGCTTAGTCTTGTCAGAGCAAGAAAATTACTATAATTTATTCTCCCGAGTGGGAATCAAATCAAAAAAACCAAATATACATGGGAAAAAATTAATTTAATTCCATAGAAATTCACTTATCATCGTTCACATCACAATTCGTTTATTTAATAAAAAAAAACAATAATATCAACACATTTTTTTCCATAAACAATTATCTACTTAACACTAAAATATTGGCACTTAGTGAGCACAATTATATTTACAGGGAGAACTTTCGTGGATATGACCTGTTATATTATAAAGCTGAATAGTATGTTTAGTTGAGCGTAGGGCGCTCAACTAAACATACTAACTCAGGAATTACCGATTCGAATTAAAAAAAATTCGGGTTGGATACTCTGGTCGAAGGTGGTTATAAGCTGTATTACATCAAGCTGCCAATAGAAGCATAATGAAGGTGAAAAATGTAACAGAAACGAGAGCTTCTGTGAGCTTGAAATACATAGAACTCTTTGTTATTTCTTTTCTATTAAGCGACAAAGTTAGTTTTCTTTAGGTTCACGCTGTATTCCGCATTAGACACACATAGTAGGGTAGGCAGAGGGAATCTAGTCTTAAGACACTCCATATTCATTAAAACACTTTCGTTCCCCAGTTAACGCCTATTTTTGGAGACATTGCGTATTAAGGGGCGGAACTTAACACCGCAAGAAACGTAATAATCATTTATTTTCAATTCATAGATTTATTTAATAATAATTTAGATCAGTATACATTCTTTATAGTTTTATTATTCAAAATATTGTACAACAAATGTTGATAGGAACCAGATCATATCCACGTAAGCACATTAAATTTAATACTTATTATGACAATAATAACTTACATTCATTTAATTCATTTCAACTTCAATATTTTTGCTCTTCGAAACACGTATTAAAAAAATATACACTATATTAAAACTATTAATTTTATACTTTTCTTTATAATAATTGACAATGTCGTTAAGTGTATCGCAGTTTATATGACTGTTTAATATTTTTTCAAATTTTAACATGCATTTATTAGTTTGACTTTTGACTATCTAATAAAATCTATGAAATGTAATTTGACCCACTTGTACTAAACCAATTTAGGCTATGATTTATAGTTTGAAGCACATTCTATAGCACTTGCAATACTTGGTGTAGAAAAGCGTGGTTTTTAATTTTAAACTATAAATTTCTTAAATATTATTGTATTATAATAATTCAATTACCCAAAAAAGGAGACTTCAATCAAATGATTAAATATTCATAGCACAAATGTTTTTTTGGCGATTCTTGCTTAGTCATTTATTGTACTCGATATATTAAAGTATATTTTAAATAAAATAGAAATAAAAAAAATCCTTTTTAAAATTAAGCTTTCTAGTTTTTTGTTTATTTATTTAATCATTTTAATTAGATTCTTGTATCAAGTGGGCTGTGCAATAATTTGTTATCCGCCATTTTGTTTCGGCGGCCATTTTGGATTAATAATAATATTGATAATTGACTATATGTAATTCCATTGTGATCAACCGGACATTGGGAAGTGGGTCAAATTATTCTTGCAATATTTCACACATACTAACACTGCAAGTCAAATAAAAGCTTGTAATCATTTCATCGTCACAACTAACTAAAATAGTAGCGATGAGTATTAACTTGGGTCATCTTTAACTTATTTTAACTTGGTACATTTAGTGATAAGATACTCCATTCTCCATTTTCCGGAAAATTTTGAGATATTGTTTGTTAAATAACGAAACTTAGCACTGCACTTTATTGAATTGCGTTAATATTGTTTATTCATTATTTATAATGATATTAGTATACTCGGTATTCATTTTTTTTTTATTTAAATAACAAAACGATACTTTTTTTCAAATTTTGATCATTAGATTAAAACATTTTTTTTAATTTTATTTTATATCTATAAGAGTCGCTAATTTACACGTTAATTATTGATTGTAACTGTTATTATTAGTATATGAGTGTATAAACCGTTCTAAAAATAAATTCTAGGAACATTTTATTTATGTTAAATATGTATTAGGCCTTTAAAACTGTCTTGTAAATTGGTCCAAATTGTATTAAATTTTATACAAAAGTTTGTTGAACTTGGCAAAATTATTTTACTTAAAGCATAAAATGTGTTTAATTATTGATTTAAGTAAAATGTAAAACGAAGTAGAATATTAAATAATTGGCAAAATAATTTTCTTAAAAATGTAAAATTTTAGATAAATAAAGAATAACGGATGAAATTTTAAACTTTGATCACGTGTGAACAGATTAACTAAACTTAGAATATCACTAAAGAACCAAATAAATTGATTCTTTTCGAAAATGTCAACTTTATCTAAAATATAAAAAGAATTTCAATTAATTTCTTAGTTAATATAATTATTAAGTCATAGATATTTTTTTTTCTTCATTCATAATTTTGTTGTATATCCAAAAATCTTCGCTTAATAAGAACACAGCATTTTGTAAATCACTAGATTTGTCTAAGAATAATTTCACATTTAAATGCAATAATTATAATAGACGAATAACACTAAAAATAATTTCATACAACACGTCGCACATCGATAACGAGAAGTTATGTATAAAAACAACAAAAGGAGCAACTTTGCATGTAATATATGAAAACAATGCCTGAATTACGTTTTTATTAGGTAATAAAACGAAAGGCAGAAATAATAATATATAATTTTATAATAAAAAAAGCAAAAAAAATATGCGAAAATCTCGTTAACCATGTGAAACGTATAAAAAATCATACATACATCACTACAATATTCCAAGAAGTATATTGATAAAAGGAACCAAAAAATTATAAGGTATTCTATTTACAATACTAGAAGTTCATACAAAACAATTGTCATAAATTTTGTTAAAAGACTAAATTGAACCCTGTACTAGCTAGCACCTTTTTCTTGTGGCCAGAGCAACTCCGGGTGGTTTAACATGTAGTAGGTCATGTGCTTCTCGCTACCATACGTAGAGGCCTTCGACCCTAAACACATTAAGAACTGACTCTTCTCCAAATTCTTATCACAGTCCACTGAATGGAACTTATGTACTAACGTCTCATCAGTTATCCGGAACACTGTTAAATTGGACTTAATCAACGTCTCAAACAGTTGCACGTCTTCCAACCCCCAACCCTTAATACTTAAATCGAAACCACCGACCCTCTCGAAATCACATTTGTATATACTAAGAATACCAAAACCGAATTGTCTGAAGTAACCGTAATCGTCGTTGATCTCTTTACTGTACTTTAAATTAACTAAGTCTTTATCAGTCACGTTAGTATTAGCACTGTCTGCAAATTTACCTAAATCACTGTCCATCACAAGAATTTCGCCTTTGAACTTGTTATATTCGTCACCGTACACTACTTCCGGATTGAACTCACTGAACACTATTGGAAAGTAAACTTGGTAATATTTAATAGTATTAAGCCTAATTCGCATAAGAGTTATGTGGTTAAACATCATGTCCACATCAATGAAAAACATTAAATCGTCACTGGCACATTTTTTCAAGCCTTCAGTCAAAGCGGCACCTCTTGAAAACGTTGTGGAGCCCATGTATACAATTTTCATATCTTTTCCATACTTTTCCCTATAGAAGTTGACCAAGGTCTCTGAATTGGTGTAATCCAAGGGACTCTTACCGTCCATATAAAGAACGACAATCAAGGTGACAGTTTCATCACTCTTCAGGACCACATCCTCATAATTCTTCATGAAACGGTTAAATATTTCAAATCTGCCCAACAATGGCAGGATGAAGTGTATCCGCCTGTCGTAAATTGGATATTCGTATTCGTCATCACTCCACTTCAGTACTTTTGGTAAGTTATCCTGTAACTTATGTATGCCATTCTCGAGTGCTTCTCTGACATTCAATTTGTCTAAAAAGCTATTCGGACTTTGCTGGTTGGGATCATCGAAGTCTTCATAGTCGTTGTAAGTTTTTCCATTTGGATCAAGCTGTTCCAATATTTCCGGCTCTTCTTCCGGTGGTGGCTCTCCCATTGGTAGCTCCCGTATTTCTAGACCTGGAATCGAAACCACACTAATATAATTTTTGCATTGGCCGCCGGCAATAAAGGCATGTGATTATTTTGATTTAATATAATTTATAGAGAGTAAACTTATTATTTTTTCTTTGGGGTGGCCGTTATTATTTTCTGCCACAGATAAGAAGACAAAAGGTAGCGTCAATTTCCGCCAATCAATACTCAGTGTTTTAAGTCAAGTTATCAAATGCAGTAAAAAGATAAAATTATTACCAGTAAAAGATTGCTGCAAGTACGCATGTCTTCTTACAGCGGCTGTCATCTTTCTTCCTCTGTAGCGTCTGTACTTCAGCAAGAGGTCGAGTACGATGTCGACGCCGTGGAGAGGTTGCAGACGAATGTAGCCGTACAGTAGCTCATTGAAGTCTATGACTCGTCCACGTTGTCGGGACGGAGCGTTTATTATTTCCATTACCTGGAAGATTATATTATAATAAATTGTATTGTGTTATTTACGACAATATTACTAATATGCTTTGATTAAGATTTAGTGTAATTATTTAATCTACTCAGTATAAAACAAAACATGATTTAAAATAACTTTTATCGACAATTTAGCTTTATGTTTCTCTTGTTTGACCTAGAAAAAACACTATGTGTAAGACACTCAGTTCCTTGACTGAACAAAATTAAAAATAATAAATAAATTCAAATATCAAAATAAATTAAGTTTCAATATTAGATAAGAAATAGTTAATTATATAATTAAACATTTTTAGTAGTAAGTATGTATGTATAAAGAATAATAAAAATAATACATTAAAACTTAAATATACTTCACTTGTCGTGCACTCATAAATCATAAATACTACAAATTAATCCAAGCTTTCAAATTTATCTAAAGTGTTTACAGTACGGTTAACAAGTCTTGGCTGCTTCGAAATTAACTGTAGTTGGCTGCGCTTTTTCATGGGATTTTAGGATTTTTCTTACTTTTTATTTTGTTCTAGAGTGTTCAATGCACAGAATTTCATAAAACCTAACTTCATGGCGGCCACAACTTGTTGACCGTACTCTACTTTAGATGCATACTTTTCTAATAGAAAATTTACTAACCTCCCTTATAACGTCATCTAAAGCCTCTTTCAAGGGTGTTTCTAATCTTCTCTTCGGATTGGAATGGTTAATGGAATAAATAGATTTACTAATAAAATCAAAAGGCACGATGTCATCGAAATTATCAGCTTTATATCTGTTGAAGTCTATTGGTGCACCTGAAAATGAATTAAAATAGTATTACATTCTTGTCAATTCATATTTATAAAAACAGCTTTTTCTCTTTTTCATGTATAGCAGGGTACACAGAGAGAAACTTTGATATAGATTTCGTCTTTAGCTGCCGCATAATTATCGAGGCCTCATGTCTTGAGAGGCGGAACTCAACGCCACGCTTTGTTGTATACCAGAGCGGGGCAACGGAAGAAATTTAAAATAGTCCTTCCTTTAAGTGTGGCTGGAATCTATAGTCATTACGTTTATTGTCAAACTATTCCACTGCACCACAACTGACTCAATTTTAATTAGTGGACGTCAAAATCTTGTTGCAAAATGGATGTACCTACGAATATAATTTAATTTAATTAATTAAATTACAATTTTAATGGAAACAGAGTGTCCTAACACTAGGTTCTCAGATACCCTCAACCTATTCTGTGCTCAGTGTGAGAAACAGCTTCAGTTTCACGCACTCGTATATCCCGCACACAACAGGGTAGACAGAGGGGACCTAGTGCTAAGACACTCCGTTCCCCACATTCCGCCGAGTTCTAAAGGCATTGCGTGGTGAGTGGTGGAACTTAACGCCGTGCTTTGCCTCGACACCAGCGCGAAGAAATCAAAATATATAAATATAAATAAATATTTAATTTCCTCGAGTGGGGATCGAACTTACAACCAGTCGATTTTATAGTCACACTTTGTGCCCTCGACACAGCATGAAGCTAAACAAAAATAAAATCTTCCACACAATAGATACATAATTTTCCACCTTACCTAATATACTATTATCTCCCAAGTACCCCGGCTCCCCTATCTTCTCGGGGAACAAAGGAACCCCGTCCGCCAGCATGTAATCCTCCACTTGTTCGCTATCCACTCCCAACGCGCGCATCGACGACGCTATATCCCTGTGCAAATCCAACGATTGCTCTCTTAAGTCTTGAATTTGAAGATTCTGAAATGAAAGATGTGAAATATTAGAGAAATGTATTATTATCCAGTAAAAAAAATAGAAAAGCTCATTTTGTCTATTGATTAAAACTCATTAAAAAACATGGTGGTCGTGGCGCAGTAGCACTGTACTATAAACACGGCGGTTGTGGGTTCAAGTCCTACGTACACTCGTGGAAATAAATAAGTTAATATTTTTATGTTCTCGTTCTGGTAACAATAACATAGCAAAGAACGGTGTCGAGTTCTCCTACTCAACACGCAATTCACCCAGAAGGGAAACTGAGTGTCTCAACACTAAATTCCCTCCACACCTATGTTATATGCGGGATACAGCGTGAAAATAAAAACATCATCACGTCCAATCAGATATATTCCCAGGCATTTTTAAGATTTACAGCTATTTAAGTTTTCAATTTTCATTACTACAATCATAATAATACATTTTAAGCTGATAGCATCGTCCTTTAAGTACGAGAAATAGCAAAGAGTGTGTTGACATAAGATATTTGATCGCACGCCCGATACTAGTTCGAGCGTGTAAACAACCTCGTACACACATCGCTTGCAAGGTGCTTTTGTATTTTTACATACTCATACGAAACGTTAAGGAAAAGTGGAAAAAAAATAACGGGAAACGAACCCGCGCCCCTTGAAACTGCTTGCTGTTGGAAGATATGTTTAAAGATACACGGGTGAAAATATTTTATTTATTTATTGTAAAACGACACTTTAAAAATGTTAAAGATAAAACTAGATTTATTCAATTCAAATAATTTCATGTTTCTTTAATTGTTTTAGTAAAATAAATGAACAATATAATGCAGTCATGCCAAAAGTTTTAATAAATTTATTTATCGTGCATATTATTACAAATAAATACCTATATTATATATATATTTTACTAGTTTACTAGTTTTAGTTTTAGTTACTTTACTATTCTATTATATATATATATATATATATATATATATATATATATATATATATATATATATATATATATATATATATATATATATATATATATTTATATTTGTATACCGCTTATAGCAAAGTAGGCACAGGGAATAGTGTCCAGATTTAAGACACTCCGTTCTCTATTTACTGCCCATTTTTTTCTAACAAAGACAGAACCCAACAATCTTTTCTCCGATTGGGAAAAAAGGTCAAAACCGTTGCGTTTTTCGAAAAAAAAAATGATCTATCATTTTTATAACTATTAAGCTAAAATATATATATATTGCTGCCTAGTCTGTACAGTGTACTGTGTACGTACATAATGCGTTCAATGCACTGCATTATCTGTATTGATCGATTGTATATAATTGAAATTATTAATGGAAATAAGCAATGATTATTTTATTTTATTTAATTATGCAGCTCCACTTCGCCCAATAGAATTAATTAAGAAAGATCTCTACTAACTAGATAATAAAATATCTAAATTCCAAAACCATAATTAAACGAACTCACACTTTTCTCTATACTATACTTATTTATCGACAACTAATACCGACCAGGTCGGCTTCCAGGAGGTGCGGATTCGAGTCCCGCTACGTTCAAATTTTTATACGTTTTCTAAATAAGTATTTTTCTTTCCTATGTGTGGATTAACACTTTAAAAATGTTTAAAACATTAAAAGGTAACAAATGCACATACCTTTCTCAGTCAATCTCTAATTAATATAAAATTGTTTGTATATCCGGCTTTAATTACAACTATTAATGCTTTATAAAAATAACCCAATCAAGTAAGCTAGAACCTCGATAATTATATACAATACATAAGAAGTACAGACAGATACATTAAATAGTAACTACGAACTAACGACGTCCTCGTAAAATGTAAGCGATCAAACGCTGAGCCGCGCCGGAACTACGGCTATATGTGCAACATTGTAGTTTTGTTTTACTAAATCGGGATGGGGAACGGAGTGTCTTACGGAGTGTGTGAATGTAGATTTCCTTTGACTATTCTACTATATGCGGGGTACAACGTATAGCTACAAATATGTATATAAAAATAATAAATAAATATCATAAATAATTTCGATTCGTATTTTTAGGTAATCATTTTTAAGTAACAGAATTGTGTCATGTTGATGTTAAAATATTAATCTCAGTAGCAAAGTAGTTTATCTGGAGAAGGTCTTCTTAAATCACGATATATATATAAAGATGAACGGCATTCGAGCCGATGACGCAAGTCTTTTGTTCTATCCATATTAAGATTCCAGTATCATCAATATTTTAAGTAAAACAAAAAAAATTTATGTGATAGAATACATCGTATAGCCTATTATAACAAATTTTAATATTGTAAGTTTTGCGCTATCATGGTACTACGGTAAAGAATCTGAGTATAAACGAGACGGTAATGGGATCCATTTCCTTTTGGAAGAATGAATTATCTTTATTATCTCGCCCTGGTAACAAAACGAGGAATTCGGTACCATTATCACGGTTCATGAGATGCAGACTGCTGACAGACGGACGGACAGATAGATGGACGGACGGACAGCTGAACCTTAGTTACAGGGTTCCATTTTATCCTTTAAATACGGGGAACTCTAAAGAGACAATGCCTAATAAAAATAATTATAAATATTAATGCCCATTTGAATAAAAAAAATCTTATTTTACAATTTATTCGACTACAAAAGCTAACCCTGCTGGTACAAGTTAAAGATCGAATAGAACGTCTCGTTTAATGAGAGGCAATTACGAATAACTAACAACGTTAATGGTGTCGAGGATTATCTCATGCTTGTTCAGAACAGCCTTTCTCGCTTTACAATGTATCTAGCACAAAGCAGGGCAGACAGAGGGAACCTGGGAACCCAGTGTTAACAGTCTTTGCGTTTACAGTCGCACACTTGTGCTACTGCGGCACAACTGGCTTCAAGTTCTTACCTCGTTAATTAAATAACTAATAAATACTAAATACCTTAAAATAAGTATGCAATCTGTACATTTGCCGATGATCTTTAACCGGATGCAGTGTGATAGCGCGATGCACTTCCCGCTTCTTCAGCCTGCCGGTGTACGCCGCGGCGCCGCTACCGTTGTGGTGCAGGATGGTCTGCATCTGGAATGGGGGCGCATTATGTTTACTTAATAGTGACGTCACAGTTGTAAAACAGATCGCCCCTAGTGTTAATTTCATGCAATTGTGTTGTTAGCTTATTGTTTTTATTACACTTTTAGTTTTTAAATATAAGTGTAAATATTGGAACGTTGTAGGATTTGAACTGGCGTCTCTTCGAGGTCCAAGTCACTCTGCCTCAGTCAAGCCATTTGTTCTTATTAAATTGTGTTGAAATTACAATTAGAATAACAACTTATTCATGTTTTTTGTAATGTTTTTTTTAATAATTGTTCGGAATTATTATTTGTCACGACATAATGGTATTAATTTAAAAAAAACACGCTTACGCACCTACGCACCATGGAAAGACTCCTCACTTAGAAAGTAATGTTTTAAAGTTTTAAACAACCACAAAATGATAATATGAACAAAAATATCAAACCGAAAACCTCAAATATTCAAATATTTTTTTAATAAGTTTATTTTATTAACGTTTTAATACCAAGAATTCAAAAAGGAAAACAGCAGGAAAATACAATTCTACGTAGAATACTCTTCACCGACGTGTTAAGATTTCGACGTACTAAAATGTTTATAAAATACATTGTAATGCTTAAAAGATCATATATTGAAAATTATTCAAGCCATGATCTTAATGATTCTTGAAAAGTTAGAAACTTATTAAAATAAGAAATCAAATTAATAAACAAATAAGAAATAAATATAATGTTATTTACTTTATGCACGTGCGCACTACGTACTATATCATTTTTTTTTACGCTTCACGCTATAGCAGGATAGGAAAAGGGAACTTAGTAATGAGACACTGCTCCCAAGCACCGCCCAATTTTGAGAACGCTCGAAGAGGCAAATTCAAGTTCCCTAGGTTACTTATATAGCAACGAAACAATAACCGTTATATATCAGTATATACCCTTTTCAGAAAATTTACCTATCCAATAAAAAAAAAACATCCTATTCGAAACAGTAGTTCCTGAGACCATGCAGCCTCTACAGCTTTATAATTTTAGTACAGATATGTAAGATCTTACGTAACCATCAAGTCACTATTAAAATTACACTAGAGAAATCAAGAATGGTTATTACAAATGTTATATACTTACGTGTAATATAATATAATAAACAATAATGTATAATTACTTTTATTAATATTGCATTAAAGAGAAAATGAAATATTTATTTAAATTTTTATTTTCATTTCTTCGCTCTGGTGTCGAGGCAAAGCGCGTTGAATTCGGCCACTCAACACTCAATGCCTCCAGGATTCGGGTTAAAATGGGCAATGGAGTGTCTTAACACTAGGTTCCCTCTGCCTGTCCTGTTGTGTGCTGTGTACAGCGTGAAGCTGATTTTATTTTATTTTTTATTATAATATATGTATATGTATTTTTCAATAACATTTACAAAGAAAACGATTCAATGGAAAATATTAGAAATAATCTATTTACATGAATGTCAGCGGATCAAAGAACATGAGACGGTCGCACGATAACTATCAATCAATTAGTTATACACGATGTTTTGAATTAACATTAAATGGTTTGTTAGGCTAAATTTTTGCTTTAATTTTGCCGACAAGTATACATGATTAATTATAATAATAAATTATATAAAAGGGCCAGTCGTGGCGCAGCGGCACGAGGTGTAACTGTAAAATCGACTGGTTGTGGGTTCGATCCCCACTCGAGGAGATGAAATATTTACTTAAATTTATATTTCCATTTCTTCGCTTTGGTGTCGAGGTTTAGCGCGGCGTTGAATTCTGCTACTCAACACACAATGCCTCCAGAATTCGGCTGAAAGTGGGGAATGGAGTGTCTTAACACTAGGTTCCCTCTGCCTACCCTGCTGTGTGCGGGATACAGCATGAAGCTGATATAAGAGATCGATTATAGATACTTTTCTGGTGTCTACTTATAACACCTACGTGATAGGTCTTTTGTTTTTCTTTCTGTAAACCGCATATAGCGGGATAGGTAGAGGGAACCTAGTGTTGATATTCTTTATTCCCCACTCCCAGTCCCCATTTTCCGCCGAATTGTTACCCCTGCGCCACAAATATGATCCTCGGGTCTTTTGTGATTATATTCAATTTATTTTCATTTCCCCAGTCTAACAAAACGTGGTTGTAAAATCTAAATATTAACACTATATTAACACTTCCCTAAATAAGATTAAAACCTACAATTACTATTATTTTTACTTCCATACGCCCCCACTGTGCCACTACGTATATAATTAAAGTAAATTAATTGATAGCTACACGATCACTATCTCGTACAAAATAACGTTTCTTAGATATAGCTAATTGAAATTTATCATTGATCGACCTTTGTGTAGGTGATGTTTGATTAAAAGCTATTTAGTGTTTACATTATTTATGAGGCCAGTCGTGGCGCAGCGGCACGAGGTGTGACTGCAAAACCGACTGGTTGTGGGTTCGATCCCCACTCGAGGAGATGAAATATTTACTTAAATTTATGGCGCAGTGTTCAAAGTGTGACTGTAAAACCGACTGGTTGTGGGTTCGATCCCCACTCGAAGAGGTGAAATATTTACTTAAATTTATATTTCCATTTCCTCGCTCTGGTGTCGAGCTTAAGCGCGGCGTTGAGTCCTGCCACTCAACACGCAATGCCTCCAGAATTCGGCAGAAAGTGGGGAATTAATGTGTGCGTGATACAGCGTGAAGCTGATTTATTTTTTTTATTTATAGCTACTAATCAAACACGAATAGCTGCTGCAAAACATAAACAAAAAAACATGCGAACTAAAAGAGATCGTAAACAGATGAATAGACCAACCCACATTTTGTTATTTATTTTATAAACCTATACTAAACTAAACAGTACAGGGAATAGCTCACTTGGGAAAATATTTTTGCAAGTTTCACAAATATCTAAGAATTTAGCTTTGACCAATTGTTTTTTTTTATATAAAGAAATTATTTTATGTTAATCAGCGTCAAACTTTAGCATATAAGAGGGTAGGCAAAGGAAACACAGGCCCGTATTTATAAATTTCTCTCAAATATAAGATCGATCCTGAAATGCCATTTTTATTAATAGATTAATAAAACGGCTTCTCAAGATGGACGTCTGAGTTGAGAGCGGTGTATTTAAATACCACATTCTTTTTTCCATGCACCACCCGAGTTTTCGACGCCGCGCGACAGAAACGAAACATAACGTAGGTTAAGTTTTCTTTACCCTGGTGTTGAGACTTTCCGCCACTCAACACACAATGCCCCTTAAGAGATCAGCGTAAAGTGGGGAACGGAGTGTCTTAACACTATGCTCCATTTACCTACTCTGCTACATGCGGAATAAAGCGTTAAGCTGCTTATTTATTATCTAAGCCATCTGTAACATTTTAACATAAGTGGACCATTTCTTATTACCAGGCCTTATAAAGACTACCGACTCGAGGACACGGACAGACGGCGAGACTAGTTTTTGCAACGGGACCAGAAACAGATGTTAGCAATTGTATGGTAATGGGACACCCCAAGCCGAACTACAGTTAGAAGAAATCATTTGAAGAAACTTTTTAAATGTTTAGGTTGTTTTTGTGTATGAATAAATGGTAGTTTTGTTAGAATAATTTTAATTTGTAGATATTTCTTGAAATAATGTTGTATGGTTAAATTGATGTTAAAAATCACGTCCGTCACTTTGGAGGAATTCTGGAGGCATTGCATGTTGAGTGGCGGAACTCGTATTTTGCCTCGACACCAGAGCGAAGGAATGAAAATATAAATTAAAATAAATATTTCATTTCCTCGAGTGGGATCGAACCCACAACCAGTCGCGTTTACAGTCTCACTTTGTGCCTCTGCGCCACGATTAGACTCAAGTAACTAATTTAGTATATAGATTTATTTCTTTTAAGGTTCACGCTGTGTTCAGCATTTAGCAGTTAGGCAGTAGAACCTACACAAACACTAGGTTCCCCACTTTCCGAGCAGACTTCAAAACATTGCGGGTAGAGAGTAGAGTGGCGAAACTCAACGCCGCGCTTTGTCATCTTAACAGCGAAAATATTAACATTATTCATTCTCTATAACTTTATATTGTTAAAATATACAAAAATAGCACTTGTTTTCTATTAGAGAGTATTTTTTTTCTATCCATTAATAATATTTTTGTAGCTCGTTCTGTAAAGAGTTACTTTAAACTAAAATAAAACGCATACATATGTATAAATCTAATAATTTACGAATATATCATCTATAGATATTTCAAATATCTGAATGAGTGGGTAGTCTAGGACAGGCGTTACTTTCCCGTTTGGATTTCACTCGCCTAGGTCACCCAACCGGTCTCCGCTACCTGTAGGTACTGCCTACCTACTTGCAAATTGTTGCGATTTGTTAGACACTAGACCTAGAATACAACAAATATAGGCCTAAGTTGTGACTCTATAAGTAAGTGAGTATATACTGAAATAAATAAGTTTTAAAAGGCTTTGTGATTATCAAAATAATATTTAATATTGTGTGGGCTCGATTCCCACTCGAGAAAATGAAATGTTCAATATTTTCATTTTCTCACTCAACAACGAGCCTCCAGAATTCGACAAGTGGGTAACGGAAGAATCTTTATGACAACGGGGGTGTCCGTCTTAGCACTAGGTCCTCTCTACCTACAATGCTATAAAAGAGATACAGCGGAACCAAATTTTTGTTCCGAAGAACATGTTTGCATTTTTGTATATGAATAAATATATATCTATGATTAGACAATTTAAAAAAACATGCCTTATTATTAAATTTTTTTAAACAAATCGTCAGTAATGTAAACGTAGATCGATCAACGTAGGAAAATCGACGCGCGTCTAAAAAAGAAAATATAATTTCTATATTTTGTAATGGAATTAAAAAGAAAGAATAACTTTCAAAATCACAGTTTATTGTAGCTATTAAAGATACATTTTAACTTTCGGAATTCTATTGACCATTAAAAATAAAAATAATTAAATATGTGCAATTTATTACTTATATTCTCATCATCGTGAAATTGCTTAAATGTTTGTCTTTAGGTTTTATTCGGTAATAAAAATAAATAACTTTCCAATACATTAAGTAAAGTAAAATATTACGATTACGATTATTAATAAGAATTACCACATTAATAGAATTATGTCGTTTATTTGGTACTAAAAAAAAGAGCTTCACAGCAGGGAAGGCAGAGGGAACCTAGTGTTAAGACAGTCCGTTTCCCACTTTCCGCCAAATTCTGGAGGCATTGTGTGTTGAGTGGTGGAACTCAATGCCCCGCTTAACCTGGACACCAGAGCGAAGGAAAAGAAATATAAATTTAAATAAATATTTCATTTCCTCGAGCGGGGATCGAACCAACAACCAGTCCCGTTTACAGTCACACTTTGTTCCCCTGCACTACGACTGGCCTACTTGCCTTATTTGGCACTACAATTTACACTACACTTTATTCAGAAAATCTAGTTAAGCTAGCCAGTGTTAGCGTACTCGTGTAAAAGAGGGTAGATTTAGGTGGAAAATAACTATGAAAGCAGTGGAATTGTGTCAATCGGGGGCACTCGCTTGTAAGTGACGGCCACTGTTGGAAGGAAACTAGTGTGAAGTATCGTTAGTAGATGATACATATCATTTATTGCAATTACATAGTATCTCTTTCAAAATAGTTTAGAATCATATAGACGATGTGTGTTTTTAACGTGTTTCTTTAAAAACGTTACCCGCTTCCGATTTTTAACATCAGAAGTGGGATACGCATGAAGTTATCATATCTTTATGTGTATCTTCGCCCAATTGGTATTTTGGATTGAAAGTTTGGTATTCTAAAAATTAAAAGCTATTTCTTATTATAAAATCTTTGCTGTTTGAAATTATTATCGAAAAATAGAAGGACTACTTTACTAATAATTTTATTGTTTTAGTAATTTTATTGTGGTGTCATAAGGACTCGAAAAATGGATCAAATCAAGGATGAATAATAAGCAAGTGTCAGGTTAGACCGAGCGAAAATACAGGTCTGTGCATGATGCTTTGAGAGTAAGTTAGCCACACTTTACAATTTTTATAATGTTGACATGTGGGCTCAAAGTTGATCTTGGTACTCTTAAGTGAGAAAAATACTCTTTAAGAGGGAGACGACTTTAATAACTTGGTACGCTTAAGTGAGTAAAATGCTCTTTAAGGACAAGTTGTGTTGAGCTATGAGTCTGGGTTCCTAAGTGTGGCATAGTCCCTTTAGGTTTCCTAAGTGTGGTATAGTCCCTTTAGGGTTTCCTAAGTGTGGCATAGTCTTTTTAGGGTTTCCTAAGGTTTCCTAAGTGTGGCATAGTTCCTTTAGGGTTTCCTAAGGTTTCCTAAGTGTGGTATAGTCCCTTTAGGGTTTCCTAAGGTTTCCTAAGTGTGGCATAGTACCTTTAGGGTTTCCTAAGGTTTCCTAAGTGTGGTATAGGCAATTCAGGGTTTCCTAAGTGCGGCATATTCCTTTTAATTTGGGTCATGGCGTCGAGCCTTTTTCAATGTAAAGAATGATAAAATGAGCAAAATTCCATTATAGGACTGTTTTATGATACAGTATAATTTAGGCGCACGACTAACTGCTGTTTATTGTCACAGTGATTTATCCCGACTCGTCGGGTGCCCGGGGCGGGCACCATGCAGGATGGCCGTGTTAGCGTACTCGTGTCAAAGAGGGTAGATTTAGGTGGAAAATAACTATAAAAGCAGTGGAATTGTGTCAATCGGGGGCACTCGCTTGTAAGTGACGGCCCCTGTTGGAAGGAAACTAGTGTGAAGTATCGTTAGTAGATGATACATATCACTTATTGCAATTACATAGTATCTCTTTCAAAATAGTTTAGAATCATATAGACGATGTGTGTTTTTAACGTGTTTCTTTAAAAACGTTACCCGCTTCCGATTTTTAACACCAGTAAGAGACAAGCTGTGGAACAAGGACACAAACATGCGACTGTAAACGTGACAGGTTGGGGTTCGATTCCCACTCGAGGAAATGAAATATTTTAATATTTCCTCGCTATGGTAACGAGGCAAAGCGCACCGTTGAGTTCCGCCACTCAACACATAATGCCTGCAGAATTCGATGTAAAGAGGGAAATGAAAGTCAATAAAGGGAACGGAGATTCCCTCACACACAGTCTACACAGCTATGTGCAGGATACAGCGAAGCGCACAAGCCCAAAGGAAATTTGCAACAAAAAAAAAATTTTGGTAAACATCGTATCTTCTAAATGTATTGTTTATTCCTAATTATCACTTGTAAAATGATTCATCTGCAAATGGAGAGAAATCTCCTATAGCTTCTTAAGTAAATCTTGGATAAATATGCATTAGAGGTGTTAAAATGTTCGACATGAAATGCAGATAGCAACATTTGTTCTTAAGTATGGGAATTTTAAAAGGATTTTAAGAAAAAATCTTTTTTTGGCAATAACACTCAATTATTTAGTAATAAATTATATAATTGAGTAAAATTAAAAACATATAATAACTTTAATTCAAGGGTGGGTTGTAAGTAAAATATATAAAATTAAAATAAAGGTATAATATACACCATATATCTACTAGTATTTTAGTAACTTTATAAGTAGGTATATCATGATAACA